>JAREYC010000012.1:28052500-28592500 GCA_030015325.1 Cryptoblepharus egeriae
GGTTGAACTGCAATCCTGTGCAAGAATTTTGCATGTTGAAAGTCTCTGTTGGATAAGGAGACATTTCTTCCCTTGCCTCACAATGGGGCAGTGTGGACCTCCAACTTGTGCCCACAATGGGGCACCCACAATGGGGCAATTCTGATCTACAACTTGTTCTCACAGTGGGTCACCCACAACAGGGCAACTTGGATCTGCAACTTGTGCCCACAATGGGGCGCACACAATGGGGCGCACACAATGGGGCAACTCTGACCTGCAACTTGTGTCCACAATGGGGCACCCATAATAGGTCATCTTGGACCTACAACTTGTTCCCACAGTGGGACACCCACATTAGGGCAACTGGGACCTGCAACTAGTGCCCACAATGAGGCACCCACAATAGGGAACTCAGACCTGCAACTTGTGTCCACAATGGGGCACCCACAATAGGTCATCTTGGACCTACAACTTGTTCCCACAGTGGGACACCCACAATAGGGCAACTGGGACCTGCAACTAGTGCCCACAATGAGGCACCCACAATGGGGAACTCAGACCTGCAACTTGTGTCCACAATGGGGCACTCACAATGGGGCAGCTCTGACCTGCAACTTGTGCCCACAATGGGGTAATTCAGACCTGCAACATGTGCCCACAATGTAGCACCCACAATGGGGCAAATTGGACCTGTGTGAGCTCAATAGCCTCCTGCTGGCAGATCAGCCCTGGGAAGGGGGATAGGATTCAGTGATCATTCATGACATGCTCATGACTGTCAGTCACAGCATTTGGCATCAGGGAATCTTGGACCAGTCCTGAGTCCTAGTGATGTCTCTTGAAAAACCCAGACTTCTTTCTTGCAGCCTTTGCTACCATGTTTGCAAAGCATTTGGGGCTTTTTTGCCTACTTTGAATTTCATCCGCAAACTTCTGGAATTCAGTAAGCACCACAAAACCTTCATATTGTTTGTGGATGATCCCCTTGTGGCTCTCTATATCAATCAGCATGGAGATAGACACAAGAAATAGAAAATAAATTACTATATTTACTCGAATATAACGCTCACCTTTTCCAGCCGAATTTAATCTCCAAAATCAGGGTGTGCATTTGATTCGATGGTTAATTACATGTGAGTATTTGTGGTGTGTTTATTATAAGCATAGTTATATACTTATAATATATAGTATATTATAATTATATCATAAACATTAGATTCGATGGTGCATTAGATTTGAGTAAATATGGTATATATTTATATATTCCTATACGGTATATAACCATTAGCTATTTATTAGCTATTAATTTTTTCATTTTCTTTGTAAACCACTTTGTGAACTTTTTAGTCGAAAAGCGCTATATAAATATTGTAGATAGATATTTCAGAATTTCTCCCCCACTTTTTGACCTTGGTCCCTAAAGCAGCTGCAAGTGCAAACTAACGATACACTATAACAAAAGCTGCAATGCTAAAACACTTTCTTGGGAATAAGACCCAGTGAATACACTGGGACTTACTTTTGAGTAGACATGGTTAGGATTGTACTCAGACCCCAAATCCAGAGTAACTAAGGGAGCACGTAAGAGACTTTCTGTGCACTTGTAGTCACTGCACCACCTAGTGAAAACCTATGGTAAATTCATATTGGAATCCAGAGCAAGTTGTTCTTACACCGGAGCAAGGACTCCCCGTAGTTACTCTGGATTTTGCCCTAAGTGCTATCAAACCCTAAATTCAATCATTTTAACAAAAGATAGCAACTCCATCTCAAAATTAGTCCAACTACCACACAAAACAGCTGGGTTTTGGAATGACCCCAAAACACTGACTGCAATATGGCCACTGTGGGGCTTCTTGGCCAAGAACTAAAATCAGCCGCCAATGGCGCTGTGGGGTTTTAGTTTAAGCAGGTTTTAAAACATGTTTTGTTGTCCGCTCGCTCTTCCCACAGACATTGGCAAACATCCACCAACAAAAATATTCCAAAATATTGACTTCTCTGGACTGCCAGCAAAATATGGATGCCCTCTAGGAAATCTATTAATCTGTTTGCTTGTTTAATTTTCTATCTCTAATAGCCACCACGGGCCAAATCCTGGCCACTGGTGCCAGCGCTAACAAAAACCAGAAAATTGCCTCTCCTGACTAATTGTGCATTCCCTTTACAAACAAAGAAGCCTGTTTCTGATTGATAGCGAACTTTAGGAAAACCCACACTTTATGTTAAAACGCAGGCGGAACCATATGGGTCCTTCGTGTGGGAGATTCGACATGGCCCACATCTTTATTTCCTGGACAACCCCCAATGCTTGGATGATCCACAGAGGTGATGGGCAACTCGCCACCATGGATTAGAGGAACCATCTGGAAAACCACTCCAGTGCTGAGCTCTTGGCTGGATTTGGGGCAGTTTGCTTCGTGTGGGGTCGGCTGCACTGCAGGATGAAGTCATTATTAGAAATGCAAGGAGATTTTGTTCAGGTAAATGAATAAATAAAATATTACTTATAAGTAAATATGATAAAATATTATTTCTTTCTAGAAATAATCACCTAAAAACAACTTTTTTAAAAACCACAGTCCAAACCATGTGTACTTAGAAGTAAGGCCCATTGTGTTCAGTGGATCTTACTCACAGGAAAGTGTATTTATGATTGCAACCTAAGTCTTGTAAAAGCTAGGTGGCTCCTGATGGATCCACCATTTTCGGCAGTGGGTCACAGTACTAAAACATTTGGAAACCACTGGTTTAGTGGATAAAAAGCGGACAAGCACTGCATGATGACAATAGATTGGTTCAGGTATCAATCAATCAATCAATCAATCAATCAATCAATCAATCAATCAATCAATCAATCAATCAATCAATGAGCTAGTCATTCAATCAATTAATCAATCAGTTGGTTGGTCAGTAAGTCAGTTGGTTGGTCAATCAGTCAATCAATCATCTGAGCCCCTGGCCTTTTAATATCTGGTCTTTTAATATCAGGTCTTAACTGATTTGGTGTTCTGGTTTTTAGAGGCTCAGGAGAAGATGCCACCACTTCTTATTGTTTTTATTCTGACTTTTAATGTAATATACTGTTTTATATAATATACTGTTCTATGGTGTTTTGATTGCTGTTTTTTGTGCTGGTGTTTTACCTGATTTTATGTCATTATATTGTGAACTACCTTCGATCTCTATGATAAAGGCGGGATACACATACTGTAAAAAAAGCAATCGATCGACCAACCGACCGACCAACCAACAGTATTTATATACTGCTTTTCAACAAAAAGTTCACAAAATGGTTTACAGAGAAAATGAATAACTAAGGCTGCAATCCTAATCTCCCTTTAGGCCATTCTAATAAGTCCTAATAAGTCCCCAGCCTAAGTCCTGTGCTGACTGGGTGTGTCACAAAAGTGCCTAAGATACTTCTGTGCCACTCCTGGGTGTGGGTTAGACCAGTGCACAGACATGCGCTTGCTTCCCTACACCACTACAGAAATGGGAAGACCGATGAGTTGTGCCAACCTAGGTTAGGACTGCACCCTATGTGTACAGCGCAGTGGTTCCCAGAACCTTCAGCCCTCAGCCAGAACCAGGGACTGCGATAGGGTGCAAATTAGAGTTCTTGACAAGGGAAAACTGAGGAAGGTCCAGATTCTTGCAGTCCTGTAGAGGAGAAACGTTCTCTGGATTGAAGGAGAGAGGATCAAATATAGAATGAGGGTATACTTGGCTGGGGAGGGGGTGGGAAGCTTGTTCTGGAGCTCAGATAATATTTATATTCATTCAAGCCAAGTTGGATTTTGATGCCTTAATTCACAAAGGGGAAATGATAAATAGCGCAAGTTTCGGGGCCTGTTGAGTCACAGTTCCTTCTGCGGCACATCCTTGTCCAATTGAGATTTGGAACAGATCTTTCCCTCTCTCCGTTTTGCAGCCAGAATCAATTTAGCAGATCAGGACAAAGTGTGAGAAACTAATAAGCTTTGTTCGTCTTGAAAGCGGTTTTGGCGTCATCCGGTCCGTCTTCCCGTTCAGCAAATTTCTCACCTTGACACATTCGGCGAGTTTTTGGGGGGCTGGAGAAATTCAATGTTAATTAGCATCCCTGAAAACACGGAGAGGTGTGAATGTAACTTCTCCCATTGAAGAAAACCAGTACAGATTCTCAAACAAGATGTCAGAGGGTGTTAAAAGAATATTGGGGTTTTTTTTCTTACAAGCAAAGGAAATCCCTTGGTTTTATTAAAAGGTGAAGTGCACGACTCTTTGTGGCACCTGGAAAAGATAACCTAAATGCTGAAAATGTTCCAATGAGTTTGATGTTGTTTAATATCTCAACAGTGCTAAGATCAGGAGAGAGAAATTTTCCTGACCAGCATGTGTTGCCAGGAAGAAGTTTGTGGCTGCATTTTGCTCCAATGGGAAGAAAAAAATTAGTAATAGAAGTAGTATTGTATGCTCTTTGGGTTGGTATTTGAAATTAGCAACTGTCCCTTAGGATAATACATGGCACTAGGGAGAGAAAAATGGCCGGATGAGTCCCAAATGGAAAGTAAGTGTGTAAACAACATTGCTCTTAAAACACACTTTTCCATGTCCCAAACGAGGCCTATATCATCACATCACATTAACAGATATCATGTGCTTTGAAAGCAATGGGGTTATGATGGTGATTTTCAATCTTTTTCATCTCATGGCACACTAAGGGAGCAATCCAGAGAAACTACGGGGAGTCCTTTCTCCTGTGTAAGAATAAGGTACTTTGGATTACAATATGAATTTTCCATAGGTTTTCACTAGGTGATGCCGTAACTATGGGTGCACATAATGTCTTCTACGTGCTCCTGTAGTTACTCTGGATTGTAGGGTAACAAGGCACTGAAACTGTCAAGGCACACCATCAGTTGTTTTTACCATTGACAAGGCACACCAGGCTGTTCAAATAATCCAATTTTCTTATTAATTAATGTAACCCCCAAATTCCCACGACACACCTGAGGACTTTCCATGGCACACCACAACTGAAGATCACTGGTTTATGGTCTCAACAACTCAGCAAATGGATTGTTTTCCAGTCTGGAAGCTGCACTCAGGGCTCCTCTGAGCTGAGAATATTCTCAGCAGCAACAACAGTGCTGGATCTGGTGGAGAAGAAATCCATAACCTCCTGTCCCAATTGCTCCCCCTGCCCTGTCCTCTCCCACCTTTCCCGAATTCCTGAGATCACTGTCTCGAGCTCTTATATGGCATGTGGCTGGTGCTGCGCCGGCACCGGCTCTGCCTTGGTACAGGGTGTGCCATACAGTACACTTGTGACACCCAGTGGTACACTCGTCACCAGCTCCAGAGTGCTCCAAGTTTGCAATATATCCTATTATCAGAAAATTTTTCTGGGTGGGGAGCTGAGCATGCAGCTATGCCATTGGTTCTTTCAAAGTATTAATTAGAGTCAGAGATCGAAGGGTACCAACTTTGTAGTGGGTCTTTGGGAAAGATAATAGTCCCAGCCACGTTCAGACCCATGGAGGAATGCCTCTTAGTTCTGTCCTCATTAAGGGGCTGGAGGAAGTTGTAATAGAAACACCACTGGGGGTTCTTGGAAATGCAACAAAAGGCAAGGACTTGCAGAGATTCACGTCCCTTTAACCTTCAAATTTGTTTTGAAGTTCAACAGTATGAGAGTGAAAAGAAAAGGCGCTTTGATTTTCAGTCATGATGCCTCACAAAGGGGTCCCTGGGCAACTTGAGATCCTGTGGGATTCGGCAGCAGCCACAGCTCAGCAGGTGACCTCATAGAAATGCTCGCTCCAGAGCATTAACCTTGATTAGATCTGTTAAGTGGGAAATTGGCGTCCTTCTGGCGTCCATAATGAGTGACCATTCACAGGGGAAGATACACCTTCTGCGTCAGCTCAGATTTTGGGTGACGGAAATGTGTAAGACTCTACCGCAGGGATCTCTATGCTTTTAGGCCGAAAGGACGCATCAAATACTTGGCATGGTGTCGAGGGCTGGAAAAAATATTTTTAAAATAAAATTTAAAGAAACCGATCAGAGATGGAACTCAGATGAATGAATAAATGGGCTCAGATTTCCAGGATTTCTGCAGGTGCCAACACACAGCACAGAAACAAAGCACATACGTAATAGGACCCCATTTCCTCTACACAGATCCAGTTGTGTTTGTTGGACCCACCAAGGCTCTTAACAAGATAAGGGGCACAATCCTAACCATCTTTCCAGCACTGGCATAGCTGTGTTACATCCTGTAATTGGCAGGCAATCACAGAGGTCTCCTCAAGATAAGACAATGTCTGTTCCCTTACCTTGGAGTTGCATTGTCTTTACCCCAGAGTTGGAAAATCGGTTAGGATTGCAATTAAGGCTTAAGGTTGCAATCCTAAATACACATTCCTGGGAGTAAGATCCCTGAACGCAATGGGGCTTACTTTTGAGTAGACATCACTAGGATTGTGTTCTAAAGGTTGGTCACAGGTTGATTAGAGACTCACCACTGGGCACAGCTGGCCCCTGGGCCAGAGTTTGAAGACCCCTGCTCTAGAGCCTCTCCATTCCAGCACATCATTCCAAAAGTTTGTGGTAGAGACTGAAAAGATAGCTCAGTGCCGGTGCATTAAACATTCCTGCACTTGTCTGACAGCAGGTAATACAAATTCTCAATTTCACAAGTGAAGGTATATTTCTAACCTACCATACAATCCATTAATCTGTTATCTGTTCGTTGGACACCCGGGTCAACCTATGTGTCATAGGCAACTACTATAGCTATATGGAGTTTGTATTCCTTTATGGACTTGGGGCACAATCCAGAGTAACTACGGGAAGTCCTTGCTCTGACGTAAGAACAATTTACTCTTCATTGCAATATGAATTTCCCATAGGTTTTCACTAGGTGGAGCTGTAACTACGTCGATGTAAATGTCTCTTACGTGCTCCCGTAGTTACTCTGGATTGTAGGGTTAGTGCCCAACCAGTTGGTCCTGAGTTTGTCACATGGCAACATTAGCTTGAGCCCACCAACTAGTTGTGCCAATTAGCTCTAAGTCTATAGGCAAAACAAACCAGCAAAAATATATGGAAGGAACAAAACGATCCGTGTTAAACAAAAACAAGACGGGAAGCCCGAAGACTCCAAAACAGGTACCAAAGTGTCAGATTAGTTTATGTGCAGAACAAATCCACGGTGATGAGACAGTAAATCACTTGCACTGGGAGAAAATTGAATTGCTTATTAGACAGGATTGTCATGCAGAGAAAACAGGGCTGTAATCATGTTCTTGAAGATTACAGGAGCTTGCTGAATACAATAAGGCCGCAGATTGTCCCAGACAGATTTGTATCCCATGTTTGTTTGGGGTTTTTTTGCCTGTAGAAGTGTGACAGTCTTAACCGCAATATGAAACACATCTGTGCACTGGGGAGATTTTTTTAAACTATGTTTATGCTGCAATCAGTGGTTGACCAAAGTGTGCATGTATAAAACTGCATGCAGACAGAGGTTTTGTAAGTGCTGGTATTTTACACTGCTTTTCCCTCCTAGACCTCAAGAGGACTGAGCCCTGGAGGTCCCAAGCACCTCATTAGGTTAGGTGTCAAGCCATTAAATTCATGATCCTCTGCACCGCAGACATGGAGTCCCGAGCATTTAAGAAATCTGAACATTGCAATGGGAACATTGTCGGATGAATTGTGATTGAGTAAGCATTGTTTGTACCTTGTTTTTCCTCTCTGCACATTCTGGTGGTGATCAATGTGAGCATATCCACCATGGATGATTGTGAATTATGAAGAGGTATCACCTCATTACACTTATTTTTTTTCCCAGACAGTTGTTGCTTATGTTTTCCCTTTGATTTCTTGTTTGCTGTTGTGAGAGAGTCCAGGGTTTCTCTAGGTTGCTCCTTTTTGGCCATTTATTTACTTGAAAGCTGTTGATGGGAAATGTAAATGCCGAAAGCTTACTGCCTCTACATTTATGTCCATAAAATACAACTAATTTGGAGTATAAATACTGTCGGCATGAATAAGCTACAAGAGCTTTTACGAGATTGAGTTTACATAAGCATCACGTGAGAGGCAATTGGAAGTGGACGTGAGTGGTGTTTTTATTCTCCGGTGATTACATATATGCCATTTCCCAAATACATTTAAAATGCTGATTTCTTTGTTTATACAGCCAAGGGGGCCCATGTACTACTTGGCTGAAGGTAGTAATAATATGCTGAATTTCAGGGCCATAAATACTGTCATTAGGATTGCAACTGCTATTTCAAAATGTGAAATTCAAAGCAAATTTTATGGCTCCTTCCAAGGGGAATCATTTGATCAAGTGAGAGCAATGGGATTTCTATAGGGCAGGTGTTCAGAAAACTTCTGCATAGCTCATGACTGGCACAAAAATGTCAGAGAAAGTAAAGCATGAAGCATGAGGCCTGGAAGACAACTCAGGCAGCAATCTTAAGCCCCACTTAGGCCAGCACAAGTCTCAGCACAAGTCCTGTCCTGGGGGTGTCACAGAAGTGCCATAAAAAACTTCTGTGCCACTTCTGGATTAGGCCAGGCAACGGACATGCGTCAACCTCCCACGTCACTGCGGGAACAGGGAGTGGGTGAGTTATGCCAGCCTAAATTGGTTAGGATTGCTCCCTACTAAGCCCTTGTTGGAACAACCTGTCTTCTCTTTAGGAGCCGTCCACAGTTGTGAACCTTTTATACCCTCCAGCCTCTCATTCATCTTATAACTTGAAACCTTTGAATGCATCCATAGTCCTGTCCTGTTGATCTGTTCCTTTGGCTTCCTCTTCCACTGCCTGTCCCGAATCCTTGTGTCCTTCCCTATGGGCTCAGCCTTGCTCGGACTGCACAACTTAGGGGGTGCATTTTCTGTTTCTAAGCAGAATGGGAGAAATAGCATCTGTATGGCGATTCACACCATCCTTGCCTGTGGCAAATTCATTTCCTACTTGCTGACCTGATTCATCAGCAGATGACATGGGTCTGCGGGGGAAGCAAGTCTAAGTTGACAGCGGTATCATGATAAATTAAAGTGTGACAAGAGAGAACCAAAATGAAAAAAGATATAGGGGACCTGCTATACCCACCAGAGTGAGCAGGTTTACATCTTCTGCATGCAGGTGTTTTTCAGTTAAAACTTCGAACTCCACCAACTAAAAGCAAGGTGGAAAATAATGATGGTGGAGGAAGGTTTTCAACCTCTTACCCCCTAAACCATTCCTGAAAATCATTACACATTGTGCAAATTCTTTTTTTTTTTTGC
Organism: Cryptoblepharus egeriae; assembly: GCA_030015325.1. Taxonomy (NCBI): domain Eukaryota; kingdom Metazoa; phylum Chordata; class Lepidosauria; order Squamata; family Scincidae; genus Cryptoblepharus; species Cryptoblepharus egeriae. Next base: position 28,061,781 of record JAREYC010000012.1, read on the forward strand.
GGGCAAGTCAATAGGCATTAAAGCAATGATTTTCAACCACTGTGCCATGTTGTATTGGTGCGCCAGGGATGGCCACAGCTGTGCCACAAGAATTTGGGGATGATCATGTAATTAATAGGGGTACTGGGGGATTTGTACTCCCTTCCTGCAGTATGGTGTGCCTTGTTAATGGTCAAAAAGCCTTGACAATTTTAGTCTTTCGTCAGTGTCCCATGAAATCAGTGATGGGATTCAAAGAAATTAACAACCAGTTCTATGCCCATCTGGCAGCCACTTTTAAATGGTTATTTTTAAACTTTATATGTCCTATAGAGTTCTATAGAGTAGTTCTATAGAGTTCTATAGAGTAGCTGCAAACTTGCTGGAGCCCACCACTGCAAATTTAAAAGCTTGAAAATCCCTGCCTTAAAACATTAAAATACTTTAATAATATGACATACAGTAGAACATCCTTAAGGTGACACCCAAGGGACAGGAGGAAATTGGTCAACATAGCGAGGTGGTCAACATATGGAAAATATGCAGTACTGTACTTATAATATTTTTGAGCTTTTATGGCAGAAAAAGTGGTCAATATAGAGAGGTAGGGTGCAAGCCAGAGTAACTACGGGGAATCCTTGCTCTGGTGTAAGTACAATTTACTCTGGATTGCAATATGAATTTCCCATAGGTTTTCACTAGGTGGCGCAGTAACTACGGGTGCACATAATGTCTCTTAAGTGCTCTCATAGTTACTCTGGATTGTAGGGTTAGTCAACTTTGGAGGTTCTACTGTATTAAGAAACTTTAATATGGCTGCAATTCTAAAGACTCTTTGCTGGGAGTAAGGCTCATTCAACACAATGGAGCTTACTTTTGAGTAGACATTGTGCTCTATGAACATATTTGGTATCAGATTTAATGCAAAGTTTTGAAAGCAACATGAAACTCTCCTATCCTAACAAAGCCATTTGGAGAGTTGTTCACATGCAACATGGAGCATCTTTGGGAAACTCTGGATTTTTCCCACTGTCAGTGTTTCTGGGCCAAGGTGGACCTTGCACAAAAATCTGTGACATTAATAGGTTTTGATTGATTGATTGATTGAAACAATTAAATGGAGATCATTGTAGAAGCACAAGCTTTAAAAGCTCAAAATAGCTGCACTACCAATAAAATAAATGAGAGGCACGGAGCCTTATAGGGAGAGATGGACTGTAAAAATGAATCTGGCAAACGGGAAGCCTTAATAAATATCAGCCTACAAATAAAACAACGGAACAGCTTATGCCACAAATATAACAAGCACAGATGAATGTAGGAGGATTGAGCTAAACTGTTAACACTCCTTCAGCAAAATCACTCCTTTACTTTGGGGTTCAAAAAGGGCTCCTCAAACTTTTTAGAAAAATGTTCAGTTTGTCCAAGACAAAATGTACAATGAAATTAACTGAGGGCCTCTAGCTTTGGGGGGGGGGAAGGAAAAGTGTTGTTAAAAGTCTTTGGAATACTTTTAAAGGTAAAGATGTTCCCCACAGGTTATACTGCTAATGGTGACTGACTGTAGGGTGCGGTGCTCATCCCTGTTTCTAGAGCCATAGAGATAACATTGTCCGACATGTGGCTTGCATGAATATGGAACGCTGTTACCTTCCCACCAAAGTGGTACCTATTTATCTACTTGCATTTGCATGCTTTTGAATTGCTAGGTTGACAGGAGCTGGGCTAAGGTTGGGAGCTCACCTCGTCTTGTAGGACCCAGATCTCCAACCCTGGCCTGCTGGTTAACAGGCAAGATGTCTTAAACACTTGCGCCACCACAGCCAGTGTATAGAAGATGTTAAAAAAATTGTTATTCATTCATTAGATGCTATTGATGATTGGTGTAAGATAGCACTTTCCAGTTTTCTGGTGCCCATAACCTACCTGCCCGAAACAGTGTGCGGCTCTTGGAAGTGATGGGTGATGATGCCATTGTGCATTACTTCTCGGTGTGTGGACCTCACTGTTGTGCTATAAAGACGAGAGAGATAATCAGACCACTGCAAAAGTAAACAAGGAGCTGCTTTCTTTTCTAGGAAAAAAACCTGACAGAGGATAAGGTGCAAGAGCCCTTACCCTCTTCTATATTCTAAAGCTTTGATTCACAAACAAGGCATACAGAAAACAAAAAAGAAGTGCTTCAAAGATTTTTTGATTACAGCTGAAGCCATTCCATTTATTTTCTGCAAACAGAATTTCTGCTCTTTGGTGAATTAATGGAACTGCTATTGTTGAAATGTTTTTTCCCCTCCATCTAGCTTCTGAGAACTCGCTGCATCTCTTCACTCAAGAGATGCCTGGCCTTGGAAGACAGATAGCAAAAGGGTGCATTTACATTTCAAGACTTCAGGCAGAAGCGGATACAGGGTAATGTGCTGGGCGTAAGTTCTGCAACTGCCTGGAATAGCATTTGCCTCCAAACGGTGACTCCTTTGCCGCAAAGAAACTTACAGCACAACCCTAGGCAGGTCTATGCAGACATAAGCCCCAATGTGTTAAGTGGGGCTAACTCCTAGGTGGTGGTATAGCTAGAGGGGGTGGTGCAGTCAGACTTGGAGGGAGCCTCAAGGGGCCTTCCTCTTTGGAGCCGTTCCAGTGCCAATGTTTCTGTGCCAAGGGGCTTGTGCTGTATCTTGCAATGGATAGTCACTGAGACCCCATTAAGGTAAAATTTGTTCCCTTATCTCAGGGCTGTGACTGTGGCTGAATCAACACTAGAAAAGTTAAATCTTACTTTTCTTCTGCCTCTTTTAGTTCTGCTTTATTTGTGCAAGAGGTGGCACCATTTGCCCTCATCCATGGGGAGTATTTATCAGGTTGAGGGCTCTGATTGGGGGCTCTGGAGAGTCTATGTGGCTGATCCTGGCTGTCTAGGGTGACCAGATGCCCTAACCTCAAAAGGAGGACAAGGCCTTGGATTCCTCTCAGCCTGGCCTTTCTGGCAGACAATGGCACATTTGACTACTCAAATGTAAAGCTGTGATATTGGCCCTTTCACTTTCCCATATAGCTCAATGCATATTTTTTATTTTTAGTTTTTTGGCCATACCTTTTGATAGGAAGGAGATATTTCAAACCAATCTTTGCATTTGGATTCTGCTCGTCAGTACAAATCAGACGACATATGACATGATGGAGTTGCAAAGTTCCAAAATGAAGCCAAAATGGAGGACAATGAAGCCCCTTTGGGGGACACCCAGAGAGGAGGCTAAAAAAAAGAGAACAAATCCAGAAATTTCTAGTCATATGATCACCCTGTGGCTTCCCCATTTCCAAAACTGTTGAGGCTACAATCCTAAAGACACCTTCCTGGGAGTAAGACCAACTGAACATAGTGGGGCTTACTTTTGAGTAGACATGGTTAGGATTGTGCTCTGAGTCTCATTTGATGTGTTTCATAGCTCTATACACGTCACATCCAGTCTACAACAATCTGGCTTCTAGCCAAAACTCTTGATTTCCAGCAGGGCTTGTATCCAAGAACAGTCTTTTGAGATGCTGAATTCCATATAGGGACCTCCTCCCCACACTTCAGAGTTTAAGTGGGTCCAAAACAGGTGAAACAAAGTAGGCCCCAAGTGGGGAAGGATCCGCAGTTTTTATCACTTGCTCCAAACTTTGTGAATTAAGAAGCCACATCCTTCAAACAGTTGTGTTTTCAACAATGCACCTATGAAGGTATTCAGTCACCTCCACCACTGCAGAGGTTTGCATATAAAACAGGACGCACTGAAATGAGCCTGGAATTTTTCTTATGGCCAAAAAAAATTAGAATTCCTATTGAGCTGTTTGTATCCATTGGGCTGGTTTCAACAGATTGCCCTGTTGCAAGTTGCTAAACTAGAAGTTGCTAACCTAAGTTCCTGAAGCATAACTAGAGGGAGTACAAAGCTCTAAAAACACAATCCTAAGAAATTTAGGACAGCCTAACTTCAAATCCAATCTTTATTACTGTCTCCTATTAAATGCCTGACGGTGAGGGCAGTTCGGCAGTGGAACAGAGTGATGCAGGAAAGCTGGGCTATATGGGTCTTGGGCCTGGATCGATTGAAATGCACTGACCGTTAGGCTCAACAGCTGTCTGAATCCACATCAGAAAATTCATAAAGACTGCAATCCTAATCCCCAGTTAGGCTGGCACAAGTCTGTGCTGGCTTGGAGGTATTGCAAGTGTCGTAAAGCACTTCTGCGCCACTCCTGGCAGGGCTAGGCCAACGCACAGACATGTGCTGGCCTTCCCCACCACCACAGGAATGGGAATGGGTAAGTTGTACTGGCCTAAATGGGTTAGGATTGCACCCCCCATGCCAGTGATTCTCTTTTCTTGAAAGTGGAATGATATGGCTTCAATTAAAGGTCGTACTTAAGTTGACGGATCTGATGAGTTAAAATAATCTCAAAACAAAGCAAGTGTTAACACATAATGGGTATGATGAATGAGTAAATTATAACAATAAAACTCCACCTCGCCATAAGAAAGTGCCAATATTAATTTCACAAACCAATATTAAAATTATATGTTTTATTATCCTGCTGAGATTTATGTTCCCATAACCTCACGCCCACGGTCTGCTGGCAGTGTAGTGCCAACATAATTCTTTCCAGTCCAGTGTTTCCAACTCTCTCATTCCCTCCCTCCATGCAGGGAATTTCATAACACCACATTAAAGGAGTGATCATTCTACTCACACATTTTTATAGAATTGTTTTCTTAACAGCCAAAAGCACTTTTACTCCAACAAGACAGATATTTTCGGTGCCGAGTGATATCAAAGGCCTATTATTTTGACACCTTTGTTTCAATGTGTGGGTTAATCATTGGAGGGGAGGTGGAAACAGGAGTTTTATGCTAAGGTGGTTTCTGAAGCTACCCTGTTCAGGACTAACCAATTTAGGTCAGCATAACTCACCTGTCTTCTTGTTCCTGTGGTGGTGTGGGAAGGCCGGCATGCAGGTGTGTACCTAACCCAGGAGCGGTGCAAAAGTGCCTAAAGGCACTGTTGTGACACCCCCACACCAGCACGGGACCTGTGCCAGGACTTATGCCAGCCTAACTGGGGATTGGTAGATGTAGATATAGATTAGGCTTGCAGCCTGACTCTCCAATATCCTAGAAATTGGACATCCCCAACCCTACTTACCAGGGATCATACCTACCACCTCCACTTAGCTTACTGCACCAAATGGCTCTGCAGAGGGGCACTAAGAAAAACTTAGTGTTTTGCCCCCTCCAGAATCACCAGTGCAAAGGAGAATGATGAATACATGCATGGAAACTTTGCTCCCCCTGCAAGGTTTTGCTCCCTGTTCCCACCAGAACCTTTGCTTAAACCTGGAAGTTTGTTTACAGCCCACTCCTAAACAAATGGTATGGAATGTTATGTCCAAATTATCCACAACTGTATGTAACAAAATGTGGATTTTTTTAAAAAAACTTAAAACTGACCAATAAGACTGAATGTTCCTGAGAGCCAATTAAGTATGATTCAGAGGTATGAGTATCATCAAGGTGGCCACAGGTTTTTTGTGGGTATGTGATTTGTTGGATGACCTGTACAGTAAGTAAGAAAGAAAGAAAGTTAGGCTGCAATCCTAACCACACTTTCTTGGGAGTAAGTCATATTGAACACAATAGGACTTACTTCTGAGTAGTCATGCTAAGGATTGGACTGTTAGTTAATGGGGTGAGGCCATCCCTAATGATGTCACTGCATTTATATTGTGCCTATGAAATTATGGGCTGTGGGTGGCGCAAGCAGTTAAGATGCTGTGCCTGTTAACCAGAAGGCCAGGGTTCGAGACCCGGGTCGGCCCCCCAAGACAGGGTGAGCTCCTGTCCTTAGCCCAGTTCTGCGATGCCAGCTGGATCCAATTGTATTGGCTCTGCCTTTCCATTGGACTAATTCAGTGGCGCAGAGAGGGGGGATTTGCTGCTTGGGTAACAGCCTATCCTCCATAACGATCCAACCCAGGCTTTCATGCTTTACATGCAGCGTATGCAGCGCTGAGCATGATGCCATAGTCTTTCAAGACTAACGGAGGCCTGCTTTGTAAATGAAATTATAATTGACTGTAATTGACATGATTTGGTACATGAGAAGGTGGAGGTGATTCAAGGAGCTCTCACATTGGGTGACACACATTATAGTGACCGTAGATGAGTTACGAGGAAGACCTTGATGGTAGATGAGCTGGGATGGGGTAATCAGCCATGGGGCAGCCCAGAGACAAGGCTGCAAACATTCCCTTACCTTGAGGATGCCTTGTTGACAGCCTTCCACATCAGGATGCAGTGTGTGCTCATTGGCATGGCTTCATCAGTTCTGGAGAGCTGGGTAGGAGAGGATCTTCTATATTTGTTTTAAGGGTCTTCCTTTCTTTGTTCCTTTCAATCATGTTTCTTCCATTATGGAAGGAATCCTTCACTGTGGGATTCGGGAAGGGCACAATTAGAAAAAGGACGCATTATTACCCTTAAGAACCCATTCCTTGTATGTATTTGGAGCCTTCCATAAACATTAACTAATTATTCATGAAGACTTTAATGAAGAATTTTATTCTTTAGCCTTTGACTCATTCTGGCTTCTCTCATTATGATAATTAAAGCGGCTTTTATTTGTATTCTCTAATTAACCATCTGGATGGCCAAAACAACTGAAATGTTTATCTAGAATACTTGATATGTAAGCCTATTCCAATAGGTTCATTGCTGGGCAGCTTAAGAGGACGAATGAAACTGGCATAGACTTTGGAATTAGGATACATTAATAGCAATTTTTAATTATGTGTGGTGAACTGTGACAAATGTTTGTTTAGATGCAAATCAACGTATTAATTAAAGTTTGCAGAGACAATTGATTATTTTCACAGGAGCTTTTGATTTTTGGCTGGAAACTGCCAGAGAATTCTGCAAAGGTAGCAATGTTTAAGGGGTTAAGATTGCACCCTCAGTTGCATCTGGGTTGCTCCTCTATATGGAATGCATTTGAAATTGGCTCACTGACCCACTTAGGCTGCAGTCCTAAAGACGCTTTCCTGGGAGTAAGACCCATTGAACACAATGGGGTTACTTTTGAGTAGACAGGGTTAGGATCGTGCAACCCGTGATTTGCAAAACACTGTCTTAGATGCTTGAAGCAATCTCAAAATGCATCTGTGCGGAATATATTCTGGGCAGGAAAAGTCCTGAAGGAGTCGCTAGAAATCTGGAATTATCATTATTGAAGTCTCCTTGCTGAGTCTTGCCTTGGTCTAGCGAAGAATTGTAACGCTGAGGCTGCAATCCTACCCACACTTTCCTGGGAGTAAGCTCCATTGACTGTAATGGGATTTACTTCTGAGTAGACATGCATAGGATTGGGCTCTCACTGGCAAACATGAATTTTCCTGAGCCCACCTTGGAGATGCCAGTAATTGGACCCAGGACCTTTTGCATGCAAAGCATGCATGTATTATTAGTCACATAAGTCAGCCCCTCTATTGCATTAATTCTGATATCCATCCTAACATTAATATTTTAATCCAGTATTAGTGTATTCATGTCCTTATTCACACCCACACTGCTTTACTTACTTAAGACTTATTGTGACGCAGCATTTGTTAGACTTTTGAGAATAATCTTCCTCGAAACGGCCTCCATTTCGGCAGGGTTTTGAAAATTGCTTAGGAACCTTTAATCTGATTTGCCTGGCCAGTGGGAAGATGTTTACATAATATAGTATAAAGAACTTGTCGAGGGTCTTTAAATCAGATCCCGGAGTTTAAATCAGACTCTGGACTTTAAATTAATTCTAACCAGATTTCTCCTCTCTTCCCCCCCACCCCAATTCTCCTTGTGGTCTCAATTCAGCTTTATGAAAGCTTTAATCAGTTAGAAAAATATTTTTAACAAACGATGCCCTCCTGGAAAAATAGTCTAATGCAATCCTTCAGCAACTGTAGATATATCTGGTTAAATGGCGTATTTATTTTCTATATTAAAGAACAGACGAACATCAAAAGAGTCCTGCTGGATCAAGCCATGGGTCCATCAGCTTCTTGGATCTCATTGTGGCCCAGAAGCTGTTTTGTTCCCTCCCAACCCAGAACCGTTCTGAAGAAGACCCTGCAACAGACCCTGCAAAACCTAGTGCTTTGACCCCCTCTAGCTATGCCACTGCCTCCCATATTTTTCAGATATTGACCATTGAGGCTACTAGTACACCATTTGAGGCTGCTAGTGACCATTTGAAGCTACTGTGAGTCTGAAGGACAGTGAGACGCAATGGTTGAATGAAAAACAGATGGTGAGTCATAAACACTATACATGTGTTGGAAACTTTGGTTTACATGCACAGAACAACATGTCATCCTGGTCTCTCGAGACCTGCATTTCTGCAGCCTGTAATCTTTATTTGGAATGACTGTTTCCTGTGTCACCTGCCATCTTTAACGATGTTTGGGTTTCGGAGATACACACATCCCTTGTAAATGTAGCCCAAGGTCACAAGTGGGAGCCTGGCTCCTTCCCTGTCATATCCCGCAATTAAAAAGTTCTCCGGAGTTCTTGGACCTAAAAATAATGTATCTGAGAGATACTTGATTCCACTTTAGAATCCGTCTGTATAATTTGTAAAGGAATAGTACACTGTTATCCGAAGTGGCAGGTGAAGTTAGGTGAGTCACTCGTGGGAAATTATGATTCAGCATAATCTAGCAGACTTTAAGAAAAAAACCCCAAGAAACTTCTTAAGAGGGAAGGATGGTTGTGCAACATACGGGAAGAATTAGCCTAAGGGTCACACTTATCTGGTGCTTAGTAGTTTCATGCCTTCTCTTTTGTAAATAGAAGCTGGGTCAGGATGAGGACCATGGGTCAGGAAGAAGGTATTTCATTCATTCATTCATTCATACCCCACCTTTCTTGTCTAAAGGATACTCAAAGGGCTACCCATCCTCACCACAGCCTGGATCCAAACCCTTTTAAAAGACACAACATATAGCCTGGGGGAATATTTGCATTTGAGAATGCATTGATAGCAGGGAGTTTCAATGGGATCATCTTTTATATGGGTGGAAAGGGGCAGCCCAAAATCAAAGGGCACCCTACAACTCCATCCCCTTGAGAAGCAGCTAAAGAGATATTGAAAGAAGCAAGTACAGTTCATTATTGCCAAGGTCATTAAAAGACCTTCTCTTTGGGGGAAAGGGGTGAACATTAGTAGGGGTGCCTCCCAGCCTGGCCTGGCTGCCTTCTCTGCCCTGGACAGTGCAAGGCCTAGACTAGGGATGTCAAAAAATAAGGCTCTGAACACATCCAGGTTGCTCCCACAGTCCAGAATGGCTCCAAAGGGGAAGGAGAGGGGCTGCTTGCATGGGGTGTTCAGGTGACTGCTAAACTTACTGTTTTGCACTCCCTTGAGTCACACCAGGGGTCTCTAAAACTACGGCCCGAGGGCCAGATGGGGCCCCCAGTGATCCTTTAACTGGCCTGCAGAGAGCCTCTGGTTCTCTAAGAGTCTCCTACCCAGTTGACCAAAAATGGTCAACTGAGGGCGCAATCAGATGCAATATGGATTGCAATATGAGTTTCTCATAGGTTTTCACTAGGTGGTGCAGTAACTATGGGTGCACTTAATGTCTCTTATGTGCTCCCGTAGTTACCCTGGATTGTAGGGTGAATGATGGAATGTCAGAACAGGGGTCCATTTCAGTATGCTTGCAGAAATCATGGAAATTTGATAAATGAACCCATTTATTCCTTAAGTTCCATCTCTAATGTATTTATTGACATTTTTATATTATTTTTTTGTCTGGCGCTCAAAATAGTACCAGATATTTGAAGTGGCCCTTTGGCCAAAACATTTGAAAACCCCTGAGCTACACCACTGGGTGTAATAATCAGCATTCACATGACACCGACATCGCAATGGATCTATGAACAGGTTAACTGCACACTTGGAAACATGAGCAGGACAGAAATGGAAGGACCCAGGAAGGACATTTTGTCCAGATGCAACAACAATTGCGATGGGTGAGAACAACTGTTTCACCATTCATTACTGCTGGAAAAATAGGACCCTCAAAAACTCAATCAACAGGTTATTCCTTGTTAACTGACAACTTTAATTTCTCACCAAGCTAACCAGAATGCAGGAACTGTACCTGTTAGATTTGATACACCCACACACAGAAAAGCTGAGTACCAAATTGACAGCCTTGAGAAAATCCACCATGTTTATGGCTGATACAGGAAACTTGTATCAACTGTGATGATACTTAATGCTTGGAAAACTTTACACCACACAAAAAGCTCTACTTCATACAAACCCCACTTGTGGAAATCCCTGTCCTGCAAAGTGTGGAAAGTTCCTCGATTGATAGTCATCATCAAAGACCTGCCTTTTTGGCCAAACTTTGCTGCATCATTCAAAATGTTGCATAACACGCAGGGGTCTATTTAAGCCTTCCTCTGTTGTGTGTGTGTGTGTGTGTGTGTGTGTGTGTGTGTGTGCGTGCTGATAACTTTAATGATGATTTATGATTATGTTTTAAATAAGAGCTTCGTAAACCATTTTTAGTCTGGAAGGAGAAGGGCAGGACACAATTTAAAAACCATAAATATAGCCACCATGAGCAGGAGCCACCAACAGATGAGTCATCTATGGATTTGTCTAATCCCCTTTTAGAGCTCTTGCCCCTCACCCCCCCCCCAGTAAAAGCAGCTTTTCTATAGCCAAAGTGGTTGCCAAAGTAGGGTTTCAACGATTTGTGTGTGCGTTTAGTTTAAGAATAAAAACAGGCAGGCACCATAAGCCGTGTGGGTAGTGATTGTGAAAATCTCTGAATTCTACCCACCCTCATTATTTTGCCTTTTGTTTACCCATTTGTGGAATATCCCATTAATCCATAGTAGTTGTGTATTGTTTTAACAAGTTCTACACTGGCCTACTTTCTGCTTGGATTTTCTAGCTAAAGGCATCATTTCACCCACCAAAAAAGTGATCCAGGGAGGTGAGGCTCTGTAAGTAACCACTAGGCTCTGCATCATCATTGACCTCTGGATTTCATTACAAAAGTAAAAGGTCCACGGTGGATTCGGAGGTGAGCAACAACATCCAAAATTATTCCATATACTTGCCCATCATTTGCAAGGCCTTTCTCCGGCAATCCATCATAGCTCAAGGTTAGGGAAATAATAAAATGTAGAAGAGGCTGTGTTTGGATGAAAATAAAATCCGCTCTGATTAGCTGCGTACCAATTTGCATGCATCCATATTTATTGCTCACCAGTCCATGAAATGCCAGATGGCCTTGTCCCAAGACAAAGGTTGGGTCAGAGACCTCAAGACAGGAGGGAAAGAGGGTTACCTATAGGGACTGTATCACAACATGATAATGGCTGGAAAGTTTCTTCCACTGTATAACAATCTGAACAGTCTAAAATAGCGTTTCTCAAAGTGAAGGTTGGGACCCCTTTGGGGGTCACCTAGAGCTTTCCTGGGGGTTGCCTAAAGACCCCTGATGCACGGGGCCAGGTCAGGCTTGCCAGACCTTTGGCTGTAGCTGCATGCGCAATGGGGCTGACTGACAGCCTTAGGGCCCAATCCTATGCACACCTACTCTGAAATAAATCCCATTATAGTCAGGGGGGCCTTTACTCCCATGCAAATGTGGATAGGATTGCAGTCTCAGGGCCCAATCCTATGCATGCCTACTCTGAAATAAATCCCATTGTGTTCAATGTGTGCATTGAACACACATTTCATTTGTAATGTTATGGAAATGAGATTTGTACCAACAGGAAAAACCCAGAAGAGGCTTATGCAAGCAAGAGATATCTTTATTGAAGCTTCAGACTGCAGTCGGACTGAGATTCTGCCCCCCCAAAAGACTGAGTGCCTAGCACAGTTTGCACACAATTTTTATAGCCTAACTGTCATGAAGGCAACTTTTACATAAAGAGATTATTTTGTTCATGACAAGAGGATTCATACAGGAAAAGATTTTATCTCTAGTGGCTTCCTGGATGGTGGAAAAGAACAGGACGTGGTAGGATTTATGATTACACATTTTTACAATGGAAAACATTTGCTGTTATCTAGCACGTATAGGCTTCACATCTGGCTGGTCCATTCGGGCTTCCTGTTCTCAGGAGGGGTTAGGCAGGACAAAGGGGGGAGATTCCCTTTCAGATGAGCATAGTTTACAAGTTTTAAGTGGGCAGTTTACTGCAGACCATATCAGTGCTTGAGACTGAGACATGCATTGTGATGTCATAATCCCTTCTCCTGGGAACCTGTGGACGTTGATTGGAAGCTTCTGCCTGGGAATGTCTGTCTGCAAGCTGCCTGGGTTTACAGAACGATCTCAAAGGTATTAAAATAATTCTAATAAATTCTAATAAATTTTAATAACTGGATTTTCGTCCACTATAGTAACAACTAGCAAAAAGCGTACCCGTGTTGCGGGTGTAACATTTTCCCCTATGCCATCCCCCCATGGCGCAGAAACACGCCATGTGCCACTTCCCCCATGCGCACCATCCCCCATGCACATCATACCCCCATGCGCATCATACCCCCATGCGCAACGTCCCCTCATGCGCAACTTTCCCCCATGGGCGTAATCCACAGATGCACAACTTTCCCCCATGCGCAACTTCCCTCAATGCGCAATTTCCCCTAATGCGCAACTTCCCCTCATGCGGAACTTTCCCCCATGCGCATCATCCGCCGATGTGCAACTTTCCCCCATGCGAAACTTTCCCCCATGCGCATCAACCCCCATGCACAACGTTCCCCCATGCGCAACTTTCCCCCATATGCATCATCCCCCATGTGCAACTTCCACCCATGCGCAACTTCCCCCATGCGCATCATCCCCTCATGCACAACTTTCCCTATGCGCATCATCCACCGATGTGCAACTTCCCCCATGCGCAACTTCCCCTCATGCGCAACTTTCCCCATGTGTATCATCCGCCAATGCGCAACTTTACCCCATGCGCAACTTCCCCCATGTGCAACTTTCCCCATGCGCATCATCCCCCCTATGCATCATCCCCCATGCGCAACTTCCACCCATGTGCACATCCCCTCATGTGCAACTTTCCCCATGCACATCACCCGCTGATGCACAACTTTCCCCCATGCGCAACTTTCCCCCATGTGCAACTTCCACCCATGTGCATCATCCCCTCATGCGCAACTTTCCCCATGTGCATCATCTGCCGAAGTGCAACTTTCCCCCATGCGCAACTTCCCCCCATGCGCATCATCCCCCATACGCAACTTTCCCCCATGCGCAACTTCCCCTCATGCACAACTTTCCCCATGCGCATCATCCGCCGATGCGCAACTTACGCATGCGCAACTTCCCCCATACGCAACTTTCCCCTGTGCGCATCATCCCCCATGCGCATCATCCCCATGCTCAACTTTCCCCCATGCTCAACTTTCCCCCATGCACATCATCCCCCCTGCGCAACTTCCACCCATGTGCAACTTCCACCCATATGCAACTTCCACCCATGCGCAACTTCCACCCATGTGCATCATCCCCTCATGCGCAACTTTCCCCACATGCATCATCCGCCGATGCGCCACTTCCCCCCATGCGCATCAACCCCCATGTGCAACTTCCCCCCATGCGCAGCATCCTCGCCAGTGCAACATCTTCCTCCGAAAAACATCCCCCAGTTCACCAGGGTCTGAGCACCAAATAGGCTGGATGTCATTCAGTCTCCCATGTTAAGTATAGGACAGAAACACGTTGCCCCCTTTTCAGCCCCTGAAGGGTTAATTTCTCCAGATGGTTCTTGGTGGGAGTTCAGGTGACAGAAGGAACTCCCAGAATTCCATGCTTCAGGCCCAGCAGTTGGGGCGGAATGTTGATGAGTCAGCAATTCTCAATGCAAAGTATAGGGAGGAAAACGCGTTGCGCCCCTTTTCACCCCCTTCCCGTTGGAATTTCCGAAAACCGGTTCTTAGTGCACCCCTTTGTCACGGAAGGAACACCCACCCCAAATTTCACGCTTCTTGGCCCAGCAGTTTTGGCAGGGCGGTGATGAGTGAGTGAGTGAGTCAGTCAGTCAGTCAATGAGTGACTTTTCTCTTTTATATATATAAATGAAAATACATCCTGCATATCGGATATTTACATTACGATTCATAACAGTAGAAAATTTACAGTTATAAAGTAGCAGCGAAAATAATTTTATGGTTGGGGGACCCCACAACATGAGGAACTTATAAAGGGGTCACGGCATTAGGAAGATTGAGAACCACTGGTCTAAAAGAATGTACCCGAAAGAGAAAGTTAAAAAGGAAAGGAGGGAGTTGCCTTACACGTAATTATTGCCGTTACTTTAAACAAGCAGTTTACCTACTTATGCCTTTAACCTTTGCACAGAAGAGGGAATCTAGGCAGATGTAGCTCCATAGAGAAGGGTTTAAAAAGCTGCCTAAATTCCATCTTCTATGCAATGGTTAAAGGTCAAGGCTCTCTGTTCTCCATTCTATATGGTCACCCTGAATATAACACAGATACTCCATTTGGTGCTACTTCCCCTCATGTTTGAATATAAACATGAGGGGAATATAATATTCCCCTCATGTTTGAATATAATATTTATAATATAACTTCCCCCTGAATATAACACAGATACTCCATTTGGTGCTACTTCCCCTCAGTTTGGATTTCTTGATTTTCCAGATTAAGGATACTTTCCAGATTAAGCAGAATTCCGCTATTTGACACAGAACTCCAAGTATTTCATTAGTTTAGTATTTGAAACTCACTGCTGAACCAATACACTTTAAAAAGGAAACATGCTGAAATGTCACTCAATATATTTTCATTGCTCAAGAGATGATCCATTAAAATGATAAATAAAGCAGGCCTCCGTCAGTCTTGAGAGACTATGGTATCGTGCATATGCTGCATGTGAAGCACGAAAGCCTGGGTTGGATTGTTATGGAGGATAGGCTGTTACCCAAGCAGCAAATCCCCCCTCTCCACGCCACTGAGTTAGTCCAGTGGAAAGGCAGAGCCAATACGATTGGATCCAGCTGCATCGCAGAGCTGGGATAAGGACAGGTGCTCACTCTGTCTTGTGGGGCTGACCTGGGTCTCGAACCCTGGCCTGCTGGTTAACAGGCACAGTGTCTTAGCCACTTGCGTCACCCACAGCCAAAATGATAAATATTTGTTTTAAATCTAAGTGCCTCGCCCTTTGAGTACAAATGCCTGCTACTTGTCTACCACATTTGTATGCTTATCGCCCATACAAGAAAACTGGCATCCCTGTAAAAGGAGCACAATTATAGTATTGTTGTTACATTCTTTTCAGCTATGAATGAACTTGACAGTAATTGAAATAAAAGACAGCTTTAGCAAGCACTTGATTCCTGGCTTTAAATAAAGGTTTCCTTATGGAAAGTGCTGGGTTCTAGGCTAAGCATTTATTACACCACTTCTTAAAAAGGCTTCATCACTGTGGAGTTACTCAGTGTAATGTCAGAGATGCTAATGAACTTCTGAAAAGCCAGATTTTAAAAAAGTCTTCTATGCCTGGAGAGGGAATCTAAAGCAGTGGTAGGAAGCTATTCTGCTGAATCACATCACCAAGCCATCTAGCTCTGTGCTGCCCATGTTACAGACTACCAGGCTTTACAGTGCAATACTAACCCCTGGTTAGGCTGGCACAAGACCTGGCACAAGTCATGCGCCAGGGCACAAGACCTCCCCAAGGAGTGGCACAGAAGTGCCTTACAGGACTTTTGTGACATCCCCTGGTCAGCACAGGACTGCAATCCTAAAGACACTTTCCTGAGAGTAAGACCAATTGAAGATAATGAGGCTTATTTTTGAGTAGACATAGTTAGGATTGTGCTCTTATGCCACGGTTTAGGCTAACCTAACTATAGATCAGGATTGCAGCCTTTAATCAGTGGCACATTCACTAAACTCACAAATCCATTCAAACCCCTTTATGGACAATTTAAGGCAGGGTTTCTCAACTCCCGCTCCAGGCAAAAAGTGGCATAAGGTGTCGCAAAAGTGCCTTGGGAGTTGCAAAAGTGCCATAAGGAACCTCTGTGCCACTTCTGGGGAGTTTGGACCAGTGCGCAGACATGTGCTGGCCTCTCCACAACACCACAGGAATGGAGAGATGGGTATGTTGTGCTGGCCTAAATTGGTTAGGATTGTGCCCTATTAACAAGGATCTTTCCCAGTCCTAACTGGAAATGTTGCACTCAGAGGGGTGCAAGACACTACATTTTGCAGGGACTGCATAAGAACATAAGAAGAGCCTCTGCTGGATCAGGATCAGGCCAAAGACCCATCTAGTCCAGCTTCCAGAAGCCCACCAGATGCAAGCCCCAGACGCTTTGGGGCCCTTGGAACAATCATCAAACTTTCTCAGGCTCAGCTTGGTGTCAATATATTAACTGCTCATTAAACCACGAGTCCCTCTTCCCAGCGATTCCTGATTGTGTCAAATTACCTTTCGCTTACAACTACAACGGATCAAAATTTCTCTTTGTTCTGCTCTCTGCCGTCTCAGAACAGCGTTCAGCAGAGACAAGGCCATATTGCTGCAAGCGAGTTGAAACCTCGGAAGGGATCTGGCTGTGTAAGAAGCCTCATTAACAGAGGCAGAGAGTATGCAATGCCCACAATTTCTACCTCATGCTGAATCGGCGCTGGAGATCGTCCTGGTTCCTCTTCTCCTTTTTAGTTTTGCCTTTTGCACTTCAAAACCCCAGGTGCTAAATAAAACATATGCATGTATTACCACCAATTCATTTCAGGCTCCAAACGACAAAGGACCATCATCCCAAACTTGCAACATCTTGTATTTTGAGATGCAACATTGAAATAATTAACTACTAATTTGCTAATGTCTTTTGGACTTAATCGATTGGTCTGAGTTGTAGCCACAGGAAGTACCTATACGGATCCCACCTATGGAAAGATATCCCAGGTCCCTCCCTGATTTAACTTTTTTAAAAGTATAGACATGGCCTTTGTAGAGACAAAAGAGAGGCAACATGTACCAGGTATATTTATATTCAGCACCCATTTTAAAATGTATTTATTATATATCTCGAGATCCGGGTTCTACATGACATGATGAGCTCCTGTCCTTAGCCCAGCTCCTGCCAACCTAGCAGTTCCAAAGCATGCAAATGCAAGTACAAATAGGTACAACTTCGGTGGGAAGGTAACAGTGTTCTGGGTGCATATGAGCCACATGTCGAACCACACTGGCTCTATGGCTCTAGATACAGGGATGAGCACCGCACCCTACAGTCGGTCACAACCTGCGGGGGACACCTTTAACTTTATTGTATATCTATTGTGCTTTTTCTAAACATGTTGCTCAACATGCTTTAGCAAGTTTAAAAAAAACAATTTCACTTAGATATTAGATAGCATTTGGTTTTGCTGGAACTTCTTGGATAAACCTGGGAAGATGTGAAAATAAGAGACAGTGGATGAACATGTCCACAGTTTATCTCTCACATGCTTTTCATTTCTTTGTGTAGGATCTGGCAGTTAGCTCAGATTTCAATCAAAAATAAATCCTGTTTCTCTTGCCTTCCAGATACAGACGAAGGGTGCAATCCTAACCTAGGCTGGCACAACTCATTGGTCTTCCCATTGCTGTGATGATGTAGGGAGGGAAGCGCATGTCTATGCACTAGCCTAACCCTTTCCCAGGAGAGGTGCAGGAGTGCCTTACAGGACTTTTGTGACACCACAGGTCAGCACAGGACTTATGGCAGGGTTTAGGCCAGCCTAACTGTAGATTAGGATTGCAGCCTTTTACTCAGCAGTACAGTACGTTCACAAAACTCACAAATCCATTCTGACCCCTATAAGGACCATTTGAGGCACAGCAAGCTAAAGACATTGTGTTTTATATTTCAAAGTTTCCAGCATCCTGTCACCTTTTTGGTGCAAAGATATTTTCAAGCAGGAAACAACATGTTCTTAAAATGGAAACCAGAATCTTAATGAAGTGGGTTTATTTTTCCATCTTTTGCCCAAAGATGGAAAAACTGTTAAGAGTTAGATGCCATTTCTCAATTTAGTAATGAACAGCATCAAATCACCACCATTCAGGACCAGCTAGACGCAATGGCGGCAGACGTGTGTTGAAGAACCAGATCTGATGCCAAATAGCTATGAAGTGGGTCGGGTGATTTTAGTCTATGGGGGATAGCGGGATGAACGCTTACCCGTCCCTGACATGGTTTCCACATGAAATCTGTACTTTTTAATTCCTAAGGGGATACCATGCAGAGAAGCAATAGGGCAGGTGGAAAATACAACAAATGCATTGCAGAAAAAGTTTTTACTGTAGTTTGATGGTTGTATATAATGTCCATTTATCAGCAGTAAAAAGGGGAAGGAGAAGTAATGCTATTATGAAGGGCTTCACAAAATTTGAGGTTACCTTCCCCACTGCTTACCCCTTATATTGCAGCATATATACCACTTTCTCTGTGCCCACTTACAAAAGAATGGTCAGACTTATATATAAGATGTGAATCATAACCTCATGAAAGGCAGCAGAAAAAATAATTTATGGTAGCAGATGAGCTTCTGGAATTTGTATGGAGTTTTTGAGAACTTGCAACTCAATATTGGCCCCCAGCAGGGACCTATAAATGAGATCTATAGTGGAATTTAGTTCACATCTTCCAGCCACGACACCATGTCCAAGTTTAATGACATTGCCTGCAATCCTAAGCACACTTTCCTGGGAGTAAGACTCATTGAATACAGTGGGGCTTACTTCTGGGTAGACATGGTTAGGATTGTGCTCATTACCTCCTTCGAGAGTCTCAACATTTTTTTAAAAAGTGGGTCCTGGTGGTAAAACCTTGGAGAACCAGTACTATTAATTGTAACCTGATACAGGGCCGGACTGAGGTTTGATGAGCCCCTAAGCTTTTGAAGGGGCCCTTAATATGTCCAGCTGTCCTTTGTCAACAACAAATTGAAGCTGTTTTTTGTGTTGAATAGATGTCCTTTTGTGTTGAATGGTACAATTTATGTACCTAATAGGAGCCTGCACAACACAAAACACTGTTGCTGTATGTAGGCTTTATTTTATTTGTTTTTATCTTATATTTTGGAGATGTACATCCAGTTTTTTTTCCTTTAAACTTTATGGGGGGGCCCCAAGAGAGTGGGGCCCTAAGCTATAGCTTGTTTAGCTTATATGTAAATCCGGCACTGACCTCATACCTCTCCTTTTAATGAGGCTGCACTGGATTGGACCAGATTATGGTAATCAAATTCTTTCAATATCTTGAAACCCAATATTTCTGTGTGTTTTGAAATACTTGAAAAAGCTCAAAAGAAAGCTGTCTAAATACCTGAAGTAGCAGCATTTCAAATATAGGTCTTCAAATATAAGCACAAGATCTTCCCTAATTGACAGTCACTGGAAAAAAACCCAAAAATAAATACAGGGAGAAAGGCTGCAATCCTAAAGAAACTTTCCTGAGATTAAGACCCACTGAACACAATGGGGCTTATTTTTGAGTAGACCTGGTTAGGATTTATTATTTTATTATTTGTTTTATTTTTAAAATTTGTATCCTGCCTTTCTCGGGTCATAGAACGACTCAAGGCGGCTCACATGAAAACATAATTAAAAACAAGAATTGTATTATAGAGGTAGAAAAACTGGAGACAGAACTGAAGGTTATCTGAGTGCTTCTGAGCTGTTACAAAACCTGTTGCAGAACAGGCTGGCTTCATCGTCACGATTTATGAGTGAAAAGCATTGAGAGCTTAGTCCGTTGTTCTCATTCAGTGTTCTAACCTTGCACACATTTTCCCCCCCAACTTGTAACTATTATTCATCACAGAACACCATCAATACACATTCAGTGCTATTTTTCTGAAAAAATAGGTGCCGGTACTCACCTGCCAGTACTCATAGGTGTGTCTGTGTGTGTTTGTGTGTCTATACACAGAAGTACTTTGTACGAGTGTGTACCCCTGCATATCGTAGTTATGTACTGACCAAGGATGGTTCTAAGAATGTAATCAGAGTGTCTCACGCCCATCATATATGAGGCAGCACCAAATTGCAAGTCATATACAACTTGAACCACTTTCTGCATTTTTCCTTGTCTCCACACGCATTCTTCTTCATCATCCTCTTCTTCCTTCAGTTTCTGGAGGTGACAATCTCATGGTACTGGCAGAAGATAATGTGTAGGGGAAATCAGGGAGGTACTGGCTTCAAGGGTCTGATGAAATGTTTCCATGCCTCTCCATCCTTCAAGAGGAGAGAGCAGGAAGTGTCTGAAGCAGGGACTGACTGCTCCCTGTTGTCCAGATTGGGCCTTCCTTAACGTGATGGATCCATCAACGTGATGGAAGGAGAAGTATACAAAAGAGGAGAGCGTAACCCTATTACTCACCACACACCATACTTTCTCTACCCTTTCAAATTCAGGAAGTGGAAGAGCAGCCCCGGAGATTGTACTGATGTGCCAAAGGATAAAGTGAAGATGTTCACTAATCCAGCACTGTCAGGAAGTCTTGGATCAGCCCTGTTTCTATACACTATGAGCACAATCTTAACCATGTCTACTCAATGGGTCTTTATAAAGACCCATTATATTCAATGGGTCTTTTCCCAGGAAAGTGTGTTTAGGATTTCAGCCTAGGGCAGTGGTTTTAAATTGCCCCCAGTTGTGCTGCAGGATTTCAGGGTGAGTCATTCATCAGTTGGACAATTAGGGGATTTGAGCCTCTAACTGCAGAATGGTGTGCCTTGTCAGTGGTCAAAAAACTGATGGTGTGCCTTGATAATTTTAATGCCTTGTCAGTGGCCTGTGAGATTGAAAATCACTGGACTAATGCTTCTGAAAGTGTTTCCCACAATGGAAGTTGCAAGCCCATGTATGGTGGGTTGCAAGCTGGGAAAAACAAATGCTTTTATGCAGCAGGTCTCTGGTTAAAACCCTGAGATCTCCAGACAGGGCTGGGAAATACTAGTCAGAAGGTTTGGAGAGCTCAAAGCCAGTTAAAAGCTTTGAGTTAGAAAAATTAATGGTCTGTCTTGATATGGCAGAGCCCATTTCCCTGCTTTGTCTAACTAGTACATATAGTTAGTCCTGGGCATGGACTATATCATTCTGCATTTTATTCAGAACCAAGTTAGCAGTACATTTATTTGCAGAGTCTCCGGTCAGCATCTCAGCAAGAAACCAGAGCAATACAAAGCCCACCTGTGGCCTAGATCTTTCTTGCTACATTCCTGGTTAGACTTTTCAAACACAGCATCAAAAGCAGCAAATGACACCAGATAGAATACAAATGCCATTTCCAAAGAGGATGAGCTTCTTTTGAAGGCGGCTGAAATTGTCAATGTGAAATTAAAAATTAAAAATCCATTCTGTGGGCTGGAGCGGAGAAGCAAGTCTGGCAGACACAGCCCTCCGGGTCAGGAAGTTTTTGAATCTACTTGGCTGCAGTTATAAAACTCCCTTCTGGAAGATATTTATGGCATTGCAAGATGTATAGCTAGCTGACTTGCATGAATATGCTCTCATCCCTACTAGTGAAGGAATAATTTTCCTGTTGCTGGCATCTCTATTAAAACAGTCCAGATGAGTAATAATGAAATCTGTGGAAGGTTCTTTTACTGCTTTATTATTGATGGGCATCAAAAGCTGCAGTCAGTCTGTGTTTGCTTTTAGGTTCCCCCCACCCCACCCGGATCCATTCCAGCAACAAATTGATGCATGTTGGTTGTACAAAAGTAAGATTTTTATGTTCATATTCATTAAAAAATCAGCTGTGCTTTCAAAGCGATGCATTTAGCCCACATTAATTTAATTGATGGTGTTTGTAACTAGAAGAATAGTTGTGTTGCCCAGTTGTTTCTAATACTGCGATGCCAAAACAAAATGTAACACCAAAGACTTCAGAGGCACCTGCGGCCCCCATAAGAAAATGCCGTATCTCACGTGCTCCAAGTCAGAATTCTCTGAAATTGTGTTGACCTTACCTGCCAAAGTGAGAGACTCACTGTTGTAATATTAAGAAACACTTTGTTCTCACAGCTGCCCTTTTGCACGTACAATACAGCTGTGTTCAAGAGGCAAGCAAGCTAAGGGTAAACCAGAACATTAGGATTGAGATGTCCTTGCTTACCCACTTACAAAAGACGTGTCAAACTTATCCATAAGATTTGAATTATAATCTTATAAAAGACAACAGAAAAATCCCTGTTTATGGTTAAAGTGGAACTTCTGGAATTTGCATGGGGTTTTTCAGTACTTGCAACTCAATATTGGGGAGTTTATTGGTCCCCGAAAGGGACTGGCATAGAGTGGGGCAATGTTGTTCCTTGCATATGACACTTTCCACAGCAAAAACTGGGGTGCTTTTTTCTGGTGGAATCCTGTAAATGAGATCTATAGTGGAACTCACCAGCCCAATAAAATCTAGTCCCATCCCACAAAAAATATGCCCCTAAAAGGCCAATCCTATGCAACTTCCTAGGGATGCCATGCAACCCTTGTAAGGGAACAAGCATTTCCATCCCTTAAATAAGCCTCCATGGTTGACACCCCACTGTGTGTGTCCCAGTGGCATGGCTAAAATGACACTGGAGAGTTGGATAGGATTGTGCTCTTATGGCACATATGGATGTTTGCAAAAATGCAGCAGTTGGCACACTCTAGTACTCACTGTCCTGTTGGTAAATGTGATATTTATTTCTAGGATTTGGCTCGGGGGGAAACATTCTGTAGATTTTTGTGCAGAACTGCTTTGGCATATAGCACTGATTGGCCAGTTGCTATAATGTCATGGGTGTAATCCTAACCTAGGCTGGCACAACTCATTGGTCTTCCCATTCTTGTGGTGATGTAAGGAGGCAAGTGCATGTCTGTGCATGGCACAGAAGTGTCTTACAGCACTTTTGTGACACCCCAGGTCGGCACAGGACTTGTGCCAGCCTAATGGGGGGTTAGGATTGCCATCTGAAGCAGGTATTAAAGTGAATAAAAATTACATATAGCATTCATTGTTTATCTTCTTTAAAGAAAGGCCCATTGGAAGCGCAGAGGGAGAGAAGCCAACTTCTCCATCACCATTCAAACTGCTGATAAATCTTTTTTTTCAACAAAGAACAGAATCTCTGGGAGAAAGACGGAGTGCTAAGAGCCAGAAGAGACTTACGGGATACAGAGACTCTCTCTAGGAATTTGTGATGAGGTTGAGGTCCTGCTGTTTGGCAGCAGGGCCTGTTTCAGCAAAATCTCTTCTCAAGGAAGTCAAACCAGGGGAGCCGCTCACTGCTTGGAGAGGTCCAGAAGGCAAAATCGTCTCTGTTTCTGAGTCATCCATGTACACTGCACTTGGGAGAGACAAGGAGAGAGTAAGTCATGTTCTGTGGGACTCACAATGTAGAACATGACATCAGGAGAACAACAGAAGAAAGGTCTTGCATCATGTGCTGCAGTCAAGGCGAGGGGCCATTTGTTCCCTAACCACGGGGTGGCACCATTGCTGGAAAGTTGGATAGGGTTGGGTCCCAGGTAAGTGGGACTACGGGTGGCGTCTAAGAACAAATTCCTTATTGTACACTTAAAGCTGATTACACTTGAAACATAAATAAAAATAGTTTTTATTCCGAAGGCACAATTTTGGGGGGCTTTTGCAAGCATGTGTCACAGTAGGTACCATCATAGAAGAGGCATTCCTTCCTGGGGATATAGGACCTCTTCCAAGATGTTGCTTGCAACCTTCAACTGTTACAAGGACTTGTCTTCAAGGCTGTCCGAAGCTGTTCCCCATTTTGGTAGTGTCTCTGCTGGTCCACCTCCCTTGTGCAATGTTTCCTTTCCCCCCAATAAGCAGCGTTTCTCAAAGTGGGGGTTGGGACACCTTTGGGGGTTGCCTGGAGCTTTCCTGGGGGTCACCTAAAGACCCCTGGTGCAGAGGGCCAAGTAGGAAGACCTGGCAGAAACGCTGGAGCCGCTGTGGCTGGAAGAAGCCGCTGAGATGTGGCTCAGAAGGAGCCTCTGAGCTGGTGTGAGACCAATGTGGAGTCTTGGGGGCGGGGAGGTGCCTGACACACTCACCACAGACAGCAGCCTCCTTCCCCTCCCCCCCCACAGATCCTCAGTGTGCCTGTGGGCTGAGAGTGTTAGGCGTGCTGAGGTGTGAGCGTGGTGTAAGCATGGCGCCAGAGCTCTGGCAGGTGGACTGTCTGGTGGATGCCCCACTTGTGCACCGACCGTTGTGCAATGCTTGTTGTGCCCTGCTCGTTGCGCTCTACTCAAAAGTAAGCCCCCTCAATGTTGTTCTTCATGATAAGTGAATGGGACTTACTCCCAGGAAAGTGCTAGGATTGCAGCCTTAGAGCCCAATCCTATGGAGTCAGTCCCATGATAGTGAATGGGGCTACTCCCAGGAAACTGTCTGGCTCTGCTGACTGAGATCCCAATCTTATGGAGGTCTCCTCAGACGTCAGTCCCATGATAGTGAATGGGGCTTACTCCCAGGAAAGTGCTAGGATTGCAGCCTTAGAGCCCAATTCTATGCATGTGTACTCTGAAGTCATTCCCATTGAGTTCAGTGAGGTTTACTCCGAGGAAAGTGTGCATAGCACTGCAGCAGTAGCAACGAAAATAATTTTATGGTTGGGGGTCCCCACAATATGAGGAACTTATAAAATGGTCAAGGCATTAGGAAGATTGAGAACCACTGCCCTAAAGCTTGTAGCCTGGTGCAACTGCACCCTCTGCATCTTCTAACAATGCCACTTCACTGGGGTTCCATTCCAGAACCTCTGGTGGATTTAAAAAATCAGCGTATAAAGAAAACAACAGAAAAATAGGTTTAGAGCACAATCCTAAACATGTCTACTTAGAAGTAAGCCCCATTGTATTCAATGGGTCTTACTCCAGGAAAGTGTGATTAGGATTGCAGCCTAAAAGACCCACTTCCAGGTTTCTTGCTCCTCTAAGTCAGGGGCCTCCAAAGTTTTTGGCAGGAGGGCCACATCATCTCTCCGACACTGAGCTGGGAGCCAGAAAACTAATTTACATTTCAAATTTGAATAAATTTACATAAATTTACATATAAGAATGTATTGGAGTGGATTACAAGGCTTGCCCAAGGGCCGGATAGAGGGATCTTGCTGGAGGCCAGATTGAGGTTCGCCAAGGGCTGCATCTTTCTCTAGATGGGGTTGGGAGACCCTGGGGTTGGGAGACCCTGCTCTAATTGAATAAGGCAGTGCCTGAGAAGCTGCAGGGGACATTTGTGTTGAGTCAAATCTGTGTATTAAAAAATCAGTGTATAACAAGGTTGGACCTGTATATTGCTTTGATGTGGATAATTTAAACGCTCTATTACCTATTCTTATCTATTTATTATATTTAATTTATTGATACCAAGAAGGCTGCCTGCTCACCAGGATAAGGAGGACAATGACATGAGGCTTAAAAAGAGGACGTTTCCTGTTAAAAGAGGTCATGAGGTCCCCCTGTTCCTGTGTGATGTCACTCTCAGGAATGTATGACCTCACTTCCAAGTTGGAGACATCACTTTTCTTGGGGGGGGGGGGGGGAGGATTAGGGTAGTTAGGGTAGCTGGGCCGCTTGACCCCCCAGAAGGGGGTCATGGGCTGAAGTGCTGGAGAACTTGAGGAGGAGGGGGGCTGACTCCTGAGGAGGGGGACTGACTCCTGAGGAGGGGGGCTAACTCCTTAGGAGGAGGGGACCTGTTTCCAGAGGGGAAGAGGATGACTCCTGAGGAGGAGGGGGGCTGACTCCTGAGCAGGGGGGGCTGACTCCTGAGGAGGGGGGCTGACTTCTGTGGTAGAGGGAGGCCTGACTCCTGAGCGGGGGCGGGGGGGCTGACTCCTGAGCAGGGGCTGATTCCTGAGCAGGGGGGCTGACTCCTGAATAGGCGCCTCAGGCTGGCAGCCCCGCTCTGGCCACGTCTCCTCAGGAGGATGGTGGTTCTACAGCCCTTCAGCCCAGAACCTCCTTCTGGGAATGACAAGCTGCCCCGACCCCTTCCCCAAAGTGGCCAGGGTGGGGCTGCCAGCTTGAGGCGCCTCCTCAGGAGTCAGCCCCCCTTTGTGCCTGTCTCCTCAGAAGGGGTTCCCGGTCCAGTCCATTCAGTGGAGTGTCCCCAGTCGGTGGTCAGTGTGGCGCCCTCAGTCCCACTGGGGCGGGGGGGGGGGGGCGGGAAGGTGTCTAGGACTGCAGCCCCTCCCGCCTGTGCTGCCCTGAGGGGGGGCAGCACCCTCTGTCAGCCCCCCCCAGCAGGTGTAGGTCCCCTCAGACCCTAGAGAAGAGCCGGTGGGGCTGCCCTCCGTGCGTAAAGTTCGTGCGTAAAAACGGTGCGTAAAAGTGGTGCGTAAAGATGCGGTTTGGGCACTTGGCGCGGGACCCCGTGGAGAGGAGGGGGCTGCAGCCGCCCCCCCTCGGCAGGCAGGGAGCGGCCCCTCCCCCTGCGCTGCGCCCTCCCCCGCGGAGGAGCAGCCCTTATAAGCGGGCGCGGAGTGGGGCGCGGAGAAGGCGCGCGTGCGCCCCGACGGCTGTCCAGGAGCGGCTGCGGAGCGCGGGATGCCCGTCCGGCGGGGGCTGCTGGTGCTGGGGCTGGGGCTGGGCTTGCTGCTCGGGGGGGTCTGCCCGGGGACGCCCCCGGAGGGCAGCCGCTTCGTGTGCACCTCTCTGCCCCCCGAGGCGGGCTGCCCCCCGGAGGACGGCGCCGGAGAGCAGAGCCTGCGGGCGGCGGTGCTGCAGCTGCGGGAGACGCTCCTGGCCCAGAAGGAGACCCTGGCCCGGCAGAGGGAGGCGGTGGCCGAGCTGACCGCCAAGCTGGCCCGCTGCCAGGACGCCCAGGGAAGGGCGCCCTCCAAGGACACCATGGGAGACCCTCCCCGGGACCCCCAGCGCCTCCTCAGCCAGCTCGCAGGCTCCGTCCAGGCGCTCAAGGACCGGCTCGACGGCCTCGAGGTGAGTCTGCCAAGGAAGGAGCCGTCCAGCTGCTGAAACCACCAGACCTCCTCTTCCCAGGACACGTCCTCCTTTGCAGCCTTCTGTCCTGGAAAGAATCCTCCTTGTCCTACAAATTGTATGAAGGGGGATCTGATCTCTTCCCATCCCATGTCCTCCTTTTCAATCTTTGTGTCCTGAGAAAAAACTTCATTTTCCTATAAATTGTAAGCGAGGGGACCAGATCTTCTTTTTTCCAGGACCATGTCCTCCTTTTAAGACTTGTGTCCTGGAAAGAACCTTCCTTGTCCCATAAATTATATGCAGGGGGATCAAATCTCTTCCTTTCCCAGGACATGTCCTCCTTTTCAGCCTTATGTACTGGAAAAAAGAATTTCCCTTCCCCTATAAATATGATGGAATAAATTATATGCAGTGGGATCAGATCTCCTTTTCCTGGACACTTCCACCTTTTTAGCATTATGTCCTGGACAAAAAGATTTTTCCTTCTCCTATAACTATGATGGAATAAATTAAAATTTTAAAAAAATCTTCCTTGTCCTATAAATTAAATGGAATAAAATATATGAAAGTGACTGTCCTCTTTTTTCCCAGGACATGTCCTCCTTTTTAGCTTTGTGTCCTGGAAAAAATACTCAATTGTCCTATAAATTATATGCAGGGGGGATCAGATCTTCTCCTTTTCCAAGACATGTCATCCTTTTCAGCCTTTTGCCCTGGAAAAAAAGAATTTTACTTCTCCTATAGATATGATGTAATAAATCATATGCAGGGGGCTCAGATCTCCTTTTTCAGGACACGTCCTCCTTTGCAGCCTTGTGCCCTGGAAAAATTTTTTCATTTTCCTACAAATTGTAAGCAAGGGGACCAGATCACCTTTTCTCCCACAGGACACATCCACCTTTTCAGTTTTGTGTCCTGGAAAGAATCTTCCTTGTTCTATAAATTAGATGGAATAAATTATATGCAGGTGGACCAGATCTCCTCCTTTTCCAAGACACATCCTCCTTTTCAGCCTTGTGTCCTGGAAAAAAACTCCATTGTCTTATAAATTATATGCAGGGGAATCAGATCTCATCCTTTTCCAGGACACGTCCTTCTTTTTAACTTTATGTCTGGGAGAAAAATCTTCCTTCTCCTATGAATTAGATGGAATAAATTATATGCATGGTGACTTTCCCCATTTTCCCAGGACCCTTCCCAGGACCCTTCCTTTTTAGCCTTGTGTCCTGGAAAAATAACTCAACTGTCCTTCTTTTCCTGGTGAGCAAACAGCATGCAGTCCTCTTGGAATTCATAAATTAGATATAACAGTTTTAAATTTAATAATAAGCAATACAGTGTTTAAATTAATCACATGAAAACCATCTATTTGAGTGTTTTTAGCTTTTATTCTTTCATGTCTTGGGTGTCCTACATTTTGGGCATCTTGCCCTCTTTATCCAGGATCTGTCATCTTTTTTAGCCTTGTCTTTGTCCTCCTCTTCCATGTAGCCTTCTTGGAATTAATAAATTAGATGCAATAGCTTTAATAATATATAATATAGTGTTTCACGATCACAGAGGCGTCTTTGGACAACACTGGCTCTAGAAATGGGAATGAGCACTGCTCCTTGGAGTTGGTCACGACTAGCAAGGCAACCAGCAGGGGACACCTTTACCTTTATTTTTAATATATTATTTAAATTAACCATATAAAAGCAGCATATATGAGTGTTTTTAGCTTTTTCATGTCCTACATTTTTCTTGGGTGTCCTATATTTGTGGCCCCTTGTCCTCTTTTTTGGTTATGATATTTGGTTGCCCTGGTAGGGGCACCGCCAGTTGGGGCTCAGTAGTGGGATGGTGTAGTGGTATAGCTGGAGGGAGTGCAGGGCACTCCGATATATGGGGAGCCCATGCCAGCAGACCTCTCCCCTCTGGAAGCATTCCGTCCCACAAAGAGCAAAATGGGGACCAACACCTCCCCCTGGAATGGCTTTGAAGAGGAGGGGCAGTTGGCACACTCCCCAAAGAACTTGGCTCTTGGCATCCCTCTGGCTATGCTGCTGGAGGGGGGACCCCTAGGAAGTGTCATGCCTGGCCCCTTGCATTCCATGCTCATCATTCCTAGACTGTGAGAATTGGAGGGGTCTCAGAGATAATCTAACCCAACCTTCTCCTCCTTGGTGCTAGCTGTGTCTTCCCTGATAGGGGGCTGTCCTTGGAAAGTTTCATGTGGGGAGGGCCCACCACAGAACTGGGCAGACTGGTCCAGTGCTTGACAGCTCTTCCAATGTAGTCCCAGGCATGATGCTCGGAATTAAGTTCCATTCAATGCAGTAGGACTTACTCCCAGGTAACATGTAATAGCCACATGGCACTGAAATGGTAATAGTGCCATGAGAACCATGGGTGTGTACATACAAGTAGTATGAGTACACAGGTAGTCCTTTGATCTGATCCACTTGTGCGTATCTTTTGATTCCTGAGTACTAAAAATATCTGTTTTGTACAGTATCTGGTGCATAGTTACATAGGTGTATAAGGACTTGTGGTCCTTATACTATCCTAGTATAGGTTGCCATCCTATCCCCACCTTCCTGGGAGTAAGATACATTGACTATAATGAGGTGCCACAAATAGGATTGAGCTCTTCTAAGTAATGCCCAGCTCCTGTGAACAGAGAAGCACATTCTTTATTTTTGGATGCTGTGGCTGTCAATATCCTGGGATGGACACCCCTGTTTTCATTCAGCCTCCGTTCCTAACGGTGTTGTTCCTAGTTCAGGTACGGAGTAAACAGGCTTTGAAGAATTCCTGATTTTCCCTACTTGCTCAGACAGTCAAGATTTCTAACCAGCAGCCTCATCTCCTCTGCATCTGAAGGTGCTTCTCTCCTCGGGGAGACCAACTTGTTATCAGTTGCTAAATATAAGTAGTAGATTATCAAGGGGGCAATTAATGCAGGGGATGCTGCAGTAAACAAGCTTCGTTTCCCAGAAACTCACCTCTGCCGTCTCATCTTTCCAGGGCTATTATTTCTTCAGAGCCACTCAGGCTGTTAGGAAACTGCATTCTTGAAGTTCCTCTTTAAAGTTATCTTTATTGTCCTTTTAGTGAGAAAATCCCATGTTCTTGCAGGTGTAGGACTAGGGTGACCATATGCCCAAACCTCAAAAGGAGGACAAAGTCTTAGATTCCTCTCAACCTGACCTTTCTAGTGGACAATGCCATGTTTACCTACTCATGAGTAAAGCTGCGATGTTGGGCACTTTCACTTTCTATATGCATAGAGCTTTATGCATATTGTTTATTTTTAGTTTTCTGGCCATAACATTTGATAGGAAGGAGATATTTCCAAATTGATTTTTGCATTGGAATCTGCTCTTCAATACGAATCCCACGACATATGACATGATGCACAGCATTGCAAAGTTCGAAAATGAAGCCAGAATGGAGGACAATGAAGCTCTTTTGGAGGACAGCCAGCCAGGAAGCTAAAAAAAAAAAAAGAGGACAAATCCGGAAATTTCCTGTCATATGGTCACCCTCTGTAGGGTACAGGCTGACCCTACAATCCAGAGTAACTATGGGAGCATGTAAGAGACATTACGTATACCTGTAGTTACTGCACCACCTAGTGAAAACCCATGGGAAATCCATATTGCAATCTAGAGCAAATTGTTCTTACACCAGAGCAAGGACTCCCTGTAGTTACTCTGGATTGTGCCCTGAGTTTAGGCTCTGGCAAGCATTAAATAAAGCTCATAAAGTCAATCTCTTTTCAGTTCCCAGTTGCAGATTTGGAAACAAAAAATCTGTTGCAACAAGTCCAGTGTTTTTTAATGCTTTTCCCCCCAATGGCCACATGAAAGGAACAGAAGTTCTGCTTATATCTTCAAATAACATGGACCGAGAGGAGATTTGTGGGTTTTATTTTGCTGCTTTTCATTTCTGGTTCTTAATCTGTGCCTGGACTAAGAACACATTTGTCGCAGGGTGTAATGTGGACATCTCGGATCAGATGACCCTTGGCATATGGTGCAAATAAGAATGTTATAAGAGAAAAAAATAAGGGCAGCTCTAAGGATGCTTTGCAGGGATCTGGTACAGATGGCAGCTACAGAGATATCCAACCTGAATTAAAGGCCATCGGAATGAATGTCTTGAGCAGTTAAGATAATTTTTTTCCTCTCTGCTGCTCGCTAATGTAATTTACAATTTTGAAGGATGTAGTATAATGCTTTTCAGAATCAATGCAACATTTGGGCCATCTGCAAGAGCTCGTGCATTTACTGAAGACTTTTAGAGTCATTGTAGAGTGTGGAAGCCCCATAGTAAGTAAAGGTTGTGATCCTAAACACACTTTCCTGTGGCTAAGGTCCATTGAACACACTTCTGAGTAGATATGGTTAAGATTGTGCTCATAATATCCCATGCACCTCTGTTGAGGATTAGCCTATACTAATACAAGGTGTTTGAGGTTAGTGGAGGCTGTCACTCTGAGATATACTGGGGCACCTTCCATGCAGGGTGACCAGAGTGACTTTAAGAGGAGGACAAGCAGGCCTCCGTCAGTCTTGAAAGACTATGGTATTGTGCTCGGCGCTGCATACGCTGCATGCGAAGCACGAAAGCCTGGGTTGGATTGTTATGGAGGATAAGCTGTTACCCAAGCAGCAAATCCCCCCTCTCCACACCACTGAATTACTCCAATAGAAAGGCAGAGCCAATACAATTGGATCCAGCTGGCGTTGCAGAGCTGGGCTAAGGACAGGAGCTCACCCTGTCTTGTGGGGCTGACCTGGGTCTCGAACCCTGGCCTGCTGGTTAATAGGCACAGCGTCTTAACCTCTTGCACCACCCACAGCCCAACAAGAGGAGGACAAGATCTTGGATTATTCACAGCCTGGCCTTTCCAGCAGATAATGGCACGTTTGCCTACTCACGAGTAAAGACGCAACACTTTCACCTTCCCATAAAGCTCAATGCATATTTTTTATTTTTGGTTTTTTGGTCATAACTTTTGATAGGAAGGAGATATCTCAAAACTGATTTTTGCATTGGATTCTGCTCTTCAATACAAATCCAACGACATATGACATGATGGGGTCCTGCATGCCGTTGCAAAGTTCCACAATGAAGCCAGAATGGAGGACATATGCTTTTTTGGAGGATTCCCAGACAGGAGGCTAAAAAAAGAGGACAAATCCAGAAAAATCAGGTCATATGGTCACCCTGCTTCCATGAGACCTCCCTACCATGGAAGGGAGGCTTAGCAGGGTAAAGATATTCAGTGTATCACCAAAGAAGTGATAGTCTGAAGAGGAAAAAAAAGCAAATGTTTTTTGTTACTGTACTAGTGAAATAATTAGATTTTCCAGAAATTATATTTTTATTGATTGAGCTTACATAGAAGTCATTTGTATTACAGTTTGAGGCATATGGTTGCTCTGTTAATCAATACACATCACACCTCAATTATTAGATATTCTTGCTGGAAACCGGAGATGGTCGAATAGCAAGCTCCAGGCTAGATTTGTGCCGGGGCCCAGCTTCCCAGTAACTTTCTGGTCCTACCAAATGGTAATCCTTAAATAGTAAAATCTTGCCTGAAGTTTGATATGTAAAGAAAATAAATTGTTTTTAGGAAGATACCAAGAGGACTAATACCAGATTATTTGTCCATCCTCTGATTTGACTATGGCATTGACCTTCCCCTGACCAAATCACAGTTGGAAGTCTTTCTAACACCAATTATCTGGGACCCTTTGAAAAATAGAGATGCCTGTTGTAGGAGAGAGAAAGATATATACAGTGTGTGTGTGTGTGTGTGTGTGTGTGTGTGTGTGTGTGTGTATATATATATATATATATATATATATATATATATATATATATATATATATATATATATATATATATATATATATAGTTTACTTTTGCAGCACAGTCCAGTGCATGTCAACTCAGAAGAAAGTTCCATAATGTTCAATAGAACTTACTCTGGTCAAGGACACATTTCTGTAGCGACTCAAGAGTGAACACTTTATGGCCATATAGGTTTGTGCCACTGGTGCACTTTGATTACTTCTGGAAGACTTACCTACAATGTTTCCTTCTGGAAGCTTTACCAGGACGTAAGTCCCATTGAACTCAATGAGGTATACTTCTGGAAGCCTTACCTGCAAGTAACCCTACAATCCAGAGTAACTATGGGAGCACATAAGAGACATTACGTGCACCCGTAGTTACTGAACCACCTAGTGAAAACCTATGGGAAATTCATATTGCAATCCAGAGTAAATTGTTCTTACGCTGGAGCAAGAACTCCCTCTAGTTACTCTGGATTGTGCCCTAAGTCCCATGAATCAATAAGGTTTTCTTCTGAAAGACTTACCTGGAAGTAAGTCCCGCTGAATTCAATGAAGTTTACTTCTGGAAGCCTTACCTGGAAGTAAGTCCCATTGATCTCAGTGAGGTTTTCTTCTGGAAGCCTTATCTGGAAGTAAGTCCCGCTGAACTCAATGAAGTTTACTTCTGGAAGCCTTACCTGGAAGTAAGTCCCATTGATCTCAGTGAGGTTTTCTTCTGGAAGCCTTATCTGGAAGTAAGTCCCGCTGAACACAATGAAGTTTACTTCTGGAAGCCTTACCTGGAAGTAAGTCCCATTGATCTCAGTGAGGTTTACTTCTGGAAGCTTTACCTGGAAGTCAGTCCTGCTGAACTCAGTGTGGTTTCCTTCTGGAAGTCTTACCTGGAAGTAAATCTTGTTGAACTCATTGAGGCTTCCTTCTGGAAGCCTTACCTGGAAGTACGGTAAGTCCTGTTGAACTCAGTGAGGTTTCCTTCTGGAAGCCTTACCTGGAAGTAAGTCCCGCTGAACTCAATGAAGTTTACTTCTGAACAGACATGTGGACGATTCTGCTGTAAGATAAAAACAATCCAGAGTGACTATATTTGTTAAGGGCACCATCTTTCCAGGCTGTGTTAAAACCTGTAGCAAGGTTTGTTCTCACTACAGATGTTTGTCTGTCTGCTTGGAGAGATCCATGATCTGAGATTAACCCTTTGCAGAGCTGGCTTCTCCACCAGTAAAAGTGTCTCTTCACTGCAATAGGACAGACCCGTTGTTGTTCTTGCTGGAACAGTCTGACCCAGCCACCCCTTTGGCAGTGTTGCAAAGCCTCTCTTGGCTTCCAGACAGTTCGGCGAGCATCCGATTGACCTACAAAGCCCTAAATAGCCGGGGACCTGCTTGGGGAAGGCCTCCCGCTGCTTGAGAGTGTCATCCACTGAGTTTTCTTGCTCCTCCTCCAGGCCTCCTTAGTTGTGGCCCCATCTCTGTGTGATGTCCCTGCAAAGGATGCATATATTTTTAGATTTATAACCTGCATTTTGCAACAAGGGAGACCAACCCAGGAGCCCCTTAGCCTTCAATCCTTACTCCACTGATGACACTGGGATTTGCTTCTGAGTAGACATGCATAGAATTGGACTCTTAGCCCTCTGAGCTATGGGAGACGGTGATTCCACTTGTTTCTCAAAAAAGGAAAGGAAGCAATTCCAAAATTTTGAACTCTGTAGTGACTCTAACCTATTACGGGGGTGTTAGAGGGCTTCAGGGGGTTCTCACAGGTTTTATAGAACCCTTTGCTAATGAGCGCCTGGTTCTGAGACTGGTTACTAATGGGACATAGAACCTGTTGTTAATTTAGGTTATTAGGACATAGAACCTGTTAATTTATTTGAATCCCACCATTGCGTGGGGGCCAGGCAGATCTCCATATTTGCCACATATTCACCTTAGGAGCTGGGATACAGCATATTTTTATCTTCTGTCCAACAGTACTGGACTCTGAAAGAAGTTTAATGCTTCAGTTCTCCAGCAAACCTTAAAAAAGTGTTTGGCTGAACAAATGAACCTGTCTCTTTTTGCTCCGTCCAGCTCCGTTTGGTTTCCGAAGATCAGTTGAAGCTCTCCAGGCTTTGCAGGCTTTTGCAGGTCTTGCTAATTTATGAGATTCCTATTCTATCTTTTGGGA
This sequence comes from Cryptoblepharus egeriae, assembly GCA_030015325.1. Taxonomy (NCBI): domain Eukaryota; kingdom Metazoa; phylum Chordata; class Lepidosauria; order Squamata; family Scincidae; genus Cryptoblepharus; species Cryptoblepharus egeriae. The sequence goes on from JAREYC010000012.1 coordinate 28,096,834, forward strand.
TTAAAAACCTCGCAAGGCAGCTTACCAGGTTTAAAATTCAATATGACCCTTATGTGACCATCTAAAAATAACCTAATTTGCATAAATTATAATTGCTGGTCAATGGATCCGGTTGGTCATCTAATGGAAAACAACAACAGAAAGGTGACCCAGTCATTAACAGCAAGCATATGATTAAAAGTGTAGACTAAAAAAAAGTTGTGTCTTGGGAAATGAATGGATGGAAGGTCAGGGAACATGGTTTGAGGTTGCAATCCTATTTTCGTCTGGAGTAAATCCCAGCTCGCCTTGGGCTGTGACAAAAGTGTCGTAAGGCACTTCTGCACCACTCCTGGGGTATATACAGACATGCGCTGCCTCCCGACACCACCATGGGAATGGGGTGTTGGTGAGTTATGCCAGCCTAATGCTGCAGTCCTAACCACACTTTCCTGGGAGTAAGTACTATTGAATGCAGTAGGACCTACTTCTGAGTAGACATGCTTAGGATTGCACTCTAAATTGCTTAGGATTGCACCCTGAGTGTCAAAACAGAATATTCATGTGAACTATGGCAAATCACACAGGGCTTTAAAGGTTAAAACCATTCCCCGGAACAGCCCTGAGTATGAACTGTCAACTAGTGCAGATAAAATATGCCTAATGAAGGCTGCAATATTCAGGCTTACCTGGTAGTAAGCTCAATTGTAATAAATGGGAATTGCACCTGAGTAGGATTGGGCTGTCAGTTTAATTAAAAATATCAGTATAATTATCAGCGCAGGCGTAAGATTTCATCTTTCCCGTTTCTAAAGCACCAGCTCCGAACCAACGTATCCTACGCCGCGCTGCCTCCTGATCTCAGAGAGTTGCTTCAGAAGCGGCTTGGAGACCTGGAGCGTCAGCTTCTGAGCAAAGTGGCTGAACTGGAGAACGAGAAGACCCTGATCCACAATGAGACGTCCACCCACCGGCAGAGGACTGAGGCGGCTCTCAATGCGTTGCTGGAAAGAGTCTCCGAGTTGGAAAGAGGTATTGCAAGTGTTGTATGTTCAGACTGCTTTATGTGCATTACCTTATTTTTAATTCTTACAAAGTGCTCTTGATGGGTAAGACAGGAAAGTTTTTACCCAGTTTTTCACTTATAGGCTGATTTTTAAGCTCCTAAAAAACTCCATAGGGGCTCTAGTCCAGTCAAAAACCCAATAATAGTTAAGTCGCAATTTAAAAACGATAAAATGGTCAATAAAACACAGTAAGTGGAGAATTGTGAATAGAGAACTGCAACAAAAGATCCAATGGGCAATAAATAATAAGCAGATAAACAATTTTATCCTCGTTTTATTATCCTCATCCTCATAGGAGGGAATAGAGAGCATAGCTAGAGGGGTGCAAAGCATTAAATTTTGTAGGGAGCCTCACTGAATTCCTCTGGTTTGCTCCCCACCTGCAAAATGGCTCCGAAGGAGAAGAGCCACTTGCACACTCTTGTGAGGCTCCCTGCAAAACATAGTGGTTTGTACCCCTTTTAGTTACACCACTGATGAAGAGGATGGTTGTTGCTGTGCTGAGCGGCAGTTGCTCAACTCTGGCAGATTTGTGCTGCAATCCTAAAGACACTTTCCTGGGAGTAAGACCCACTGAACACAGTGGGACTTACGGTACTTTTGAGTACACATGGTTAGGATTGTGCTCATAGCTGTTATGGCTGCAATCATAACCACACTTTCTTGGGAATCAGTATTACTGAATACAAGGGGACTTACTTCTGAGTAGACATGCTTAGGATTGCACTGTAAATGTCCCAGCTCTCTGATTTGAGGAGTAGCTTTAAAAAACCAAATCATACAATTATTCAAATTCACAGACTGTAAATTAATTCCCTACATAACGATCTCAGCTGATCCATGCAAGAAAACTGTGCATAAATTTCATCAGCCAAAATCCAAAGATGTAGGAAAAGTTGGTTAATGAAAAACCAACCTGCAATTAATAGTGTTGGTTAACCACAAATTAATAGGATTGTCAGGCTCCAGATCTTCCTGGCTGGCTTGAGTTGGCAAGACTCATAAATCAGAACTAGGATGAGATCCTCTCGTACATTATGACGTTCCCTCCCCTGTAGAAGACGTTGCTCCTGGTGCCACCCCTCACGGCATCTGTTTCCAGGAAGAAATGAATGATGGAGTATATGGGCCATTCATTATGTATAGAAGTGCGCAGTTGAGTAACACTGATCTTGGCATCAAGCAGATGGTGGAGCCCTGTGTAACTCAAATGGTGATGCTCCTAGGAGTTTGCCCAGCTTGCACTCCCTGAAATTGCAAGTCAGCTACTCCTCCCTTGTAAACCTTTTCTTCTTCTTTCATTAAACCAGACACATAAATCACTGCAGATGCTAATGTTATTAAAATTTAGACATTTAGGGCACAATCTTGGCCAGCCTAATTCACCTGGCACATCTTCCCATGGTGATGTGGCGAGGACAGCGCATGCCTGTGCACTGGCCTAACACCCCCTCCGCCAAGGAGTGGGATAGTAGTGCCTTGTGGCACTTTTGTGACACCCCAAGCCAGCACGGGACTTATGCCTGGACTTATGTCGGCCTAACTGTGGGTTAGGATTTCAGCCTGATTTTTTGAAGTGTATTCAGAGCACTTGGGTCTCTGCACATGGGGATGAGGAGCCACATCTATTATGGACCCACTTGCCTGGGTAGAGCCTAGTTGTCTTGGGTGCTTCTGATGGGCACTTGGGTGCATCTGATGGGCCCCTATGAAATATAGAGCGCACTTCTAATCCTGTCTACTCAAAAATAAACCCCATTGTGTTCAATGAGACTTACTCCCAGGAAAGTGTCTTTAGGAGTGCCGCCGTCTTAAGCATCACAGTTGTGCCACGGACATCAGGGCAAGTACGTGTCCTGCCTGTGATCGTACAACCTTTACCATAGATTAGTCATGGAGCTACTGAGGGACACTCTTAATCCTAATCATTTAATCAGATCCTTAGATTTAATTACTGAGAACACTGCACGCTTGGCAAGTGTTTGTGTATTTTTATTTCAAGTGCACTTGAGGTACAACAGAAAATTGCCAGCGTTGCCATTTTTGTTTTATTTTTTTTTAAATCCTGAAGTAAGAGAATGTGTATGAACTGTTTAAATATAGATTCTCCTTAAATGATATTTATAGGATTAGCAAGTCTGGACAGTGAGTTGTTCAGACAAATTAATGAGGTTACTTTCAAATTGTGCAAACAGAGGCATTTTAGGAAGGTTAAACAGGACTTGGCACCAAGTTCTTAAAAGTCTCCAAGAGGTTCCATACTGTGTGTGCGTAAAGTTCTTTCTTTGGATATGGTCCTAGGTAGCAGCGCCTTTAAAGCGCCCGACGAATTTAAAGTCTCCCTCCCTCTTCGAACCAATTACCTGTATGGGAAAATCAAGAAGACTCTGCCTGAGCTGTATGCCTTCACCGTCTGCTTGTGGCTGAAGTCGAGCGCCTCTCCGGGAATAGGGACACCCTTCTCTTACGCAGTTCCTGGGCAAGCGAACGAAGTTGTGCTGATTGAGTGGGGGAACAATCCCATTGAACTGTTGATCAATGACAAGGTGAGGTTAAAAAAGCAAACAGTGCAATGCTAACTGCTAACTGGTTAGGCCGGCACAACTACTGGCACAGAGATGGCCGTCAAAAAAGTGCCCGGAGGTGGAGGTTAGCTAGTGCAAAGACATGTGCCATCCTCCCCATGCCACCATGTGGTGGCCTAAATTGGTTAGGATTGCACAATCAATCAGTCAGTCGATCGATCAATCAGTCAGTCGATCGATCGATCGATCGATCAATCAGTCAGTCAGTCATTCAATCAGAAGGTCAATCACTCTGTCAGTCAATTAGTCCATCAGTCAGTCAATCAGTTGATCAATCAGTCAGTCTGTTAGTCAGTCAATCTATCATTCAGTCAGTCAGTCACTTAGTCCATCAGTCAGTCAATCAATCAATCAGTCGATCAGTCAGTAAGTCTGTTAGTCAATCTGTCATTCAGTCAGTCAATCAATCAGTCAGTCCGTCAATGTCAGTCATTCAATCAGTTATTCAATTGGTCAGTCAGTCAATCAATTAATCAATCAGTCAATCAATCAACAGTATTTATATCCTCATTCTCATAGTTCTAGCCTGCGGCTTCTGTAGAGAACAAGTGCTCCCCTTCTTCTGCCTAACAGCCCTTCGGGATCATGATAGCGGATCTTTTCCCTTCTTTATCCTTATGCAGGTCGCCCAGCTCCCCCTCTTCATCAGTGACGGAAAGTGGCACCACATCTGCGTCACATGGATGACGAGAGATGGAATGTGGGAAGCGTTCCAGGACGGAGAGAAACTCGGCACAGGGGAGAATTTAGCTCCTTGGCACCCCATTAAACCAGGCGGTGTTCTGATCCTTGGTCAGGAGCAGGTAAGCCGAGCAACAAGTGGATTTTCTTTCTTCTGCTTTAGGGTTCTAGCAAGTAACCTTATATTGTGGGTGTGAATAGCTGTGGATGCCAACCCTGTGGTTGGAGGCTTTGAAAGGATCTCCTAGGTGCAACCAAAAGTGGTTCACCAAAATCTTGTGAGATCCAAGATGGTGGATCTCACCGCACCATCTCTTACCCGAAGATGGTAAGAGATCCACCAGTTTACCCCAGGATAGTGAATCTCACACCAAATTAAGATCTCTTACTAGATTTGGGAATTGCCATCATGGGTGTCTCAAGATGCTGGGAGCTGGTAGAAGGACCACTCCATGGTGCCCCAGTGATTCTGCCACCACACACTTGTTGGGAAATTCTGGATTTCTGTCTGGAATCTTTTTCTACTCTAGCAGGAGTTTGACTTTATGGATGCAAAATATGTGCTCAGCCAGTGAGCCTTCCCCTCAAGTGGTATAGTCTCAGCATCAGCTTCTCACATTCGGAAGCTGTTTGTGTAGCTTATCTCTGCACTGATCACCAAGGCTTTGCTCTCCAGCCTTCACCTTGTGTTTGTTTGTTTTTATAATTGATGTCAAAAAGTGGAGAGTCCACTGTGCGTGTGTCTGGCTAGTGCCTTGAATGTAGGGCTCTTTGAGCTTAATATTTTTAGGGTTTTAATTAGCAAGACGGAGCTGTTAAGAGCACACGCTGTGCCTTTTTAAGAGATCGATTTGCAGGATTGACTCTTATCCTTCCTGGGATCTCTTATTCTCGGTTAGTAAAGACAGACAAATCATGGCAATGTCAGCCACACAGTACCTATTTATCATTCCCTTCCTCCGTTCTCCTTTTTCTTTTAAATCCTCACAACAGGCTTGCAAAGTAAGACAGTTACTTTCTTTTGACTTGAGAAAGTGACCAGGCTATTTGGAGAGCTTTAGGGGCAGGGTGACCATATGATCGGAAATTTCTGGATTTGTCCTCTTTTTTAGTCTCCTGTGTGGGTGTCCTCCAAAAGGGCTTCAAAGTCCTCCATTTTGGCTTCAATTTGGAACTTTGCAATGGTGTGCAGTACCCCATCATATCATATGTCATTGGATTTGTATGGATGAGAAGAATCCAATGCAAAAATCAGTTTTGAAATATCATCTTCCTATCAAACGTTATGGCCAAAAAACTAAAAATAAAAAATATGCATTGAGCTCTATGGGAAAGTGAACATGTCCAATATCACAGCTTTACTCACAAGTAAGCAAATGTGCCATTGTCCACCAGAAAGGCCAGCCTGAGAGGAATCCAAGACCTTGTCCTCCTTTTGAGGTTTGGGCATCTGGTCACCCTGTTTAGAGGTGTGGGGGGAATTGAAGCCTACCACCCCAGTTCTCAACCCTAACCATTACACCATACTCTCTCCCTACAGCCATATCTGGCTCAGTGCTTGAGAAATAGTGATTCTATATGTCCTTTATTCAAATAAAGACACACTGTTGAAGCCAAAAATGAAGGATCACGCAAACACTTACGATACATCTTTGACATGTGGGATGTACATCCTATGTAAGGCTAGTGATTCCATTATACTAATGTTTACTTTGCTGAGTTCCTATAATTTGTGTCCACCTTATGATGGGTCACAACTGGAGTCCCACCTTTGCTGCTACACACAAGTAGACTTAAGAAAGCAGTTGCATGCTGATGCCTTTAATGGCAAGTGCTGCAAAAGTAATAATGGGACACATCACCACAAAATTCACGTACAAATAGATTGATTTGACATCTCTCCTTTTTCGGGAAGAGTCCATTATATGAAGTGAGTAGCGGTTTTGGACTGAAACTTCAAAGATCCAGGTTCTAGTCCCTACTTGGCCATGAAGCTTCCTGAATGACCTTGGGCCAGTCACTGCATACCTTACAGGGTTGTTGTAGGGACGAAAGGGGGGGAGGAACCATTTAAACCCCTGAGAAATCATCAGAGGATATACATGTGACAAACAAATAAAAGTTGCACTCATCATGGCTTCTTTTTTCCCCTCTTGAAGGACACTGTTGGAGGGAGGTTTGATGCGACCCAAGCTTTTGTTGGGGAGATGAGCCAGTTCAATATATGGGACAGAGTCTTGAAGCCGGACGACATCATGAATATTGCTAACTGCTCCACCAACATGCCCGGGAACATCATCCCCTGGGTCGACAACAACGTGGATGTGTTCGGTGGTGCTGCAAAGTGGCCTGTGGAAACCTGCGAAGAACGCCTGCTAGATTTATAGCCATGACCTCTTTCCCATCAAAGTGCCCCCGTATTTCTTAAGACAATCTCTCATGATGTCTGATGCTCTTATGTTCCTGCCCATTATCTTTTTTTTAAATAACTAATTAGATAACTGCCAAGGGAACAAACATGGGATACAATTATTTTTGGAATGTGTCTACCGACCCCATTGATGTGAACGGGAGATGCTTAGGATCATACAGTGTACCCATGAGGCCAACTGATCTCCTCAAGCAGTAGATTGGGAAGGGGGGATCCACCACCTGTCTCTTCCTGATCTCTCTCCTCTTCCCTTGATTAGGAATTGAAAAGGGTAAACTGAGGCAGATCCCCAGTTAGGCTGCATAAGCCCCGGATCAATATCTGTGCTGGCCTCATGGTGTCACAAAAGTTCCTCCTTTCTACATGGTCACCCATCCTGAATCAGAAAAGGAAGACTGGATGACAAGAGAGTGGTGGGCTAGAGCGTCCGAGTCACTCTAGCCTACCATTCTTGTCTGTTCCAACTCTGTTCTTTGAGCAGGATGATTTGTGACTTCCCCTCTTCCCAAATCCCATTCCTTTCCTTCTAAGAAGCACTTTTTAAAAAACACAACAAAAACTTTGTCTTAATTAATTGCATTGTCAAGGCCCTTAAAGAGCAAGATATGCACTAAATACGTTGCAAACAGTGTTGCTATATGGCCAAGAGTCAGGCAACAAACTTGTGTGTGTGTGTTGTGAATGAGTGTGTGTGTGTTTGTATATGACTCAGTGTAACAGAGAAAATTATATAATGTATGTTGTTTTTCATTCCAAGTTTGCTGAAAGCTGTAGAGGCACGATCAAACTGGGAGGTTCTCCTATAGAAATTCTAGCAGGGAAAAGAGTGCTGCTTTTATTACCTGCTTGTGGGCTCCTTGGGGACATTTGGTGGGCCATATAATGGGAAACTGAGGTGCCTCCTATGCAGAAGGGCTCATCTTATGGTCACTCACCCGTAGCGAGGAAGCTGCACCATTGTGGCTCCCTCTTACTCCATCCTTCCCAGGAAATGAGGAATTATGCAGGACTAGATATGTCCCTTTCCATAGCATAACCATGTGTGAATTCCCTCCTGGTTCCTGGATCCCTATATCAGTGAGTGTGGTGTGGAAAGGGGTTGTGAAAAGGAGGAATGAGGCCAATTAACGGATTGTCGTGCCATGAAATGTAATTGACCATATTAATGGAATATGGTTCAAGTTCATTGGTACAAATGGAGGGTGGAGGGAATACATCTAGAGCAGGGTTTCCATATGTCCTGAAAAACAAGGACAATCCTAATTTGGGGGGATTGTGTTCACATTCTGGCAAATGGGACAGAGGGTCTGACCGGATTTGTGGAAGAGAATTATGGCAACCCTAAACCGGAGGAAGCTTTTGCTGTTGGGTTTCCCTGAGGTTGGCTTCTGCGGGGAAAATAGGATGCTGGGCTCTTTCTTATGAAATGAAACGGGTGGGGAGCAGGTTGGTAGTCTAGCAGGTCTCTGATTCCTGCAAAGGGCTTGAGCTGGAGAACTGCCCAGACGCAGGTGGTGCCTTTCAAGGGGTGATTTGGATGTCTCCGGCAGAGTCTCGTCAGCAGAGGATGTAACCAAAGTCTTTTATTTTCTCCCCGGTGTGGTTCACTCACTGGTGAGGCTAAGAATTCCTGATTGTATTGCTGTGTCTGTATTGGCTGATGAATGTCACGGTGGCCGCCCTCGATGCGACGTCCCACTGAATTTGGTTTCAGAAATGGAACATCTTCCCTATGCATCCACCAGGCTCTTTGGGAATCTATGCCAGTTTATTTTTGGGGAAGGGGACTATAGATTTATTTTGGGTTTTGCTTTCAAAGGCCTTCAACAAGCATGTGCCAAAGTCGATCTTTTTTCCTTTCCCTGGCTATATAGGTTTATGGGTGTGCTAAGATGCATGGGGCCTGATCCACTGCGGAAGTTCTCTTGCAAGACCTGAAATACGTGTTCCTTGTAAAGGGACTTCCTGAGAGTTTGGGCCTGTCTTTAGCCTCATCACTCTCCTGTAGTGGTCATTTGTGCTCCTAAAATAATTGTGCTACTTTTCAGTTTGGGATCACCTGTTAGCTGATTCAACACCTTGCAGATGTGGTTGCTATTATTATTATTTGTTTCTCTCCTTACATTCCCCCCCATTTGCCTACTGGTTGATTTGTGATTCTCAGTTTTGTGAAGTATGAATTGATGGGTGGGAAGGAAAGTATACTTTTAATGATTTTCAAGAAAAAGCAAATTTAAAGGGAGGGGAGGGAGGAAGATATTTATAAAATATCATATTTTATTTTTTCATATGTTTGGATTGTACAGAGCTCTGTTATTGTGACTGTGTCATTTGTAGGGGAAAATTCACATCTTTCCATTAATATGTAGTATGATGTGCTTTTGGAGACCGACCAACGAACCAACAAATCCAACAACTCAAATTAAAAAAAATTGCACTGTACAATCAATGGTCTTTGTATGCTTTGTGGGGATAAAGCTATTCCTCCATGCTGGAATAGTGGCTGCAGGAGGTAAGGGAAGGGTTAGGGAAGTGGATGAAGCAGCTATGGGGCTACTTGGATGTGCCAGGAAATCACGGGCAAGTCCAAACAGTCTTGTGCGTTGACAAATCAGGTTGTGGAGTTTGAGTGTGTGCACGTGCTAGTAGACATTGCTGCCATTCCCGACTTGTCCAGGACTTCATCTGTTCTTCCTGCACCCCATTAATCCCCCTCTCACCCAGTTAAACCCCTTCTCATCCCGTTAAACCCCTTCTCACCTTGTTATATCGCTTCTCACCCCTTTATACCCCTTCTCACCCCGTTATACCAGTTTTCACCCAGTTAAACCCCTTCTCACCTCATTACACCTCTTCTCACCTAGTTAAATCCCTTCTTACCCCGTTATTCCCCTACCCCTTCTCACCCATTACACCGCTTCTCACCCTGTTATAACCTTTCTTACCCTGTTGAACCCCTTCTCACCCCTTTAAGTCCCTTCTCACCCCTTTAAATCCCTTCCCACCCTGTTAAACCCCTTCTCACCCTGTTATACCCCTACTCAACTTACCAACCTGTGGCATTGATGTTCTTTGGGCACCATTTGTGTATGCTTCTATTCCTAATAAGTACTTCTGCAGAACCATTTCCGTTTTTCACTGGAGAGGGACGAATTCCAGCCGGTTTCAGGTGCCTGAAATGCAGCCGTCTCTGGGGATGCAAGGAAAGTGCCAGCCAGCTCTGCGGAGCCATGAAGAAGTGGTTTGATGGGAAGATAATCAGGCTGGTGCTATTGCTTTGGCCGCTTGGCACTGAAGAACCGCTGCCAAAAGATATTGACTGAATTGCAACTGGGGTAGAGGATGATTGGCAGCCAGTGGAGCCACAGTTGAGATCGGCAGCCTGATGGAAGATGAGGAAAGGCGCAGACAGGCTGCAGTATCAATCATCATTTATGTCAAAGAGCGACGGACCTGTTCCCCCTTTGTTTCACTGAACACCCTCTACAGCAGGAATTTTTAACCAGTGTGCCATGGCACACTGATGTGCCGTGCATGGTCTGCAGGTGTGCCATGGTGGAAATTGGCTGTTACAGTAGAGCCAGTGGGGATGTGAGTCCCCCAAGTTTCCCTTATTAAAAAACTGATGGTGTGTCTTGACAATGTTCACACCTTGTCGGTGTGCCACGAGTGGGGAAAAAACTGAAAATCATGGAAACTAAGACATACTTAGGAGTTTCAGAGCATTGCCGAGGCCGAAACACTTTTTCAACTTTTGCCATCCTGCGACTTGGATCACAGATCTAAGCCTGGCAGCGGCTCCGAAGGCATTTGGGAAGATTAATAGATAAGTGTTCAGAAAAAGAAGCCCGGCTGCATATTTATTAGGGGGCTTTGCGTGTCCCATAAGGTATCAAGGCGCTTTTCATTTCTTATCAAGTGAGAAAGCTGCAGGATTACCAAGAAAACCAGCTTGCACAGCTAACCTCGAGAGCGCAAGGCCTGCGGCTACTCCGAGTAATGAGAGAGGAACTTCATTATCAGGAGAAAAGGAGAAAGAGACGGAGCCAGGGTGACCAATGTCCTCTTTTTTCCAGGACATGTCCTCTTTCTTAGCCTTGTGTCCTGGAAATTTTGGAGACTGAATTCGGCTGAAAAAAGTGAGTGTTATATTTGAGTATATACAGTAGTTTAAATAAATAAATAAATAAATAAATAAATAAATAAATAAATAAATAAATAAATAAATAAATAAAGTCTTTATTGTCATTGTACGTATTTACACAGTGTACACATACAACGCAATTCACAAAAACACCCAGAGACCAAACCCAACACACACACTACAATCCCCAAACATAGTATTGTAAGTAACAAATTACATGTAATAAATTATATGCAACAGTTTTAAATTTAATAATAAGTCATATTGGGTGCAATCCTAAGGAATTTAGGCTGGCCTAACTCACCTGGCCTATCTTTCTGTGATGGTGTTGGGAGGTCTGTGTATGCCTGTGCATTGGCCTAATCCACCCCCAGGAGGGGGGCAGAAATGTCTTACTGCACTTTTGTGACACCCCCAGGTCAGCATAGGGCTTTGCCAGGGGGCTTAGGTCGGCCTAACTAAGGTTTTTGGATTATTTTAGTCCCCAATTAAATTTAGGACTCATTATACCTCAGTGTTTTAAGTTTTGATTTGGTCTCATCCTACATTTTCCTGGGGTGTCCTAAATTTTGGGGAGGTGTCCTACATCTTTCACAATTATGAGATTGTGGCTGCAATCATATACACACTTTCCTGGGAGTAAGCCCCATTGGAAACAAGAGACTTACTTAAGAGTAGACACACTTAGAATTGTGCTCATACTCATCCTATTTAGGGTTTCTAGTGTCCTCTGAAACCAGCTCCAAACTTATAATATCAATATAATATAATATATGATAATATAATATCAGATATTATTTATTAGGCACAGCTAATGATGCCCGTAAAAACATGAGCTTGCAACGGGAAGAAGATGCAACTTTGCAGCTCAGGAAGGGAGGTGGAGGAGTAGGAAAAGAAAACAAGCTAGAATAAGCCCCTCTGACTCACGTCGTCTTTATTTTGGGGTTGAGATGTTGGATTCCAAACCTTAGTCATCTGGAAAGCAGGACATGCAGACAGCCGCTATCTTTTAAAAAGAACAGGGTGCATAATCGGAGAGACAAAAGTTATGAAACCCCATAATTATTGCTGCAATTAATCAGGAAAACCGCCTAATATAACAACGGGGGAACAAATAAGCCACATTTTGGGCCTCGGCGTGGAATAAAAAAGATGGAAGCGAAGGGGTGTCACACTATGGAGCTTTTATGGATCAGTTTTTTATGCACTTTTGAGAACGGAATGGGATTTCAGAGCCATTTAGGGCACAATCCTAAACATTTCTACTCACAAGTAAGCCCTATTGGGTCTTACTCCCAGGAAAGTGTGTTTAGGATTGCAGCCTAAGAGGGGAATTGTTTGCAGGCCCCAAAGGGACTTTTCCCCACCAGGGAAAACAGGAATGTTGGCGTGATCCTCTTTCTCACTTGAAAGACACCTTTGAGCACAATCCTAACCATGTCTACTCAGAAGTAATCCCAATTGTGTTCAATGGGTCTTTCTCCCAGGAAAGTGTTTTTAGGAATGCAGGAAATGTTGCCTGTCCCAAATTTGCTCCATGATCCTTGTTTGGGATTCAGCAATTGCTGCAAACTTCCAAAGAGGGTTCCTATTCCCATGTTGGAGGAGGAAGAAGAATTGCCTGTTCCTGGCTGCAAGAACTGAATCCTTATGGAATGACGATTATAAAGGGGCTTGTATAGGTCCAACCTTCTTCTACACTGATTTTTTAATACACTGATTTGACTCGACACAAATGGTCCCTGCAAATCACACTTCTAAAAACTGCTTTTCTACTGTTGTAGAGAGGCAGTCATGTAGATAAGCTGAACCAGGCAAAGGCAGGGGGTCTTCTGCATTTCTAATCGCTGAGTTCCCCTCTACAACAGTAAGAAAAGCTGTTTTTAAGCAATTGTAAAGCAATTGTAAATTGTAAAAAGTTTTTTAAAACTGCTTTTATTTAACACATTTTTAGTATCAGCAGGGAGTCTCAAAATCAAACTCCTGCAGATATTAAGGCCCAATCAGTGGTGGGGCAAGACCGGTTCGGGCTGGATCTCCTGAACCGCTTCCTTTTTCTGGCCCCCCACTACCGATCCGGTAGCTATGGGGGGCCAGAAAACTGGCTGCACTGGTTCGGTGGCCAGCCCACCACTGCACTGCACATGTGCCAACCAAAGAAGGTTAACACATGTGCAGTGGAGTGGAGTGGTCGACCAGCTTGAGGAGACATGGCACTGTGCGTCCGCTAACCTTGGTTAGCAGTGTGCAGTGTGCCGGGGTTGGGGCCCGCCTCTCGCTCCTCCCTGGCCCCGGCCCTGACCCTCCCCTGACCCTGGCCCCACCCCCTGACCCCATTCTGGCCCGCCCACTTCCGGCGAGCTGGTTGTTGGGCCAGGCCAGGCCCACTTATTCCATTAGGAGCAAGAAATCCGGAAATGGGTCTTTAAAGGGTGCAATCCTAACCTAGGCCAGCACATCTCATTGGTCAATCCTAAGGAATTTAGGCTGGCCTAACTCACTTGGCTTATCTTTCCGTGGTGATGTGGGGAGGCAAGCGCATGTCGGTGCACTGGCCTAACCCTTCCCCAGGAGTGGTGCACAATTGTCTTATGGCACTTTGGTGATGCTCCCAGGTCTGCACAAGATTTACGCTGGGGCTTAGGCCAGCTTAACTGCAGTTTAGGATTGCAGCCTAAATCTATTTTTCTGGTTTTTTAAAAACATTGATTTTTTTTCTTAAATCCATGGGAGATTCTGGAATGGAACCTTTTTTGTGGCTATGCAGGGGTGGTGAAGCTGTGTTTTCCAGTAAAGCCCCCCTTCTTCACATATCCTACAATCCAGAGTAACTACAGGAGCACATAAGAGACATTTATGTTGACGTAGTTACGGCACCACCTAATGAAAACCTATAGGAAATTAATATTGCAATCCAGAGTAAATTCTTCTTACGTCAAAGCAAGGACTCCCCGTAGTTACTCTGGATTGCACCCATAGTTTAAAAAATAGCACGAATAGAAGACAGAAATGAAACATTTGTTGAAAGCAACCATGACAAAATATTGAAACTGTGGCGAGGGGAGGAATCTGCGCCTTCCGCATTCGGCACCAGATGTCAGAAGCAATGTCAGTCTGGTCAGCCTTTCAGGATGGATCTACATCACCGGATCCTCCGGGGCCGCAGACGGAATTATTTTCCACCCCGATTCTGCCTGAAGGTCAGATTCATGTTTTGCAAAACAGGATCGTCGGAATGACAAACTCTAGATCCTCCCCCCAATTTTCTTTCATTAAACCTTCCCTGCAGCCAGTGAGAGGAGTTATAAAAGAACTTAATAATTACTGGAAACAGGATCACGTCTCTTCCTCTCTCCGTTGTGGAAACAGACCCCTTGGGGAAGTGGTGGAGACAGGTTGCGCTTTGGCAAGAAATCTGCCTGAATGTGTTGGAAGGTTTGTGTTGCGGTACAAACATTTTTTTCTCCATATTGCTGCATTAGACAAAACTTTCCCTGCATGCCAGAGGGAAAAAATTGATGAGAGGCAGTGCGGTGCAGTGGTTAGAGTCAAAGGTGGAATCAGGAGTTGTCCAGGTTGGGCATTGGCTAAGACCAATATGAATGAGGCAGCACCTATAACCCCATATGGAGGTGCCAGTAATTGGGGGACGTCAATGGTTGCCAATCTTGGTAACAACACCATTGCTTATAGGGGAAGAATTTTGGAAGTGCCTGGGCTGGTGGCAGCAGAAAGGAAAGAAGATTCCCTTTACTCAGCCCTTACGGTGCAATCCTGGAAGGTTCTCAACCCTACTCAGGGTGACCATATGACCGGATTTTTCCAGATTTGTCCTCCTTTTTAGTCTTTTGTCTGGTGTTCTCCAAAAAAGCGTCATTGTCCTCCCCTTTGGCTTCTTTTTGGAACATTGCAATGGTGTGCGGACCCCATCATGTCATATGTCATTGGATTTATATTTATATTTATATTATATTGCATATGGTCATCCTTCCTATGTGTAGAGCGAGAACTTCTGCCCCTCTTTTCAGGAAGGAGACCTTTCCTCCAGCATCCAACTTTATCCACTAATATCAAAAGCTACTCCCCAGTCTTGGTTAATGATTGCACCTCATTAGCTTAGTTATAGTTATAATATTTTTTGCCCAGATCAGAGAGCAATATATTGCCAGGAATTCTGTTCTGAATATAGATTTGGGCTTATTAAAAGAAATAAAATATCAAGCTCCTTGGAACGGAGGCAGAGATAAGACAACATGGGCCCAAATGATGGCTTCCCCAAGGAATTATCCATCAAGTGGTTTTCATATTAAAACAAACTAACAAAAAGTATTCTAATGAAGTCGTTAAAAGTTGTTGTTGTTGTTGTTGTTGTTGTTGATACATGGACCTCGTGGCTATGGGGGATGTGGCTCCCCACCGCACCCCAGGAATGGGGAGCAGGTGAGTTATGCCAACCTAAATTGGTTAGGATTGCATCCCCAGTCCTCCATCCGAAGTCCTTTAGGGGATCTGGGAAGAATATTTTAGCAGCTAAAATCATGCCCTTCCAATGGCTTGCAATGCATTTTCATTAATTGCTCTGCTTGCCAGGAATTGTGTTCTGATCGCCGGGAAATGTGACGGCACATTTCTTAATAACAGATTTCAAAGCATGCAATTGAGACAGAAATAATGCCGTGCGCTGTTTCGCCAGCAAATTTTGGAGGTGTACCTGCCCCAAACCACTAGGGAGCACTTCCCCAGCTTGGCCACCCAAAACAAGGGGATTAGGTATGATGACTTTCTAGTGATGATGAACACAGGCAATCGGGATCGTGTTTCCTAATCTGCTTATAAGAGCTGCCTCAGTTCCAGAGGGTCAAACGAAAATAACTCGACCTAACTTTGTCCCGTAATCTTTAAATACCGCTCAACATTTGACGTTTGGCATTTGGACCATAATTAATGTGCGTTATGAATTTTTAAAGAATGGTCAGGCCTCCAGGTTCGGGTTAATCGGCACAACCCACCCATACAAGAGGAATTGGGATGCTCAGCACCTTCATTGGGATGCTCGGCACCTTCAGCTTATTGGGATCCCAAGAGTTTGTTGGGATTTACACATGACGCCAGTCCCATGGAACAGTGGCATAGTGGATAATTATTAAATTTAATTCGTAAATTTAAAAGTATTCTATATACTGCATTTACCCGAATCTATTGCGCCTTCAAATCTAATGTGCACCCTATATTTATTATCAAAATACCTTGTTTACGCAGATGTAATTAACTTTTGACTCTAATGCACACCCTGATTTAGGAGACTGAATTCATTTGTGAATGCCTAATTATTCAATTTAAAACTACGGTATTCTATACACTACATTTGCCCGAATCTAATGCGCCTTCGAATCTAACGCGCACCCTATACTAACGCGAATCTAACGCACACCCTATTCACTCAAATCTAATTAACCATTGAATTTAATACACACCTTCATTTTAGAGACTGAAATCAGCTGAAAAAGCTGAGCGCTAGATTTGAGTAAATACAGCAATTTAATCAGTGGTGGGATTCAAATAAATTAAGAACAGGTTCTATGTCCTAATAACCTGAATTAACAACAGGTTCTGTGTCCCATTAATAACCGGTTCTCCGAACCAGACACTCATTAGCAAAGGGTTCTATAGAACCTGTGAGAACCCCAAAGCTCACCACTGAATTTAACACATATACTTTATGAATTATAAGTAGGCTACCTGCTGCCTGCTCACAAGGACAAAGAAGACTATTTTTACAGGACACAAGGCTTAAAAAGAGGACACGTCTTGGAAAAAGAGGATATACTGTCACCCTGACTTCATGGGTTGTTGAAAGAATAAAAGTGGGCAAAGAACCATGTGTCTGAATTCCTCAGAGGAAGAGCGGTATAAAAATGCAATAAATAATAATGTGGACTCTCTTTACCATGTTTTTGTGAGGATCACATCAATATGATACATGTGGCTCAGAAGGCCCTTTAGAAATGTCATTAAAATGATATATGGCAGACAAGTTAGTTTGTAGACTCGCGACACGCTCTCTGAAAGCCTCCCTTGCCAGCAGATCGGATAGGTTCATTAGCAAGGAAATTAATTTTTCAAACAATGCTGAATTATAGAGCAGCGCAAGAAAACACATGCCGCACTGAAATCCTAATCGCTGGGGATTCTCCCTCTCTGCATTCTCCAAACGCCTTCCGCATCCTTTCATTGGATTTAATTTTTCTCCCCTTTGGGTGTTGATGATCATCATGAGTGGTTCTTCATAGTGATGACGAGAGATTTCAGCAGGTAGTCTGGCCTTGATAGATGAAGACCTGCTCAATATTTCGTTCCCTGAATGTTGTTGCCTTTGGTCTGACAGTGGTACGCACGTCGCCCAGATGGGAAACCTGAATCGGGGCCGTAACACTGAAGATGGTGGGTAGAGCTCAACTGATTCGGTGTCAGAAATAAAAATCCCCAGAGATGGTAATTGTTCCATTCTAGTGACACCCCAAGATCACCAAAGAATGTCCAAACACCCCAGGATCATCCAGGGAAATTCATGCGCAAGTGGGGTTTGAACAGAGGGTTGGACTAGATAACCTACTTGTGTGCTTTCCAACACTATGATTCTATGATACATAGTTCAATGTTAGGTCCATAGATCCAACTCTGGAACCACCTTCAGCTTCAGCAAGATGTTTACAACCTCTCCTTTCAAACCATACCCTCCCGATTCCCCTATGTTATTACCAGAGGCGTACTTAGGCAAAATTTCGCCTGTGGCAAGGACTGAAATTTCACCCCTATCAAAACAGTTAAAAGGGATCCCAGGAGGTCATGTAGTCCAACTCCCTGCTTGTAGAAGGAGTACAAAGCACTGGACTAATATTACACTAGACTAATATATTTATACACACACATATGCACACGTGCGTGCACACACACACACACACACACACACACACAAACACACACATTCATATCATAATGCCAGTGAGTTCTACAAATATGATTCCACCATAGGAGTGTAAGTTTTTTTAGTAATTCCACCCCTAGCGCCCCTGGTGCCCTGTCGCACGTGGCGGATTGCATCCCACACTATACCCTTGTTACGCCTCTGTTTATTACTCATTCCTAACTGAGTATCATTACTATGCCTGGTCCTATAACCTAAGAGCACAATCCTACTCAAAAGTTAGCACCATTGTGTTCAATGGGTTTTACTCCCAGGAAAGTGTCTTTAGGATTGCAGCCCCTATCTGTGATTTTCAACATTTCTCCGTCTCATGACTGGGTGCTAAAAAAGTTAAGACACACAATTGATCTTTGGACAATTGACAAACAAACAAACAATCAAACAAACAAACATGTGACAAGTCCCTCCATGCTGCTGGTGAGTATTTAAACCCTCAGTAACAGTACTAATAAATTATGTTTTTTTAACAAACTCCTTTGGCACATCTGTGGTCCACTCATGGCACATTTTTTGAAAACTCCTATCCAAAAGGATGCGGAAATCTTGGCATGACACAAAAAGGATAGGATGTCCAGGCGATTAAATGACAGAGTTGCTGTGAGTTGTGGTGGCCAAGGATGGATGCAGTTGTGATTTGGAGTGGATAAGTGTGGCTTTGTAACAAGGTCATGTTTTGATTCTGTGGGTGAGAAGCTCTGGCACTTGCAAATATGATGCTCTAGATACAGCCGCAACCCTGTTTGAACCATACGGATAAGCTCTCTTGGAGTGCGCTTTGCATCAGGGTGCGTGCTTTGCGATTGTGCTCTGGGGGCTGGCAGGCAAAGCTTTAATCTGGCTAGTTGGGCAGGGAAGGGGCCTTCCACATTGAGGGCAAGTGCTGGGGGCACATGTGGACAAAACAGGCAGGATTCTGGCTCAGTTCTGGGGTGAGGATCTCCCCAGCAATCCTAACACCAGATCAGAAATGGCCTGATTTCTTTCCCCTAACTGGGAAAATGTCAGATTTCTCTGAACTGCTTCCCAGAGTGGAAAATACATGTTCCTATTACACCCCCCCCCCCAAAAAACCAGCCCCCTCCATCAGAAATGCACTCTGCCTTTCCATTTACATGCTGGGAACATGTAACATCTTGCTCATTGTAACAGGTTTATGTGCCCTAAACCAGGGGTCTTCAAACCCTGGCCTGGGGGCCAGATGTGACCCATGGTGAACATCTAACCTCTGGTCCCATAAGAGCTTCTGACCCAGTTGACCAACCGTGTGTGATGTGTGATGGTGGGATGGGGAATATGGGGGTCCATTTAAATGTGCGCTTTATTTCTGCGCTGTGTGATGGTGCTTGAAGAAATCCTAGAAATTTGAGCCCACTGACCCTTTAATCCAGAGTAAGACATAAGACACACTTACTCTGGATTGCTCTATGCATTTCCTATAGGTTTCCGATAGGTGGCAGTGTAACTACATCGGTGTAAAAGGTCCCGTAGTCACTCTGGATTGTAGCCTTATTCATTCATCTAAGTTTCATCTCTTTAAATTTTATATTTAAATTTTTTTCCTGCCGTCAACACTGTGCCAGGTATTTGATGTGGCCCTTTTGCCCAAAAATTTGGAGATCCGTGCCCTAAACCATGTGGGGTACCTGGATAGGGTTGCCACATGTCCCAAAAAACAGGGACAGTCCCAATTTGGGGGGATTGTGTTCACATACTGGCAAATGGGACAGAAGGTCCTGTCCTGGTTTTGTCAAAGAGAATTATGGCAGTCCAGAGTAAATTGTTCTTACGTCAGAGCAAGGGCTCCCCATTGTTACTCTGGATTGCACCCTTCAATACATTTTATTTATAGCACTTCAGATTATACATAATGTTTGACCGTGAACCTGGAACCCCATGAAAAATTGGGTCAGATATCTTTGGGTATCTTTCCTTAGGTATCCTTGGGTATTTATCCTTAGGAAGAAAGTAAGGAAATAAATTGAATGAATGAAAAAATGAACGAACAAACGAACGAACGAACAAACAAACAAACAAACAAACAAACAAACAAACAAATAATAAATAAAATGTTTCCTGTTGGGCCATGAATAAAGTTAGGCCTTGCCTGTCTGAAGTTAGAAAAAAAACTGAGCACTAACTTGAGCAGTGTCCCCAAATGCACTCCGCTTTCTCCCAAAGCTATGCACAGATTGAAGGGTCAACCAAGGGAGCAAAAATGTCACACCTGTTTCGGGTGGAGGATGCGCCTTGACATTGGGTGCCCCACTTCCCATCATAATATCCATCATTTTTCTAGTTGGAAAATAAAGATTCCTATTGGTGGGTGTTGAGACAGACAGAAGTGAATTGCAATATAAATCATTGATAAGAAAATACACGTGAGGTTGTCTTTAGAGGAACTGAGAACGGAGGGGCAGTCATGTCCGAGAGCTTTGCTCTAGAGCTGTGCATAGAAATATACCCGAGATATATCTGTATTTTAATTTAAAGCGACAAGAACACCATGGACTCTTTCCTGCCACTTCAAAGACCTGCGGAAAACAGGGTTCATTCTGTGTAATGTCCGCTTGCCAAAGCTGTGAAATTTGCCTTCGCTTTGTTGTTTTCCTCGGCCTGCCACACTAAATAAATTAGCATTCATGTTTTATTCAGAGCGCTGGGACTGCCGGGAGAGAACGCCTGGAGGATGCAGACTCTCACTTTCAGCCACAGTCTGGGTTTCCCTCCTGGCGCCCGCATGATCCAGGCATCCTGTGATGGTCCGACAGGCTTGGGGGTTGCGGAAGGATGGGCAGCACTGCACAGATTTCTTGGTGTGTATGTGTGTAACTCAGCCTTACGTAAGTGTCGCGTTCAGTTGTGATAGCTGATGTGCTATTTGTATCCGCCGTTATCTGGCAACACAGTTGCATTGGGGATCATGTGACACTTGAATTAATATTAACAGAATTAATATTAATTGACATTAATATTCAGGTCTCCAAACCCTGGACCAGGAGCCAAATGTGGCCCTTGGCGCAGGCCCTTGGTCAACCTTTGAGCCCCCCAAGAACCTCTGGCCCAGTTGATGGCGGGAATGGGGGAACTGGGGATCTATTTAGGTGTGTGCTATCCATGCAATGTGTCAGTGATTGCAGAAATCTTGCAATCTAGACCCTATTGATTGATTGATTCATTCATTCCAATCCTAGTCAATCTATTTAAATTTTATATTTAAATTTTATATTTTGATTTTTTTAGATTTTTATTTTATTTTAAAAAAATTTATATTTATATTTAAAATTTAGGGACTGCATTTTCAGAGCTCTTTTTGCTTTATTGTGGTGGGGTGGAGCGATGACTTTCCCGCAGATCCCTTGCACAGATGGTTACGGGTATCACGTCTCTTGGGCTAAGTTTAGATCCAGAGGTTGTGACCCCAGGCCAGGCCACTGATTGAGAGCAGGCCAGAGAATGGGGGATTTAACTTCCCGAGTCCGGGTGGATGTGTGTCGATGCTGTGCCCAAACATCTGTTGCCATGTTCTATTTTTGGAGAGCGTGAAGGGCAGAACGACAGTTGCAGAGAGAGGGGGCTGTTGGAGCACCACCAGAACCATCTCATTTTCGGTGATCTTGTGTGTCGTCTGCCACAATTCTAGTGATCACTGGTTAAAAGCCAACGGCTGCAACTGCTACCTATTTGGAAAAGAGGAAAAAAATTATCCTATTCAAGCATCCACTGCAGCATCCCTCCCGGTGACTTTTATTGGTGTCAGTTGCATAGTAAGTAGTGGGTGGAGTGGTCCACCCTGGTTGTGCTAAGACAACATTTTCAACCTCTTTCATCTCATGGCACACTTAACAAGGCATTGAAATGGTCAAGGCACACCATCAATTGTTTTTACCATCGATATGTCACACCGGACTGTTCAAATCCTTCAATTTTCCTATTAATGAATGTCAATCCCCAAACTCCCATGGCACACTTAAGAACTATCTGTGGCACATCAGTTTGCCACAGCACACTGGTTGGAAATAACTGTGCTAAAGGCTATGTGTGATGAGCATGTAAGTGGACAAGTGGGCCACAGTGGTAGCAAGTGAGCCTTCTGTCCGCAGGCTCAGATTGTGTGCCTTTTACCCCCAGACCACTTCCAATGCTACTTCTATCTCTGCCAATCAGATTTACCCTACAATCCAGAGTAACTACGTGAGCATATAAGGGACATTACGTGTACCCATAGATACTGCACCACCTAGTAAAAACCTATGGGAAATTCATATTGGAATCCAGAGCAAATTGTTCTTATACCGGAGCAAGGACTCCCCGTAGTTACTCTGGATTGCACCCTTTGGCCACCCTCCCTGTCCATTTCCTCCACGGCCCCTGCTTCCAACACAGCCATGTGCTCCTGGGGTGTTTCACTGGCTTGACCTCCCTAATTACCCGGCGTGAGTCTTTCCCCTTTGCCAATTTTTTAATTTGTTTCTCCCGGAGAAGTCCGACGATGAGATAATTAATCACTCGCTCGCATTCAACAGATCTATTTTTCCCCTCTAATAAATTCTTCATTAATTCCCCTGGAAAAACTCCTTCATCTTTCCTTCAAAAGAATCCCACTTCTCCTGAACAGATGATGCTTCTCCAGCTTGGCAGGGGCCTGAGGCTGTGATGCAACCACCACTCTCATGTACTTGGGTTGGATAAGAGAAAGAAGGTACCAGATCAGACGTTCTCCTCCGTACGATAGCATATGTTCCCCCCTGCACATCTAGATTCTGACACCTGTCCCTAATGTGTCACGTGTTTCAGGGATGTCCTGCTAACACTGTGCTGATGTCACATTTTTTGACATGTACCATCCATATTGTCCAGTGGTATGTGCAACTCCAGGGGTAAGATTGCCATAATTCTCTTCCACAAAATTGGGACAGGACTGTCTGTCCCGTTTGCTAGTATGTGAACACAATCCCCCCAAATCAGGATTGCTCCTGTTTTTTGAGACACATGGCAACTCTACATAAGGCACCATAGTGCCATTCCTGGGGGGGTTAGGCCAGTACAAAGTCATGTGCCAGCCTCCTCGCACCACCACAAGAATGGAAAGACTGGTGAGTTGGGCTGGCCTAAATTGGTTAGGATTGCAACTTGAGTCTCTGGGGTTCTAGGCACTTGGGGAAAGTAACCTGTAGGTTACAGGTAATGATTTCTAGCTACATTTTGGGCAAAATCCAGAGTAACTATGGGGAGTCCTTGCTCTGGTGTAAGAACAACTTACTCTGAATTCCAATATGAATTTCCCATAGGTTTTCACTAGGTGGTGCAGTAACTACGGGTGCACATAATGTCTCTTACATGCTCCTGTAGTTACTCTGGATTTGGGGTTATGACAGTTTAATAGGGTTGGCATGGCTTTGAATGGATCTGATTCAATTCTCTGTGAGAGTTCTCATTCATGCAGCCCA
This sequence comes from Cryptoblepharus egeriae, assembly GCA_030015325.1. Classification (NCBI taxonomy): domain Eukaryota; kingdom Metazoa; phylum Chordata; class Lepidosauria; order Squamata; family Scincidae; genus Cryptoblepharus; species Cryptoblepharus egeriae. The sequence goes on from JAREYC010000012.1 coordinate 28,120,156, forward strand.
ATGCAATGGGAAAGGTATTAATTTCAAAAAAATGCTCTCTGTTTAACATTTAATTTATACTTTGCTTCTCATCCTGGGGTGTTTGTATCATTCATTTCCTTAAGAGACAAAAAGGAGAGAGCCAATAAATATTGCATTACCAGAGACTTCAAGTCTGAATGCTAGAATTAACATTCCTAAGTACGCATTTCATTTAGGGTTGATTAGACAGCTGATTGTGTTTTTAAAAAGTTGTAATTAAAATTGCATCCGGAGAGATAGGGTTCGGAACAAGAATGAGCTCCGTTTCTCGGAGTGGCTGGTCCTAATTAAGGGGTGATAATAAAGGGAGCATATGGAGAACCCCTTGTCGCAAGGTAGCTGTCGCGTCCTCAGGAGTAGGTTGCAGAAAATTGTGGTGTAATTTGGGGGCTCATGCAGGGGGAATAGAATGACTTGGGTTCAGTATGCATAACTGCAAGCCAAGCTTCCCAAGAGAAGAGAGTTGTGATGTCCCATAACTTGTTATCACTATTATATGGGGCTGTCATCACTATTATATGTGTTGGGCTCCCCATTGCCCAGAGCTGCAGAGCTCTTTATTGTATCAAACGCTGCGAGGAGGTGTGGATCTTGGGGGACCATCCCAAGGGTGTCAAATGTAGTGCCCATGGGCAGAACATGTCCCCCGGGAGCAATTTATATGGTCCCTGTTATAATTGGCTCACCCAGTGTGATAAGTGTGTTCTCATATCTTGAAAATATGAACACGATTTGCACATCAAATCTTTTAGGGTATAGCATACTCAAATATGTGGGTGCTGAACCCATGCATAAGGAGGGCCAACTGTAAACCATAATAGGAGTCCCCAAATCATATGATTATAAAATAATCCTCTCCTCATTGTATTTTTATTCTTATTATTTTTTATTTTCATTAATTCTCTGTATTTTTTATTTTTTAAATCTCTTTTATTCTCTGTATATTTTATTCTCTGTTTCTCAGTAAGGAGTGGTGAGATTTAAGTTGCATTGACATGCCCATTTCAGGGTCCTGACAAAGACATCCATCATTTGATTCTGTGATAGCCAGGCAGACTCATCACAGAAACACTTTCCCCCAGGGTGACCACATGCCCAAACCTCAAAAGGAGGACAAGGTCTTGGATTCCTCTCAGCCTGGCCTTTATGGTGGACAATGGCATATTTGCCTACTCATGGGTAAAGCTGCGATATTGGGCACTTTCACCTTCCCATAGAGTGCAATGCATATTTTTTATTTTTAGTTTTTTGGCCGTAATATTTGATAGGAAGGAGACATTTCAAAACCGATTTTTGCATTGGATTCTGCTCTTTAATACGAATCCAACAACATATGACATGATGGGTCCTGCACACCACTGCAAAGTTCCAAAATGAAGCCAGAATGGAGGACAATGAAGCTCTTTTGGAGGACACCCGGACAGGAGGCTAAAAAATGACAAATCCGGAAATTTCCGGTCATACGGTCACCCTGCAAGTTTCCCCTCAAGATAGGATCCTGCAAATGGAAGGCATGGGACAGAAAGCATTTAAAGTCTCATTTTTTTCTCCTGCAAGTATCGTGGTAGTAAGTTCAAGAAAAATAGATGTGGTCCAAAGAATTTGGAGACACTTTTCTGTTGCAGGTAAAGGATCAAACACTTGCATCCAAAAGAACAGCATCCAAAGGAACTGATGTTACAATCACATTTACAATCACATTTACCTGGGAGTAACCCCCCAAATCCAGAGTAATTACAGGAGCACGTAAGACATATTACGTGTACCTGTAGTTTACTGCACCTCCTAGTGAAAACCTATGAGAAATTCATGTTGGAATCCCGAGCAAATTGTTCTTACACTGGAGCAAGGACTCCCCGTAGTTACTCTGGATTGCACCCTAAGTCTAATTTAACTCACTGTGGTTTACTTCTCAGCAGACACGCATAGGATTATGCTTTAAGGCTGAAATCCTATACACACTTTGCTGGGAATAAACCTTACTGAGCTCAATTCTGGGTTTCTTGGTTTTGCAGGAAGGCACGCCACTGTCTTCAGATTCTGTGCATAAAGAAAATTGTGTATAGAGTTTTAGAATGTAGAGCACAATCCTAACAATATCTACTCAAAAGTAAGCCCCATTGTGTACAATGGGTCTTACTCTCAGGAAAGTGTCTTTAGGATTGCACTCTCTAACACAGAGTCAGAACTTTAGACTGCAATCCTAAAGACGCTTTCTTGGGAGTATTAGGCTACAATCCAGAGTAACTACGGGACTTTTTGCATCGACGTAGTTATGGTGCCACCTATGGTAAACCTATGGGAAATGCATAGAGCAATCCGGAATAAGTGCCTCTTACATCTTCCCGTAGTTACTCTGGATTGTAGGGTGAGACCCACTGAACATAATGAGGCTTAGAGCACAATACTAACCATGTCTACTCAAAAGTAAGCCCCATTGTGTTTAATGGGGCTTACTCCCAGGAAAGTGTCTTTAGAATTGCAGCCGTACATTTGAGTAGGCATGGTTAGGACTGTGCTCTTACTCTCAGGAAAGCGTCTTCAGGATTGCAGCCATAGAGGTTTAAATATGTTTTTTGATAGATGTTTAGAACATACATAGAACATGATTGTTCAAAATGTTTAAAACTAAGGGTGCAATCCAGAGTAACTACGGGGAGTCCTTGCTCCGACGCAAGAACAATTTACTCTGGATCGCAGTATGAATTTTTCATAGGTTTTCACTAGGTGGTGCTGTAAATACATTGACATAAATGTCTCTATGTCTCCTGTAGTTACTCTGGATTGTAGGGCAAGTATGTTTTAAAATGTTTAGAACATGTACGTTCCTAAGATGTTTAAAACTATGAAAACTGTGAAGATGTTTTCACAGATGAACTCGAGTTTTAGAACATAGATGCACATAGGTAGGGCATGAATAAGCACCTCTTTCCCATGGCATGCCCACAGCACCTGGTGCATTATGTTTGACACCCCTGGGATGGTCCCCCAACATCTGCACCTCCTCACAGCATTTGATACAACAAAGAGCTCTGCATCTCTGGGTAATGGGATGCCCACCACATATAATAGTGATAAGTGCCCCATATAATAGTGATATAATACCTTCATATAACATGTTATTTACTCAAATCTAATACACACCTTTTCAGACGATAAGTTATGGGACCTCACAGCCCTCTTCTTTTGGGAAGCCTGTCTTGCAGCTATGCAGATTCAACTCAAGGTAGAATGCAACTCAACCTGGAGGTTCTATTTAGCCATTACATCTCATAGCAGCGCCACAGTTCACCTCCTCTGAAGATGCATAATCACTATTCAGGCTCTCCGCATCTTCAGATTTTGCAGCGGCAAATTCCAGACACAAATATCTCATTGTGCGCAAAGAAGAGCCTCGTTCAAAGACCAAGCCTGAGTCATGTCAACATGTAGCTCCATGTTTCACAAGGATTTTTGGAGCTTGAACATGTTCCAATGTTCAGGTTGTGGGGGAAGAAGGTCTCGAGTGCGTTGCACTCTCCTCCAGCGCTGCACTCTCCTCCAGCCCATTCAATATATGGCGAAGGCAAAGATGCGCCCAGGATCATCACATAAATAACAAATGGATGGAGGTTCTTCTTGGTGACCTCCCTGGAGGTCCTCTGAGTCACCCTCCCTCAAGGATGTCACATACATGCCATTGCCTGGCATGATCATGGAGGACATGCGATGAATTTCAGGATTCCCACTTCTTTCCCCCAATACCCTGTTCCTTTCAGATTCAACCGATGCTCCGATTATTCCGAAGAACTTCTAAAGACAGCAAAGATCTGTAACGATTCAAGAAAACCTATGGATGTGTCTTCAAAAGAAATGGAGGAAAAACAGGGCCTCGCTCTTCTCTTCATCCAAATAAAAGAACGGTGCGTTCAGCAGAGCGCATTAAAAGAACGAATCACTCTCATGCGCTTTAGAAGTTGGTGCAACTTTTAAAGCTGACATGAGAATGGGTTGTGTCCTGACCCAGGTAGGTCATGCCAATTCATCCCAATAAATTGGGTTGGGTTCAAAGATGGGCACTGGAGAGCACCGAAGCACCATGACCTGGAGTAGTGTGACTTGTGGGGTGACCTTCCAGTGCGCAGATGCAGACGTTATGATATCACCATTAATTACTAATTACATTGCTAATTACCAGGCTGTGAGCCACTGATGACGCTACCAGGGGACCATATATAGTATACCATAACCATAAAAAGAGGACAGGACTGTCAAAATGTCGGACACCTATCAGAAATGTAGAACATGACAAAAAAAAATCTAAACACTCTCATATATACTGTATTTACTCAAATCTAACGCACAACTTTTCTGATGAAAATTTAGTGAATGATTTTAGTCTCCAAAATTGGAGTGTGCATTAGATTCAATGATGCATTAGATTTGAGTAAATACAATATTCTGGTTATAGGTATAGGTCAGTATTCAGTTTAACAGTTTATTCTAATAAAAAAGTAACACAAACTTGTTGCATAAAGTAGATAAATCCATTGTCATCTTATTATTGTCATGTAACTCATTGTTTAATGCAGTAAAATTAACCTCATTCAATGTTTAATGTTTAAAGCAGTAAATTTTGCACCTTCTTTGCAGCTGCGCATTACAATCACCTGTAATTTTTTTAAAAACTCCAGCCTTTTAAAATCATGGTGCACATTAGATTCCGTGGCGCATTGGATTCAAGTAAATAAGGGTGTTTCTTTCATGTGCTTAATTTAAACACTATATTTCTATTAAATTTAAAACTCTGACCCATTATTAATTCCAAGAAGGCTACGTGCTCCCTGCTTACAAGGAAAAAGAGGACCCTGATGTTTTCCCCATGACATAAGGCTAAAATCCAGGACATGTAATGGAAAAAGAAGTCATATGATCTATCTATCTATCTATCTATTAATCTATCTATCTATCTATCTATCTATCTATCTATCTATCTATCTATCTATCTGTCTGTCTGTCTGTCTGTCTGTCTGTCTGTCTGTCTGTCTGTCTGGATAGGTAGGTAGGACAGTAGGACAGATCTATATCAACTTTCTATCTGTCTAGGTAGGTAGGATGGACAGATCTGTCTGTCTGTCTGTCTAGGTAGGTAGGAAGGAAGGACAGATCTATCTATCTATCTATCTATCTATCTGTCTATCTGTCTAGGTAGGTAGGTAGGTAGGTAGGACAGTAGGACAGATCTATATCATCTATCTGTCTAGGTAGGTAGGATGGACAGATCTGTCTGTCTGTCTAGGTAGGTAGGTAGGAAGGACAGATCTATCTATCTATCTATCTATCTATCTGTCTGTCTGTCTGTCTGTCTGTCTGTCCGTCCGTCCGTCCGTCCGTCCGTCCGCCCGCCCGCCCGCCCGCCCGTGGTCACCCTGGATGCTACTCATGAGAACTCAAAGAATGCCAAGCTCAGAGTGGAGGCATTTTTGTCTCTGTCTTCTACTTGTGGGCCACTGATGGAAACGGAATGGTGGGGAAGATAGTTTTGGGGCCTGATCCACCCAGGCCGCTACTTATGTTTTCCTAGAATACTGCTGATTCCCTCTCTGCATTCGAGGGCGACTCGCTATTGGTATACGGGTCTGCTTCTGCCATGACGGGCTGTTGAAGAATGTGCCAAACTGCAGTCAGAAAAAGCCACAAAGAGAACCAAACTGCTGGAGCATCGTCCTCCGATGGATAGCATCTCTGGTGTGGTTGACGGAGCCAGAATCTTAATGAATCTTTGTGTTAACTTTGTGTTGCTGGATGTGCAACCCTTCCCTGCTTCGAAACGCCCCTCCTTTTCTTTCATTGGAATTCAGCCCGGGAGTGGATTACTTTGCCTTATCCACGTCTGGTCTTCGAAATATTTGATTTGAAGCATTCTGAATACAAATTAATCTTGATGTTCCCGTAAATGAGAAAGCTGCGCCGGTGTCTATTTTTACGGGGCTGGAGAGAGCGCGGACGAAACGGCGATGATAGAAACCAAATATTTGCATCTAGAAAAGGAAATTGCAACAATGGAAAAGGCAGATAAAGGGAGAAAAAGAGAAAGAGAGAAGATGTAATCATTCAGTTGTCCTCATTTTCTTTTCTTCTTTTGGGTAGGGTTGCCATATGTCCACAAATTCCCAATTTTGGGGGGTTGAGGGATTGTGTCCACATACTGACAAATGGGACAGAGGGGGAGAACACTACTTTTGGGGAACAGAGAGGGCACAGAGATGGAATAGGAAAAACCAAGGACTGAGAATATGAAATTTCCCATTGCCTGATGTTTTTGGAAGAGATAGGGGTGCCTCCTTCTGACCCCAGTAGCTGCTGGGACCAGGAGGTACGAGGTACTGATTCCTCCTGGTGGAGTTTCCTGGGCAGACACTATAAGGCTCCTGGAAGCATCACAAGTTAACCCATGTCCCTAATAGAAGGACATGGCCAAATGTTCAGCTGGGATCATGTTGATGAAGTTGAACTTGGTCCTTCTAGGTTGAAGTCCAACTTCTCCATGACTACACCAACCTGGCTCTCTGTGGTTCATGTCCAAATCATGGGTTCTGATCATCTGGGTCAGGACACCACCCCTTCTCATGTCCTTCTCATGTCCCCCTTCCTCCTTTTTAGTCTCCTGCCCAGGTGTCCTCCAAAAGGGCTTCATTGTCCTCCATTTTGGAACTTTGCTGTGGTGTGCAGGACCCCACCATGTCATGTCATTGGATTCATATTGAAGAGCAGAATCCAATGCAAAAATTGGTGCTGAAATATCTCCTTCCTTTTGTTATGGACAAAAAAGCTAAAAATCAAAAATATGCTTTGAGCTTGATGGGAAAGTTAAAGTGCCCAATATTGTGGCTTTACTCCTAAGTAGGCAAACATGAGTAGGCAAACGTCCACCTGAAAGACCAGTCTGAGAAGAATCCAAGACCTTGTCCTCCTTTTGAGGTTTGGGCATGTGGTCACCCTGCCCCTGGTTCGTGGGAAAGTTGTGTTCTTGCGGTCCATAATAGGCAAAAACTTATATTTAAGCAACATTTAATGCCCCGAATCCTTCACTGGAGATGCCCCAACCTTAAACTAGAAGTCCTCTCTATGCACCAACCATACATCCAAACAGCCACACTACCTGAACATCCCCCTATGTAATTGCTGATTTTTATTCAAGGCACTGCATTGAATTACTCATCCTGTGAGTGGGCACAAATCATTATTATTTTAAATCCGACCAGGAACCAACGTTGTGCTTTGGGGTGGAGGGGGAGCGAAGAGGCTCCATGCCAGAACAGTTGGCAAAGGAGCCCCCTCCACTCAGCCATATGTCTGAGAAAGTTTATCGTGGGCCGTGCCAGTTTTCCTTCCTGATCACAATTCTCAAAACTGACCATCTTTCTTCTTTTTCCAGGACATGGCTTATTTCCTAGGAAAAAAAATGTCATTGTCTTCCTTGTGAGCAGGTATCATGTAGCCTTCTTGTAATTAATAAATTGCACTATTAATTACATGTAATAGTTTAAAATTTAATAATAAGTATAGTGTTAAAAATTAATCATGAGTGTTTTTCGCTTTTATTATGTTGTGTCCTACATTTTGGGGGGTATCCTACATTTTGGGGGGTTGTCCTCTTTTTTGGTTATCAAACATGGTCACACCAAGCCAAAGCTGTGCGCTTCATTCTTCTCCCATTCTTAACTTTCAAGTAGTCCTCACTACAATCCAATGCCTGGATGATACCCAGTCATTCGTATATGATATACAGTGGTACCTCTCATAACAAGTGCCTCACATAACAAGCGTTTCATATATTTGCCAAGTATATATTTCCAAGAAATCTTGCTTCACATAACATGTTCCGCTTCACTTAACAATCAAGTGCGCTCTGGGCACACGTGCTATGCAGCCCTGATGCTGTGCACAGAGGCTCTTCAAAAGGGCTGCCGGCCAGTGCTGCTGCCTCTAAATGCCCCCAACTTGGGGGCAGCTGCCCCTAACTGCCCCCAAGTGCCCCCACTGACCACCTTGAACGTTCTGCAGCAGCCCAGATAAGCCTCCCAGGAAAGTGTCTTTGATTGCAGCCTCTTAACCATGTCTACCCAGAAGTAAGCCCCATTGTTTTAAATGGGGCTTACTCCCAGGAAAGTGTCTTGGATTGCTGCCTCCTAACCATGTCTACCCAGAAGTAAGCCTCATTTAACACAATGGGGCTTACTCCCAGGTAAGTGTCTTTAGGATTGCAGCCTAAGTAGACTTCATAGGATCCTGCACATTGAATGCATGTTTTGAATTCAATTATTGTTTTGTCATCATTTTTCCATCCAGTTAATATTTTTATATGAATATTTGGGGGGTTGTGGAACCAATCGTCTGATTTTCCGTGGTTTCCTATGGGAAAATCTGCTTCACTTAAAGAGTGTTTCACTTAAAGACCAGGCCTCCGGAACAAATTAAGCTCTTTAAGTGAGGCATTGTATAGGAGAATGCCAGCCCCAGTACCTATCACTTCCATAATGGCATGCAAACCCCCTGCCCCCCCCCCCCCATCGCAGGGGACTCTCTCCCTGCCAATTTATACAATCTGCTGATTCTGGAGGTCTCTTTTCCAGCAGGATTTCTTGCAAGTTTCCCACAAAGGAATGTCAGAGTGACAAACACACACTTTTTTCCTTCTTCTCCTTCCTTTTATTACATTAAAAAAAGTTATTTTATTCCCAAGCCAACAGAAAGTCAGGAAGCTTTGGGGGCAGAAGGGGAGCAGCCGCTCCAACTAAATAGTAATGAGCTTCAGGGAGGAATGAAAGATAGATGGGGGGGAACTGAGCAGACTGTTTTACTTTCTTTTGTTTTCATCATTAAAATGAAACAGAGGGATAAAATATCGAGAGGATGAATGAACAGCCAAGAACTCCCAATACAGGCAGATCAGAAGCAATGAGACCGAACCCGAGGATCTGAAGCAAGGGGGGAGACCCAGGCAGCTTTGAAAAGCCAGGGAGGGATCAACTAGCCTCATGGCCTGGGAGGATTTGCCACGAAAACGACAGAGAAAACGGCACCGCAGGACGCAAAGCAAAGATGAGGCCCCAGCGCAAATCTGGAAAGCGGATCGATGAGCGAAAGAAGTGGCAAAGAGAGCATCCAAACTGCTTGGCCTGATTCAAGGTGGAAATTCAATGTGGCAAGAAAGAGGATGGAGGGGTGGTGTTAAGGCAGGGTAACCGAATAACCGGATTTGTCCGCTTTTTAATCCTTCTTTCCGGGTGTCCTCCAAAAGGGCTTCATTGTCCTCCATTCTGGAACTTTGCAATGGTGTGCAATACCCGTCATGCCATATGTTGTTGGATTCATATTGAAGAGCAGAATCCAATGCAAAAATCACTTTTGGAATATCTCCTTCCTGTCAAAGGTTATGGCCAAAAACCTAAAAATCAAAAATCTGCATTGCATTTTTATGCAAATCAAAGTATGCATTTCTGGTGGAGAATGGCACGTTTGCTTACTCACAAGTAAAGCTGGAATATTGGGCATGTTCACTTTCCTATAGAGCTCAATGCATATTTTTTTTCCGTTTTGGGCCATAATTTTTGATAGGAAGGAGATATTTCAAAACCAATTTTTGAATTGGATTCTGCTCTTCAATACAAATCCAAAGATATATGACATGATGCACACCATGGCAAAGTTCCAAAAAGCCTTAGAGTGCAATACTAAAAAGACTTTCCTGGGAGTAATATTGAACACAATAGGGCTTACTTTTGAGTAGACATGGGACACAATCCAGAGTAACTTTGGGAGCATGTAACCTTACAATCCAAAGTAACTATGGGAGCACATAAGATACATTACGTGTACCCATAGTTACTGCATCTCCTAGTGAAAACCTATGGGAAATTCATATTGCAATCCAGAGCAAATTGTTCTTACACAGGAGCAAGGACTCCCTGTAGTTACTCTGGATTGTGCCGTAAGAGACATTACGTGCACCAATAGTTAGTTCACCACCTAGTGAAAACCTATGGGAAATTCATATTGCAATCCAGAGTAACTTGTTCTTACTCCGGAGTAACGACTCCCTGTAGTTAAACTGGATTGCACCCATGGTTAGAATTATGCATTAAGAGTAGGCAAGTAGGAGACTGGATCTCTTGCAAAGAGATAACCAACTTCTTAAATGAGGCTTTCCGCAATACGTTGGGGAAATTTGGTGCGTCATTATGATAAACAACCCCCTCTTTTTATTTTTCCTTTACCAGAACCCACCCGAGCAGCAGCCCTGTTCAAATGCACCTCTGCAAATTGAAGACTGTGCTTTAAAAGGCTCTGAAGTGGCCACAGGGACGGGTTGCATGCAAGGAACCAAAATTGGAGCTGACAGCGGAGAATGCCCAGAGGGCCCTGCCGAATAGCACATTTGGGGTCAAGTGTGGCGCTCGTGCAGGCACGCAACTTTCCCGCGCACCAAGAGTTTGTCCTAGATCCAGCTCACAAGGGCAACCACTAGTGAATGTGGAGACAGGCCAATGATCAGGACCGGGATCCAGACACAGCCAACAGAGGTTACAACTGTTCACAGATATCCCAAACTGGTTAAAGATCCAATCAAGACCACTCCAAAAGCCTGCTTGAGATCACTTTGAAGGTTCCTATGAAATGGTGTTAAGGTACTACATGTTCCCCCAGGTGCTTCTATCCTGGGTCTCATGAAATCAGAGTGACCATATGACTTTGCAGTGGTATGCAGTACCCCTTCATGTCATATGCAGCTGGATTCGTATTGAAGAGCAGAACCCAATGTTGAGAAATATCGCCTTCCTATCAAAAGTTATGGCCAAACAACTGAAAATCAAAAATATGCATTGAGCTCTATGGGAAAGTGCCCAATATTGCAGCTTTTCTTGTGAGTAGGCAAACGTGCCGTTGTCTGCCAGAAAGGCCAGGCTGAGAGGAATCCAAGACCTTGTCCTCCTTTTGAGGTTTGGGCATCTGGTCACCCTGCTCTTAGGCTGCAATCCTCAACACACTTTCCTGGAGGTATTATTGAGCACACTGGGACACACTGAGTAGACATGCTTAGGATTGCACTCTTAGAGTAACTATGGGGAGTCCTTGCTCCAGTGTAAGAACAATTTGCTCTGGATTGCAATATGAATTTTCCATAGGTTTTCACTAGGTGATGCAGTAACTACAGGTACACGTAATGTCTCTTACGTGCTCCCGTAGTTACTCTGGATTGTAGGGACAGTCTCTTGCTTATGAAACCTTCTCTGTCTGCTGATGGTATGGTATTTGGGTTTCCTTCTACCTATCCATGATGGGCATAGGTCTCTCTCTCTCTCTCTCTCTCTCTCTCTCTCTCTCTCTCTCTGTGTGTGTATAGCTAGACGTGGGTAACCTCAAAATGCACCTGGATGTAGGTGTCATGTGTGCTACCAGAGGCATCTGGTGGGCCGCTGTGTGATACGGGAAGCTGGACTAGATGGGCCTGTAGCCTGATCCAAAGAGCGGAGCGGAGGCTCTTCTTATGTTCTTTTCCAACAATCCTATAGATGCTGCTTTGGGTAACTCTCTGCTTCGCTTCTCTGTTGGAAACTGGCTCACTTCACTGTATTTGCCCTTAGATTTGCATGCAGGAATATTTGTGAAACCCATTTTCCACCAGAAATAAATTGTAACTTTGGATCCATAGAACCATAGACTCATAGCATTGGAAGGGATTTAAAAGGTCATCTAGTCCAACCCCCTGCCTGCAGCAGGAAATCCTCCTACAGCATCTCCGACAGGTGCTGGCCGAGCTTCTGCTTGAAGATCCACCACCTTCCTTGGCAATCTGTTCGGTTGCTGAAGTGCTCTGACCATCAGGATGGTGGGTCCCCAGACTGCAAGAACAAGACAAGAAGGTTTGGAAACGGGTCAGCACTCTGCACATTTGCCTGTGCAAAAAGCCACCTTTTAGCCGGCCCCAGAAATGGAGCTCTCAGATCCACTGATGTGCCTTCAAACAGGTACATTCATTGGCGCACTTCGCACATGAGGAGTCAGTGCGTCAGGTGATGTCCTTCTGTGTGAATCAGCCCCAACAATAGGATTTTGCCGGCACTCATCTATGATTTCAGTCGCAATGGGAGGCCTGATGGAAAAAAAAACTCCTGGGGCTTGATTTGCGCATGATGACAAGCGACGGTTATTAACACCCACCTTCTCGTGCACGTCTCGCCACAGTTCCAAAATGATCTTGCAGAAATAAAAAGAGCTCCTGAGTTATGACACCAAATATTCCGCGCCGAAGACACCGTGCTGTGCTGTTAATGTTAAGGACGCCGAACGGTTCTAAATATTTGGAAAGTGGCTCTTCCATTCATGGATGTAAAGCCTCATTTAATTACTTATCATTGTAACAAATTGTCTGGGGTATGAAGCAGCGCACTGGATGCAAATCCATTTTATCCATCTTGCCTTGAAAACTCGGCATCAACGACCAAACTAAGGAAAAACTCTGAGTATTTGCAAATTGGGGTTACTTCTGAGTAATCCTGCATTTGTTGCAAGAGAGAGAATTCATCTTGGGAAGAGTGGATCTGGAGCCCAGGGGGAGATTCAAAGGGCCTGGATTAAGTTTCTGGCACAGGTACCTAGAATGCCAGGGGTGGAAGGAACCTTGAAGGTCATCTAGACCAACCCTGGTAGGCATAGCATCATTCATTGGTTGACCAAGTAAAAAAGGATACCAAGAACAAGAAAGAGTGTGCATGCACTAACCACTAGGCACCATTCTCCTCCGTCAGTCGGCTTTCTCCTTTTCTGACCAGTGGTGGGCTCCAGCAGGTTCACACCTTCTCTATAGAACCGGTTGTTAACGAGAGATAGGACATATAAAATTTAAAAATAGCCATTTAAAAGTGGCTGCCAGATGGGCAGAGAACCGGTTCTTAATTTCTTTGGAGCCCATCACTGTTTCTGACCCAAGGCTATCGTTCTAATTTTTTCCCCATCAAAATATGGGTTTTGCCCTTCTTACTGGTTTGTTTCTTCAGAGCTGAAACACCTGCATTTTCCCCCAGCAAATAAAGCATCTCAGGGAATGTCTGACCCTGGTGGCAATCCAAAGTCACCCCGATTGGACGACACTGTCTGGGTGACCCTTTGAAGACCCAGGGGGCAAAACAGGCAGAATACCCCTGGACATGATATCTATGTATCTATCTACAGAATAGTGTCTATAGGTACATTTGTTTGCTCTCAAAACAGAAAATTCCAGCAGAGGAAAAATTGAGTGACGAAGTTGTTTGAGCAGAACAAACAAGGAATTGAAAAATCCAATTAAGGCCAGTGAGTGGAAGACAAGGTGGGTCAGACATGGTCAGACAGAGCCGGGATGTCCTGCCTGGACATCAGTCCTAAGAGAGATGAAAGGCTGAGACATAGAATCATAGGATCATAGAGTTGGAAGGGACCCAGTGGATCATCTAGTCTAACCCCCTGTCCGTAGCAGAAGATCCTTGTCTTGTGGGGACCTGGGTCTTGAACTCTGGCCTGCTGGTTAACAGGCACAGTGTCTTAACCACTTGCTCCACCAGAGGATGCAAAATCCAAAATTTGGGAGAAATTAATGATGTTTTAAATTTTTTATATATATATATATATATATATATATATATATATATATATATATATATATATATATATATATATAATATATACCTATATATATATAGGTAGATAGGTAGATAGAAAGATATAGATATATAGATATATATATAGATATATAGCTATATAGATATAGATATACAGCACAATCCAGAGCAACTAATCTGTCCACAGAAGAGCCCTTGGGTTGCCCTATCTATCAATAGGGTGGAGCAACTGCAAGATGCTCCAGCCCAGTTACTCTGAAGGAGGCTTAGGGCAGAGCAAGGCAAGATAGGGTGCCCTAAGAGAGGTGGACCTGCTCTGCCCTAACTGGGGCAGCCTAAGCAGCTCAGGAGAGGCAAGTTGAGGGCATGTTGAGCATTGCTTAGGGCAGAGCAGTTACTCTGAATCCAGAGCCTGTTTCCAAGGCAGAAATGCCCTCTTCCAGCCCTCAGAGTTATACCACCTCAGGAGCAGGTATAGTAATGAGTAGACCCATAGGGGTCCATGATAAGGCCCGAGTAAGAACAGCAGTGCTGACCAAAAATCTGAGTTCTTGGCCATCCTAGCTGCAACCCCTTCCTCTCAACCTCAGGATATGGAACAAACTACGGCTGCCCACAAAGCTCAGGATACAGCAGGCCACTCCAAGAAGCCCCTTGTATTCACTGTAGAATGTACTGGCATCTCATCAGGGACTCCTTATAAGGCAGGCACCCAGTGGCATCACCAGACTGGTGTGGCTGGTGTGGGCTGCATTGGGTGATGCACTCCGTAAGGGGTGATGCGCCGGAGGAGTGACTGTCCTTTGGCAGGCCCCAGGCGTCAGCACGCCCATTCAGGCCTGCTCCAAGGCAGAGCAGCAGCCAGAAGCTGCCACTCGTCCTCAGAGCTGGCCCGAATGGCCAGCTGAGGTGCACTGGGCAGAAACACACTGAGCATGCCGAACAGCTTCAGAGGCGACTTCCTTAGAGCGAAGGAAGTCTGCGCCACTGCACGGCCTTTTGGCCTCACTCAGGAGGTGGAGTGGCAGGTGAATGGCTTCAGAAAGAGTACTGCACAGGCACCAACTCAGTCGCCTGCACAGTCTCCTCTGAAGCCGAAAGACTTCAGAAAAGTACCGCACAGGCATCAGAGATGGTGCCTGCGCAGCACTCTTTCTGAAGTCAGTTGGCTTCAGAAACAATTGCGCAGGCGCCAACTTTGGCGACTGCGTAGTCCAGGTGGGGGGGGGGTGCGCACGTTCTAGAGGTGATGCATAGACTTCCGCACCAGGTGATGCGCAGAGTCATGTCACCACTGTAGGCACTACAGCTGTTCCTTGTGCAGTGTGATCTGAGGGGTGTCTCCTCAGGAGCAAGTCCTCCCCATGTGTCAATTACTTAGCATGCTATGGAGCAGTTAGGGCAGCCCAGGCTTCCTGACTCTCTGGATGTAGCATAACTTTCTGCTCAGGATACAGAATAGTTAGGAGAGAGCAGTCAGGGCAGAGCAGGCTGAACTTGCTCTGGATTGTGCCCATAGATAGATAGATAGATAGCTAGCTAGCTAGCTAGATAGATAGATAGATAGATAGATAGACAGACAGACAGACAGACAGATATATATAGATATACAGATATATATAGATATATAGATATATATCCCATGATATAGATATAGATATATAGATATCTCTATATCTATATCTATCTATCTTTAGATCTATCTATAGATATAGATAATTCTAGATAGATAGATAGATAGATAGATAGATAGATAGATAGATAGATAGATAGATATAGGTACAGATAGGTAGATATAGATACACACACACGCACACAGCTTCTGGACACAGCCATCTTTATTAGGATGGTCATCGAGGACTAATTTGATGTAGGTCCTTCAGGCCAGAAATCTTCTATTCTTGACCCACTCATGATTCAAGAATCACCCTAGATTTCTTATGTTCACCCTAGAACATAAACTACTTCCTTTGGTGTAGCTTCCAGTGCTGATGTGCACATATGTGCCACTTGTGTAGCGTTGCCATAATTCTCTTCTAGAAAACCAGACAGGATCCTCTGTCCCATTTGCTGGTATGTGAACACAATCTCCCCAAGTTGGGGTTGTCTGTTTTTCGGGACATATGGCAACCCTAAACCTGTGCAACATGTGCATGGAAACCCAGGTGGCTGTGCCACAGAGTGCAGCATGAATGGTGGACATCTCTCGGTGGACATCAAAGCACTAGCGGTGGAGAATTACCTGGAACATTTCAAAGGAACGCACTTTCCCAATCATGTAAATGGGTCCAGAGTGTGGCTAAAGCAGCCTCCGGAGCTTAAAAGCCACATTGCTTCTGGCTGTCGGAGTGAAATGCTGGTGGCGCGATGCCAACTTTGTGTCAATCTCTCGTCATAGCAGCACCACAAAAGTTTTGGTTTTTAAAAAACCAAACTCGAAACAAATGCCAACTCCGCAGAGAGCTCACCCAAGCTGACAGCACAACAGGTGTGCGCATGTATGGCACAGAAGGCGCATGGATAAGCATATCACGCTCTGCGAGGGGAATGGGGGAAGCATTGCGGTGTGGGCAAAATGGCAAAGTTCTGCAATTGGTTACGGCAAGACGGTGGCACGTAATCCAACAAATGCATGAATCCCCCCCCATGCACCCTGCCGTTGATTTGCTGGAGATGCGCACACGCCACCCACGGCAGGTGGCTCCTGCCCTTTGCTCCAGGAGGATGTTCCAGTCAAAATGAAAGCATCTTTTTTATTGCTCAGCATGGCGTTCTGTGCCTGCCAATGTTTTAATTAGTGCATTCATTTTAAAGGCTAACGAGCTTTCCGAGGAGGCATTTTAACAAGGGGAAAAGGTGCGCACTTTCCCTGTGATTGTATTCGCCGGGCTGGCTGATGAAAGTTAAATTAACTCCTTTCTCTGGAAACAAGTAGCCCTTTTAAAGGATGACCCTGGAGGGAGGGATATTTTTATTTATTTTATTTTATTCTTTTTGCATGGCTCACCTTTTTCAGGCAAATTTACCCTACAATCCAGAGTAATTACGGGGGCTCATAAGAGACATTTACGTCAACGTAGTTACAGCACCATTAAGTGAAAACCTATGAGAAATTCATATTGCACTCCAGAGTAAAGTGTTCTTACGTCGGAGTAAGGACTCCCTGTAGTTACTCTGGATTGCACTCTTGGTCTCCAAAATCAGGATGCACATTAGATTTGATGGTTAATTTTATTTGAGTAAATATGGTATCTATCTATCTATCTATCTATCTGTCTGTCTGTCTGTCTGTCTGTCTGTCTACAGTATTTACATACCGCATTTCAACTGAAAAGTTCACAAAGCGGTTTACGAGAAAATGAATTCATTAATAGCTAATTAATAGCCAATGGATCCCTGTCCTCAAAGGGCTCACAATCTAAAATGCAAAAAGTATGAGTATAGGGTGTGCTTTAGATTCGAGTAAATACGGTATACCCTAAATAGGGCAGGTGTTCACATCTGTCACACCCTTGGGCAGTGATTTTCAATTTTTATCTCATGGCACACCACCCAGGTGCCAAAATTGTCAAGGTGTACCATCGATCTACAGACCATTGAGGAGGCACACCATGCTTCCGGTGGAGGGTTCGATTCCTCAGTAGCCCTATTAATAAATGATTAATAAATAAATCGTCCAATCTCTCATGTCCAATCTCATGTGCCACCTGTGGACCACTCGCAACATGGTACACTGGTTGAAAATCACTGCCCGAGGGTCTAAATATCCTAGATATACCATAGGTACCTTAGATACCTGCCTGCCACCTCCAAGCTGTCCTCTATCCTGCCTATCCTTGAATATCCTATCCTTTCTCCGTCCAGTTTCCTATTGGTTTTACTGGAGTTAAGCCCCCCTGCTCTGAACTGCAGCCTTCATTTCTGCTGGCAAGAAATCTCCCTGCCCTTCTCCGTCTCTCCGTTCGGCCTTCTTCCCTTTGGTATTTCCCGGAGTGAGGCATGTTTGGAAGCAGAGCCTTTGCAAAGCTCCGACATGAAAGGAGGCCAAGCAAGCACCAGGCGGGCAGAATGCTCTGGGCGCCCAGCCTGATGATTCACTCCGTTCCCCCTCCCCGTGGCTTCCTTTGAAAACTTGCGTTCTGTTGGAGATGCCAGGCTTTGCAAGCAGGTGAACTGCACCCCATACTCCCTTGCTTTTTGGTGCCCGCTGCCCAATGGTAGGAATGCCCGTTGGTGCTACAGAATAGTGTGACTCCATCAGGGTGACCAGATGCCTGAACCTCAAAAGGAGGACAAGGTCTTGGATTCCTCTCAGTCTGGCTTTTCTGGCAGACAGTGGCATGTTTGCCTACTCATGAGTAAAGCCACAATATTTCACTTTCCCATAGAGTTCAATGCATAGATTTGATTTTTAGTTTTTTGACCATAACTTTTGATAGGATGGAGATATTTCAGTACCAATTTTTGCATTGGATTTTGCTCTTCAATATGAATCCAATGACTTATGACACGATGGGTACTGCTCACCATTGCAAAGTTCCAAAATGAAGCCAAAATGGAGGACAACAAAGCCCTTTTGGAGGACACCCGGACAGGAGACTGAAAAGGAGGACAAATCCGGAAATTTACAGTCATATGGTCACCCTGCCCAATGGTGCCTGGTACGGGTTCCCTTTGGTGCCACAAAATAGTGTGACACCATCAGCCTTGATACATATTATGTAAGGCAGTGGGAGTAAGTACTATTGAACACAATGGGACTCACTTCTGCGTAGACATGCTTAGGATTGCATTGTATAAGACTTATTGTTAAATTTTAAGCTATTGCATATAATTTATTAAGTAAAATTTATCAATTAGAAGAAGGCTGCATGCAAGGAAATGGAGGACAATGAAGAGGACCTGTCCTGGATAAAGGATGTATGGGTTGGGCTGATGCAGCAGGGCTATTCTTATGCTCTTTTTATGTATCTTTGATACATGTCTACTCAAAAGGAAGCTCCATTGTGTTCAGTGGGTCTTACTCCCAGGAAAGTGTCTTTAGGATTGCAGCAGTCTGCAAGTGAGACGTTGGCATTTAGAAAGCGGTTGGTGAAACTGATCGGGAAAGATCCGAGGATGGGCGCAGCACATGCACTTCCTTCTCAGCCGCATCACAACCTGCCCGCAGCATTGTAATGCGCCACCCTTCTGCTCCCCCTGTTTTTCTTAAGGCTGAAAAAATGCCGTTCTCGATGTAGGGAGGTCTCTGTGGGACTCATTAACGTGGCACGGTTGTCGTTGTGGCTTGATGCGATGTCAGCCACAAGGGGAAAATGTCACACGTGCGGAGCGCATGGCAAAAAGGGAGGAAGGGACAGGCCTGGGAACAGATGGAGGGGCTGCAGGTGGAGGGGCTGCGAATATGGTGTATGAGAGACCCACTCCGGGCCAAACGCCGCCAGTGTCTCTTCTTGAAGAGTCGCCGCTGATGGGACGGAAGTGGATCATGTTTTCTAATAACACTTAATGTCATTATAAGACATGAGAGTTTCTAGGCAATTATGTCACTAATCCCTGGAATGAATGGATTAGGGTGAACTGTCTGCCCCCAGGATTTGGTAGTTGTTGGAGATGCAGTTGGAGGGGTGCCCTGCGACACATACTCCTACGCATGGCCTAAGCAGGTCCTTAGGGGGATATTAAGGGGTTCTTCGGGAGATCTGTTGGATGTATAAAAGAGAGGTGTTAGGAGGTCCTTAGGGAATATTAAAGGGTATTGGGGTATTTATGGAGGATTGGGTGTCCTTAGGGAAGCTTAGTGGGTACTTATGGGGGTCTTCTTCTTCTTCTTCTGGAGGATTGGGTGTTCTTAGGGAAGCTTAGTGGGTACTTACGAGGGTCTTCTTCTTATGGAGGATTGGGTGTCCTTAGGGAATATTAAGGGGTACTTACAGGATTCTTCTTCTTATGGAGGATTGGGTGTCCTTAGGGAATATTAAGGGATATTGGGGTACTTATGGAGGATTGGGTGTCCTTAGGGAATATTAAGGGGTATTGGGGTACTTATGGAGGATTGGGTGTCCTTAGGGAATATTGAGGTGTATTGGGGTACTTATGGAGGATAGGGTGTCCTTAGGGGAGCTTAGGGGGTACTTATGGGGGTTCTCTTCTTGTTGTTTTTCCTCCTGCACTATAGCAAGATCTGCTATTCTTGATCAGAGTCTTTTGATCCATGTTTAATATGCCACATTGAGGGAACCAGCTGGCTTGTTGCCAGGTTGTAACCTATTTATCTACTTGCAATAAGTAATAAGGCATATTAATAATAAAGTAATAAGGGTAGGGGTGCTGTAATTCTCTTCCGCAAAATTGGGACAGGACCCTCTGTCCCATTTGCCAATATGTCAGCACTATCTCCCCAAATCAGGATTGTTTTTCGGGACTTATGGCAACCCTAAATAAGAGCAGTAAGAGCATTTTCAAGGGGTCTCCTATGGATCTCTTAATACTTACACCTAAATACTTAATTTCCATATCTAAAAAATGTCCTATGTGTTTAGTGTCCTTCCTTCAAGAGGCTCACCAAAATTAATAATAATGATTCGGGGAACTGTGGATGCAATCCTAGTGGTTCCCAAACTGTGATGTGGCTCCCTGGAAAGAAGTGTGCATGGAAACCCTCAAATCCTCTCCCCTCTTCTAGGAGCACCTGTTGGGATGCTTTAGGAGGATTTCCTGCTGCAGGCAGGGGGTTGGACTGGATGACCTACTGCAGGGTTCAGGGAAATTTTACCTTTTACCCCAAAATATATTTAGATACGCAGACGTTACCCCCTTTATATTCCGACGTTACCCCCACCAAACCCTGCATCCATCCCTTCCCTTGCTTCCCCTATATTGTTCCATTACCCCCAGGAATTTTCCCCCATTTGGGGTAATTTTCCCCTGTTCCCTGACTACTGGGTCCCTTCCAACTCTAGGATTCTATGAACTGTCCAGGCTTGGAATTAGGTCATCTGCCGAAAGTGATGGCCACGCTCCGGATCAATCATTCTTGGAACTGTCGTTCTGCTAGGTCCAAATGGTTGCTCAGTCTCAGTGTCGCTTAAATGATGGGCATCACCGCATTTCACCTGACATGTGTCAGGATTTGAGCAGCGATGGAAAGGCTGAGAAGAACATCTCCTTGTTTTGAAGAGCGCACACAACTCTTGGAAAGGCTGTGCAATTAATCGGAAATTCTGGTGATGGGAGGATTTGCAACTGATGATGTTTCCGGTGTTGTTCCGGGTACCCCTGACTACTGAGAGTATCATTCCCACAGTAGTCTTTGGGGAGGCTCCTTCCATGTACCCCATGTACTCCTGAACATTTATTGACGTTCCGTAATTTCAATGCTCCATGTATGACGGAGGATTTGTTTCTGGCCAATGAGAAAACTATTCAGACCACTATTTTCTGGACATGAAAAGCAAAAAAATGCTTTTAAATTCATTAGTGTTTCAATTTTTGGAATTGAAATATTTTATCAAGGATTTTTAAATATTGCACTTACTCAAATCTAATGCTCACCTTTATGGGTGAATTTAATCTCCAAAATCAGGGTGCGCATTAGATTTGACAGTGAATTAGATTTGAGTAAATGTGGTATTTTGACTATAAGTATAGAATGTGCATTAGATAATATAGGGTGTGTATTAGATTAGATTATATATATTAGATTCAATAGTGCATTACGTTCAAGTAAATACAGTCTGAGGGCACAATCCAGAGTAACTATGGGAGCACATGAGAGACATTATGAGCAGCCAGCAAGTAGCCTTCTAGGAATGAATAGATTAACCCCCAAATCCAGAGTAACTACAAGAGCACGTAAGAGACTTTATGTGCACCTGTAGTTACTGCACCACCTAGTGAAAACCTATGGGAAATTCATATTGCAATCCAGAGTAACTTGTTCTTACTCCGGAGCAAGGACACCCTGTAGTTACTCTGGATTTCACCCTTATACTTTTATACAAGACGTCCAGGACTTCGTAAATAAATTCAATAATCTTGAGTGGCTTATGTGCCTACCACCGAGTCATGATTACGAACAGTGCTTTCCAAACTGTTTACTGCTGAGACCCACATTATATAAATAAAAGATTGGTATAAATGATTTCAATAAACATATTATTTATATCACATGATGCCAAACTGGTCATCAAACCATGGTTTACAAAGCGACCTTGACTATGTAATGCTCCTGGAATGACTTCCAGGACTATCAACTATGCCAGGTTTGGGCAGAACCTGCACAGTTAGCGCAGGTCTAGAGGCTGTCAGAATAAGTAGGAGTAGTAGTAGTAGTAGTAGTAGTAGTAGTAGTAGTAGTAGTAGTAGATTCCATGGGAGGTTGGGTTGTGACACTCAGTTTGAGAACTGCTGATTTATAATGTTGTTTTAATGTTATTATAATATTATATAATGTTATATATAATGTTGTTATAATGTTATTTATAATATTGTTGTGGTGATCAAAATGATGGGATTATTGCAAGATAAGGAATAGATTTGATCCTTTGGAAGAAGTTGGTCACCATCAGTGCAATATCTGACTATTCAAAGCCTGTCTACTCAGAAGTAACTCCTATTGTACTCAATCGGTCTTACTCACAGGAAAGCCCGTATGTGTTATAATACGTCACTGCGACATCTCTCAGTCCAGTACATAGTGTTGATTATTTAGGCTCCAATCCTAAAAACCCTTTCCTGGGAGTAAGACCCACTGAACACAATAGGGTTTACTTTTGAGTAGGCATGGATAGGATTGTGCTATTAGTTAATATTAGATTACTGGACAATGCTTTTTGTAGCGTATGATCAATTTGAAATAAGTGGGATTTAATTCTCAGTCGACGTGCACATGATGTAAATGCGCTAATACGTGCTCTCCTCGAAAATCAATCCCACCTATCCACACGCACCCTTTTTTCTGCTGATGGCACAGGTTTCCCACGATCTTGGCGTGTCTGGCGTGAACAGAAAATGATTATTCAGTTAATCTATTATTTATTGCTTGCTCCGATCCGTCCTCTACGGCACCTCGCGGTTCGATTTTTTCTCCTCCTTCCCCCCTCTTGTTTAATAGAGTCGCATTTTCAAGTGTGCAAACACCACATTAAACATGCATTAGACTTAATCAAATTTAAAAAATGCTTTCTTGGAACCGCATATGCCTCATCAGCATTAAAACAATGGTCTTCACAAAGATGTTGGCACATGAACACGACACATTGTGGAAAAGGTGCGTTTTTTATTCCAATGAGCGACGGCACTAATTAATGAATATCTCGAGCACGTCCTCCTTCCCCGCCTGCCACCCCCAAGCAGCTGGCATGATCGGCAGAAAACGTCCTCCTCGTAGAGCTGTGCCTTGAACACACCACGGCTTCCTGTCTGATGTGACACCTCTCAGTCCTACTAGGTTTTTGCATGACGAATGCCAGGCGGGCATGGGTATAAATGCCACATTGCAATCGTGCATGAATTATATAATTGCCACAGAACATTCTACCCTGGTATACTGTATTTAATTAATTCTGATCCACCATCGGATTTAATGCACACCTCTATTACAAAAGGCTTGGGATTTAAAAAAAAGTTTACTCGTAATTGTAATGAGCAGCTGCAAACAGGTGCAAGATTTAATTTTACCGCATCCAACGGTGAATTATTTGACAATAATAATATGATAATGGGTTGATGTTATGATTTTTACATAACCACAGTACTTCTATGCTTTCGTTACATTTTTTATTACAATACAGTAAATTGTTATACATATCAAATCCAGAGTAACTATGGGAGCACATAAGAGACTTTACGTGCACCTGTAGTTACTGCACCACCTAGTGAAAACATATGGGAAATTCATATTGCAGTCCAGAGTAAGTTGTTCTTACACTAGAGCAAGGACTCCCCTTAGATACTCTGGATTTTGCCCTATAATCAAAATATCTACTATGCCATTGACTCTAATGCGGTGGTGTGAATTCAGGGGTGGGGTGCATGTGGTGGTATCCGGTACCCAATAGGATCCTGGTAGGGATGCCAACTTGGGGGAACTGTGTTCACATACTGGCAAATGGGACAGAGGGTTCTGTCTTGATTTTGTGGAATTCTCTTTTGTGGAAGAGAATTCTGGCAACCCTATCTGTAGGGAGTCCTGCTGCTGCCCACTGGTGCCCTTTGCCCACTTTTGCTCACTGCCTGCTACACAGTGGTGCTGGTGCCACCCAATGGTGCCCAGTGCCCTGCTGCTGCCCGCTCCTGCTAACTGCCTGCTACACGGTGGTGCCTGGTGCCACCCAATGGTGCCTGGTAGGGATGTCTGGTATTTGGTAGGAATCCCCACTGGTGCCTGCCGCTGCCCCCTGGTATCTTCTGGTGCCTGTCATTGCCCAGTTGTGCCAATGCTCACCACCCAGTGCCACTGTCTGGTGCCCACCAGTCCTGGCCTGATACCTTTTTGTTCTAGACAGTCCTATCTGAAACATGTATCCCAACTTTCATCCATGCTGGCACCCATGGTGTTGCACCCCAGGGTGGCTGCTTACCCGGGCATGGACCGAGCCAGACCCCCTCCCGCCACAACTTGTGAAAAACCTCTTTCTTGTCACCGCACCTAAGTTTGTAGGGGGAGAAGCTGTTGACAGCTCTGCTTCCTCCGACGCCGTTTGTAAAAATTTCCGTGAAACGATGCTCGGCGGCTCAGCGCGACGAATCATTACTATGGTAACAGATGCAGGAATATATACTCCAAAGTGGCTGTTTACCTTTATATGGATAAATATCCAATTTTATTTATTTATTTTCCTCTCTCGCCGCGTCATGTGATCCTGGCGCTGGCAAAAAAAATGGGTCAGAAACAGGCTACTACGTTATGCGGGCTGATAAAGGGATAAAGAATGCATTAATGGTACCCTGGAAGCAGCAGACACGGCTGTAAAAGCAAATAAAAAACAATAAGCTGAGATACAGCCCCAGAAAATGAAATGGAAAACTTTTTTCTTATTCCCATTTTGTAATGGGATTCTGCCTTTCCCCGTTACTGGCAATCGATGCCTTTCTGAGAGTTGGAGCAAAGAATGAAATCAACCTACTCTAGACTGTTGTTCCTGGTCAGGGTGACCGGGTGACCAGACCTCAAAAGGAGGACAAGGTCTTCGATTCCTCTCAACTTGGCCTTTCTGGTGGACAATGACACATTTGCCTACTCATGAGTAAAGCCACAATATTGGGCCCTTTCCCTGTCCCATAGAGCTCAACGCATAGTTTTGATTTTTTAGTTTTTTGGCCATAACGATTGATAGGAAGGAGATGTTTCAACACCGATTTTTGCATTGGATTCTGCCCTTCAGTACGAATCCAGTGACATGACATGATGGGTACTGCACACCATTGCAAAGTCCAAAATGAAGCCAGAATGGAGGACAATGAAGCCCTTTTGGAGGACACCTGGACAGGAGGCTAAAAGAGGACAAATGTGCTCAATGGGTCTTACTCCCAGCAAAGTGTCTTTCAGATTGCGGACTTAGTGTTTCTACCCCAGGTTGGGTATTGTTTGTACTGTAGATAATACTGTATATAATACTGTATAATACTATAATACTTTAGATAAATACTGTAGATAGATTGTCCGGAGGGACCAAAATGCATGCTTGCAATTGTATTTCCCATTATTTCTTTAATTCCTATTAATATCTTAATATTAATATATTAATTCCTATTAATATCTAATACTAGATATAAAAATACTAGTATTCCAGCCTTTTCTGAACTTTCACTGTCCATTTTCTTCTTGTGCATTTTCCGTCTTGGTGTCGCTCATCATTTCTGAACACCGGCATATCATCCCCCACCTTCCAAGGCGCTGTAAGTCTGGAAGTGCTGTTTGAGTCCCTGGTGGAAATCTGAACAGCTGAAATATTCAGTTATTTTAGGGGGAAATTTTTTTTTAAAGAGTTTCACAGGCTCATGTCAATGTTCTTATAGATCCCATAAATGCCATGGGAATATGTGAACTTTGGGAGTTGCTCTTGCTTGGAGATGGAAGATCCTTTGTGAATCATCTCATGGATGCTGGAGCAATTTCTCACTAGCCCTGGAGAGGAAACGTACTCCAGGTTTTTACTCCGCAAGGCAATCCGGTCTGGTGCAAGAAGTATTTTTGAAATATCTCCATTTCCAACACTTTTGTGTGTGTTTGTTAACCAAGTGACAGGGCAATCCTCACACACACACACACACTCTACCACTCCATTGGTTGTCCGTCAAACATCACAATTTGGCAAGTGGATATTTTAATTCAGTGCAACTCTCCGGTGTTCAGTGGCTCTGTGTGGCTGATGGGCACTGGCGTCACCAGGGTGGTGCGGGGAGTGCAGCCCGCACTGGGTGATGCGCCCATGGGGGTGACCCACACTGGGAGCCCCCAAAAAGGAAGTTTGTGAAGGTGCGTGCCTCCCCATTGTGCCATATGTCATTGGATTTTTATTGAGGAGCAAAAATCCATTTTGAGCTTACACCTTCCTAGCCAAAGTTGTGGCCAAAAAACTAAAGAAGCCCCCAAAGCCCCAAAATGTGCATATCAATCCCCGTTGTGTCATTCGTTGCCTGCTACCAAACAGGGAGGCTTCTAAAGGAAGTGGCAGATGTTTGAAGGATTCCAGAACCTCCAAATCCTTCCCCGCTCGGTGCTCCGTCTCCCCAAAGGGATCCATCGTGATTCCACAGCTGTTTCGGGCAGCAATGGCTTCTCATTATAGCTTCTCTCTTTGATTATTTAAAGCCTTTCCATGCAGAGAGCAGGTTTTCCTGGAATGACTTTTGGCAGTCCTGCTTTGCAAACCCTCCTCTGCAAGACTAGACAAGATGCTGGACTCGGTGGTCCTGATCCAGCAGGGCTCTTCTGGTGTTCTGATGTGGCCACAGGATGGAGAAAGGCAGTCTGTCTTGGAGTTGGTTGGGAAGGTGCAGCTGGAAATTTCATCACCCCAAAGAAGTACAAACCGGCCCCATAACAACAACATTAAAATGTGACCCCTTACTATCCATGGGACTGTTTAAATGGGGTCTAGTATCTACCCCCCAGTTAGGGTTGCCATCATTCTCTTCCACAAAACCTGGACAACACCCTGGTATGTGAACACAATTCCCGAAAACCAGGACCATCCCAATTTTTGGGGACACATGGCAACCCTGCCCCAAAGTGACTGGGTTGATCCTCAACAAACTATCCATCACATTATGTCCATCTGTAAACCGAGAGCTTATATTGGCCCGGTGTTGGATTATATTGGCCCAGTCTGTCTGCCTGCCTGCCTGTCTGCTTGTCTGTCTGTCTTTCTGTCATGGGATTTCCCATGCCAATCCATGTAAGCATCAAGCTGAAGCCATGATTACACAGAAATACCTGGGACCCCGTTCACTGGACGGCAGTCTAGCATGATCATCTGTTTCCCTTAAGCAAGGGAGCCACCTGCCGTTCATG
The DNA here is from genome assembly GCA_030015325.1 of Cryptoblepharus egeriae. Classification (NCBI taxonomy): domain Eukaryota; kingdom Metazoa; phylum Chordata; class Lepidosauria; order Squamata; family Scincidae; genus Cryptoblepharus; species Cryptoblepharus egeriae. Next base: position 28,147,336 of record JAREYC010000012.1, read on the forward strand.
GAGCTGAATGCGGACACCGTTGTTTGGATACCAGAGCTCTCTCTGTGTATGTGTGTGTGTGTGCGTGTGTGTGTGTGAGTCACCTTAAGTCAAATCCATGCACGACTCTCACAAGAAACTATTCCAACTTGGAATTGTTTCATCCAAGACCTGAAGCTCTGTTTTGTCCCCTTGTTTTGTTTTTTTTCCTCAAGGATTTCCAAAGTTTTTGGCTAAAGGACCACATCAAAGACGGGGGGGGGGGGGAATTAAATATAAATTTCAATAAATACATCAGAGATGGAACTTGGATTAATGAATAAACGGGCTCCAGTTTCCCAGATTTCTGCAAGCACCAACAGATGGCACAGAAATAATGCACACAATTAAATGGGGTCCCAGGTTCTTATGGCACGAGATGCTAGCCAAAGGCCAGTTAGAGTAAGATTGCCATATATCCCAAAAAACAGGGACAACCCAAATTTTGGGGGACTGAGTTCACATTCTGGCAAATGGGACAGAGGGTCCAGTCCCAATTTGATGGAAGAGAATTCTGGCAACCCTAAATTGGAGGCTCACTGCGGACCACATCTGGGCCAGGGTCTGGAGACCCCTGTAACCAATTAGGGATATGTTTAGGCTTTAAAAGGCTGCAATCCTAAAGACACTTTCTTGGGAGTAAGACCTATTGAGAACAATGGGGCTTACCTTTGGTAAGGATTACCTTACCTTTGGTAAGGACATGGTAAGGATTGCGCTCCTATTGATTGATTGATTGGATATATACTCCGCTTTCTCCCTGAAGGGTTGAGTATTTATAAGGTTGACTATTTGGGAATCTGATGCATCATATCTTTGCTCTAAGAAACTGTCTTCTGGATTTGAGATTCAGATGCTCAGCAAAAACTCAAAACAGGTTAAGAACGTCAGAGGAGTGTCTCAGGTTGCCAGGTACGTACCCACCACCATTTTTGGAGGAAGCAGTTCATGGATGGATGTTACCTGCTCAACCCCCTTGATGGTGGGTGGCTGAAAAGACTTACATGGTTAAAAAAACACACACCAAAAACTAGCCAGACAAGCTTGCCAAGGTCTGAGTTGGCACCTTGATGAACTTCCTTCCTGGCAAGGTTGCTGGGTTTGTTGAGGGCAGTGATCCGCGGACATGCTGCCCAGTAAACAGATTCAAATGGCTCTTTGTTGATTTATGAACCCAATGATCCAGAGGTCTGGGCCAGCTTCCAGCCAAGACAAGCTTTCTCTTTACCTTATTGACCTTGAAACATCAAACACCGTTTCAGCATCTTCGGAGCCGTTTGGAACATCTCCATGTGAAGGCCGCAATGAATACATCCTCAGGCCTACATGGGCCTGCTGATATATATGATATTTCATATCTATATCTATATCTATATATCTATATCTATATCTATATATATATCACCTTGTGTAATATATATATCAGGGGTGACCATATATAAAAACCGAAAAAGAGGACAACTTCCAAAATGTACGACATCCTAGAAAAATGTAGGACATGAGAAAATAAAAGCTAAAAACATTCATGTGCATTACTTCCGTGTGGTTAATTTATTGCAATCCTAAACATACTTTTCTGGTATTGAGACAATGGGGCTTACTTCTGAGTAGACATGGTTAGTATTGTGCTCATAAACACTATCTTACATATTAGTACATTTAAAACTATTATATACAATTTAGCTGCAATCCTAAGGAACCTTTGCTGGGTGTAGGACCAATTGAATGCAAAAGGGCCTACTTTTGAGTAGACATGGTTAGGATTGTGCTCTTTATTACCTGTAATAAAGTTATTATTTATATTATCTCATAATAAGTTTTCTATATATTATTCTATATCCTTATTACATATTAGCCCAGAATATTTTATTATCTATAATTTATGAATTGCAAGACAGCTACATGCTGCCTGCTCACATGGAAAAGGAGGACAATGAAGATTTTTTTTCCAGACTGAAAAAGAGGACATGTCCTGGAACGAGTATGGCTATAATGGGGACGGAGCAGTGTGCTTCCCTTGTAAGTTTTGCAAGCCACCAAAAATTGGGTCATGATCCACTGGTGAGTCCTGGGCCCACAGTTTGGGAACAGGTGCATTAATGGGTTTTTGCGGTGGTGGAAGCTTTGGGTAACAATTAGTTGCACTGCAGAGATGGAACAGAAGACATTTGGGCTTGGGTTGAACTCTAGATAGATGGATGGATGGATTTAAGGATGGATGGATGGGTGGGCAGACAGATGGATAGATAGATAAAACTGCTATGATCTATAGAGGACTTGGGAAGAGGGCTAGAAGAAGCAGGTGAAAAACCTTTCGTGGCCTTACTACCAAAAATACTCCCCTTTTTCTGGTACGGGGAAAGACCTGGACTCAGGGGAGTGAGGCACAGGAGACCCTGATCTTTGGACATCACATGCAGGCCTGGGTCTCCAGTGCTACATGCCCCTGGTATCTTAAGCAGTGGTGGGCTTCAGGGGGTTCTCACAGGTTCTATAGAACCCTTTGCTAATGAGTGCCTGGTTCTGAGACTAACCGAACATAATGGCTACTAACAGGACACAGAACCTGTTGTTAATTTAGGTTATTAGGACATAGAACCTGCTGTTAATTTCTTTGAATCCCACCACTGCTTGAGAGATGAGTTCGCATCGTGTGGAGCAAAAAAAGAGTGTTCTTAGAATCTTAAAGGTAGACATCTGTAAATTATATGTCCATTTTTAAAGCTATTGATCATTCGGCCCAAGCGATCCACCTAAGTGGATCACTCGGCGCTGTTAACATCGTGTCCTAGAAGTGCACTTCTGTTCTCGAATTCATATCCTCCTAATTTTGTTCTGTGACTTGCACAATAAGCCACTTCCACCTCCATCATCAGTGCTTATCGTTCTGGTTGAATTGCTCTCCAGACCGCTCTCTTGGAGCCCTTGCTTTTAAATCACTGACTTTTACTATTTTTCCCCCCTTAACATTCCTTTTTTCCAGGTCATTGAACTATAAGGTTCACAAAATCAGTTCTCCGGATAATGATTTTTATATACTTAAAAAAATATATTTTGGGGGCTCCGTCCACTGTTCACTGTGCTTCAGCCTCCGTTACTCAATTATCCTTTGCCTGCCTTTTCAAAAGGTAGAATGTCAAAAGTGTTCAACTGCAAATTAATGAATTTTTGTAGGCGAGGGCAGGAAATAGCCGCGTTGCTTTTGGAAATGTACTCTTTGTATGTTCTTCTGACTTTCATCTGACCTTACAAAGCAATTCCCTGTCCATCCATGGCTACAATCCAGAATAACTACAGGACTTTTTACACTAACATCGTTATGGTGCCACCTATGGGAAACCTATGGGAAATGTATAGAGCAATTCAGAGTAAGTGCCTCTTATGTCTTTCTGTAGGTACTCTGGATTGTAGGGAATGTCCTATTTTCAAGTGTGTGGAAGACCAAAGATGTGATGTTCAAAACCAAACTGGGTGGAGAAAGAATAAACCACCTGTCAATCATTCATACTGGGATAATGAATCAGCTGCATTATGATGGCCAACTGTACATGCATTTGAAGTGCAACTGTACTTTGGAGATCCCATAATGTCTGCCCCTTATGGTTTTCCCGTAAGTGTCAAGAGCCAGCAGACCTGACAGCCTCATCGCATACGCAACATGGCCCTTGTCGCAACTACAATTAAAAATGAAGGATATTTCCAGATGGTTGCTTTTCTCCGTTGATGTGTTTTCAACAGGGAGCTCAGCTTATCGACAATTCTGGCTGTCCTTACTCCATATGGATGAGGAATCTGCATGCGGCAAGTCACAACTGTCCGGATTGGGAGGGGTGACCCGACCAAGACTGCACATGCCTCTTTGGCTACAATCCAGAGTAACTACGATACCTTTTACACCAATGTGGTTACGGTGCCACCTATGGGAAATGCATAGAGCAATCCAGAGTAAGTACCTCTTACATCTTCCCATAGTTATTCTGGATTGTATTGTTTGAGGCCCTTCCTGTTTCGGTGCCATGTTCAGTGGGGAGATTTTTTTTTTACCTGGGATGCCTTAAATGCTTCAAAACCATAAGCATAACACTGTGTAACACAACATTTTTAATGCTGAATTTTTAATGGTTCTTATATAATTCAGAGGCACAGATTCTGACGATAATCTTTTTTGGTATCCTCAACACTTTTTTAGTTATCATAAATTTTGGGTCCAATCCTATTCCACTTTCCAGCGCTGATACACAACCAGCAGGCGAGTGAATAAATGTACAAGCCTAACCATGTCGACTCAGAAGTAAGCCCCATTGTATTCAATGGAACTTACTCCCAGGAAAGTGCGTTCAGGATTGCAGCCTAAATGTTCTCTATACCTTGAGGATGCCTCCACGACTGCCTTCTGCCTGCAAGATTCAGGCTTCTTTGGTACTAGGAAGCTGGGTAGGATTGGTCTTTATTAATCATTAACTTACTAATAATTAACTTAATGAGGGTGCAATCCTAACCTAGGCTGGCACAACTTATCGGTCTTCTCATTCCCACAGTGATGCAGGGAGGTAAGCGCATGTCTGTGCACTGGCCTAACCCTCCCCCAGTAGTGGCATAGAAGTGTCTTACAGCACAGTACTGGTCTTGTGCTGGACTTAGGCTGTCCTAACTGGGGATTAGTACTGCAGCCTATGTTAATAAGATTTTAACTGCTACATTGTAATACACACGTACCATACATCCATATTATACATCTGCATAGCATAAATTGTGGCAAAACTATGGATGTCATGCCAAAAAATAGTGGTATTTTGAAAATCCTTGTACAATTAAGTGCCTCATGATGGCATCAAACCAAGAAGTGCCTGGAAGAGATCCTGGCTGGGTGGTCCTCACTGCCACTGCTTGGTGGTTGTGATCTTTATGGGACAGTTGAAGACTCAACAGTGCTGATCCTTGTAGGAGTTTGTCTTCGGTGTGTCGGCAAGTTTGCTGACGATTCATGGAGCAGCACCGTACAGGTTGAAGTTGCGGGAACTCTTTACATGGTGTACATTTTTGTTGCCTTGTGGGAAGGATGCAGGAGGCTGTGCTGTTCCCTGATGGTCTCATAGGGTTCCCGAGAAGGCCAAACAAAGCATTTGGGGCAGCAGAGCTGACCGCAGCTCCACTCAGCGCTGGAAGGAGGGTGATTTTCCTTGGCTCCAGGGAAGAAGTCAAAATCAGCCACCTACAGTGCAGGGACAGAGAAGGCGGATCAGTGCCCTTGAGCTGCTTAAACCATCATCTGAATGAAAATCACCCTGTTTGGTTTATGATTGTTCCAGTAGTACAGAGGCGTAACGAGAGTTCAGAGCAGGATGCCATCTGCCACGGGCAACAGTCATGTACAATCCAGGGGCACCAGGGGGCGCCACTTACACTCCTCTGGTGGAATCATGTGTGTAGATCTCACTGGCATTATGATATATCTATATCTATCTATCTATATACCTATGTGTGGGTGTATATAAATATATTAGTGCTAAAGTCTAGACCTTTGCAGAGATCTCTCCTGCTACAAGCAGGGGGTTGGACTAGATGACCTCCTGTGATCCCTTCTGTTTTGATAGGGGCAAAATTTCAGTCCTTGCCATGGGCAAAATTTTGCCTAGGTACGCCTCTGCACTGGTACAAAGCCTCCCTTAAGGACCTACCTCCACAAGATCCTTCTGCTGCACATTGCTTCGGAACGACATATACACTACTAATCCCAGAAGGCCTGATAAAAGAGCGATGCACGGCAAGGCAAGAGAGACTGGATCAATGCCTGGAGGAAGAGAGGAGATGATTGAGACACAATCAGTCATGGAGATCTGAAACGGAAAGCCTCAGAATGTAAGAATTATTATTTAATTTATTTTTTCATTTATATACCGCCTTTCTTCCCGAAGGAAATCAAGGCGCCTTACCACATATAAAATCACAATCATAATACTTTAAAATGGATAAAACAATACATTAAAAAAGAAGAGCTTCCACTGGATCAGGCCAAAGGCCCCTTTAGTATCTGTATCTGTGTGTCTTCCTGTATCACACAGCGGCTGATCAGATACCTCCAGGAGCACATACACCTGTATCACCCCTGCATCTGGCATTTTGTGGTTGCCTAATCTATATCCATCTACACACACACACACACACACACAACGATCATGACTTGTAACCTGTGATGGTCCTTTCCTCTAGGAATTTGTCCAATCCCTTCTTAAAGGCGTTGAGGCTAGATGCCATCACTACATCCTGTGGCAGGGAGTTCCACAGACCAACCACACACTGGATAAAACACCATCATGCATGACTTTGTATAGAGATTGCTGACTCCAACACCTTTCCCCATAACACCAAGATTGTGGCAAAGAGGCATATGAATTTGCCAGATCCAGGATTTCTGCAGAGGTGGGCAGATCTCAGGCCTCCAATGAGCCTCTTGGTAGCCCCTTGAGTCACAGATCCTTGAAACGGTCACACTGAGTCCATTGACTCTTGAAACAGAACCCGAAGCCAACTTCAAGTGCTGGTGCAGCCACCGCTGTTGCCTGCCCTTCTGAAGCTCACCTGATGGCTTGATGTGGATCTCCTGGTACGCTTGCAATCCGTTCACCCCATTCTCCACTCGAACGCTAAGGCAGTACCGTCCTGCGTCACTGAAGACATGGTTGAGATGGTAGACTGTGGTGTTCGTCTCCACCGCTTGGCATTGGACTCCTTCTAGTGAGTCACATTCAGACTTCATCAGCCAGCATAAGCTGAGAGGAGGGCTGGAAGGAAGGAAGGAAGGAAGGAGCACGTAAGTACATAAAATGGAACTTAGTCAATACATTTAGAGCACAATCCTAACCATGTCTACTCAAAAGTAAGCCCCATTGTGTTCAATGAAATTTACTCCCAGGAAAGTGTCTTTAGGAATGAAGCCTTCAGGAATCATTATGTGGGATGATTCCAAAGGCAATGCCGTTGCTCAGGCTGAGGAGCTGAACCCACAACCGTTACATAGGGCCAGCTGGAATCTTGCTAGTCCCTCCAGCCACTTGAGCTGTGGGAGCCATTCTGGCCCTTATAGGGGTGATGCTGTAGTGCAGGAGTGAGTAGGCTGATCATTCCTATTCCTAAAACTATGCTGCTGCTAACGTGGTGCAGGAGGAAGGCATCTAAGGCTGCAATCCTAACTTGCAGTTAGGCCAGCCTAAAGCCCAGGACTAGGTTTTGTACTGAGCTGGGAGAGTCATAAATGTGCCATGACACTTTTGACCACTCCTGGGGGAGGCTTAGGCCAGTGCGCAGACATGTGTTTGCCTCCTGACATCACCACGGGATGAGTTATGACACCTTAGGTTAGGATTGCACCCGAAGGAAGGCGTCTAAGACATCTAGTACTTAAAAGTTGATTTTCCACAGGCACGTAACAACTGCTTATGTTAGCACAGCAGTGGGGTGAACATTTTCTAAATGTTCCTTTAGAAACACAAAATGGCCCCTTTCCCAGCATTGTTATTTTCTGGAAAATAAATACAGTGGCACCTCACATAACAAGTTTAATTCGTTCCAGAAGCATGCTTGTTATGTGAAACGCTCTTTATGTGATTGGTTCCACAACCATATTTATTTATTTATTTATTTATTTATTTATTTATTTATTTATATTTTATACATTCATATAAAAATATTAACTGGATGTAAAAATGATGACAAAACACTGGAATTGAATTCAACACATGCATTCAATATGCATGATCCTATGAAGTCTACTTAGGCTGCAATCCTAAAGACACTTTCCTGGGAGTAAGACCCATTTAACACAACGGGGCTTACTTCTGGGTAGACGTGGTTAGGAGGCTGCAATCAAAGACACTTTCTTCTGCAGTCAAAGACACTTCCAAATGTCTCCCCACTTTCTCCTTCTCTCCATCCTGAGCCTCTCTCTCCCCTGCTCCCTTCTGGCTAGCCCTGAGCTGCTTCCCTCTTCTCCACTGCTCTTCTCTCCCTCTGCCCAGTGGCCACAGAAGTTGTTGCTTTCGCTATGGGGAGGCATGCTAGGGAGCCCTGATGCTTTTTAAAAGGGCTGCCAGTCAGCACGTCTGCCCTAACTGCCAACAAGTGTGCTTGTTAAGTGAAGCAACACTTGTTATGTGAGGCAGAATCCTAGAAAATTTTTTGCTTGTTATGTGGATCACTTGTTAAGCAAGGTACCACTGTAACTTTTATTATTTTCCCCCTGATTATTTCCCCTTTTCCCTGGTTTTTGTGGAGGTTTTCTGACTCGACCGTTCCCTGCTGGTGAGTTTTGCAGAAAGGTCAACAGAACTTTGCTCTGCTTAGTTTAAAGGGAGACTCATAGGCTGTTATCTGGAGATAAGGTGATTGCAAATACCAACTATAGTGTCCAAATACCAACTATAGTGGAAGTTAGCAGGGCTTCCCTGGCCTTTCTGGCCCTCTTTGTTGTGTGTTGGCCAGGCGTTTGACTCTGATGGAAAAATTCCACTCCTTGATTCCAGTTTCAACCAGTTCCTTTAAATACTAGAGGACACAGTCCGTGTTTATAACACTGCCTTGGACTGACCAATGGTCCAACACTATATGGTTGTTTCCTCTGTTTCTATGTGATGCAATGAGGTCCTAAAAAGTCAATAAGTGCCTTGGTTGGTGGCTCACCTGCCTTGGATGTGCAGAGATAACTTCAAGTTCTCCGTGACCCAAGCCTCCCTGGAGCCAACTATGTGGATACTTCTCACTGCACCTGGAGTAACAGCATAACAACCATAAGCTTGTGGATGGCAATGCAAATACCATATTTACTCAAGTCTAATGCGCCATCGAATCTAATGCACACCCTATACTTCTAATCAAAATATCACATTTACTCAAATCTAATGCGCCACTGAATCTAATGCACACCCTATACTTCTAATCAACATGCGTGCCCATTTGCTCAAAACTAACTGCTCAAATCTAATTAACTAAGCTTGTGGATGGCAATGCAAATACCATATTTACTCAAATCTAATGCGCTATCAAATCTAATGCACACCCTATACTTCTAACCAAAATACCTTTACTCAAATCTAATGCGCTATCAAATCTAATGCACACCCTATACTTCTAACCAAAATACCTTTACTCAAATCTAATGAAACATTGAATCTAATACACACCCTACATTTCTAATCAAAATACAGCATTTACTCAAATCTAATGCGCCATCAAATCTAATACACACACTGATTTTGGAGACTGAATTCGACTGAAAAACATGAGCATTAGATTCAAGTAAATACATTATTAGGTTTCAGGTTTGATCCATGGCAAGAGGCATAAATGGGGCAGGAGCTTCATTGCCTCTAGGGAGGGATTGAAGCCACCAGCACCACCTCCTCTGGGAAGAACCCATAGTAGGAAATCTTTTTCTTACTCAGACATGTATAGTCTGTTGTACATGTATGATGCATCGTGTATCATGATGTATCTGCCCTGGATTGTCTACCTGCACCTCCACCCAGGGTGACTATATGCTGGCACCCAAAAAGTAAGACAGAGTCCCCTAAAAGTCCAGATTTTCCACTAAAAATCCAGACTTTAATTTTTTTTTTGGGGGGGGGGGAACCCTGTACTCCTTTTTGGGTGCCAACATATGGTCACCCTTTACTCAGGAGTAAGCCCACTGACTTAAAGGGCTTACTTCTGAGTAGACATGCATGGGGGCTTACCTGGGCTGATGCTGGGTGGTGCATGGTGGAGGGTGCTTGTGAGGGGCACTAGGGGCTGCCATCCAGCTGGCAGCCATGTTTAAAGGGACATTCCTGTGCATGTTGACCAGGTAGCCCTGAGTGCCCCCACAAGAACCCTCCCACTCCCCCCCCCCTTTGGCCGGACAAGACCTTATTGGACCAGACAGTTCAGTTCATAAGGAAAAGCCAGACATGTCCGGCCAGTTCCAGCTAAATGGGGGCCCTGCCTCCACCCCCAGCATGATCTTGCTTTGCACCTTCCAGAACATTAGACTTTACCCATTAGCTCTGACACAGCAGCAAAATGTCCCATCTTCTGAATAGATGTCCTTGGATGCTCCGAGCTCTCATGTTGTGTCCATTCGGCTACCACAATGAGGTGCACCACACAAGTCCCTGTGGTAGAATAGTTATGGTGGACAGAGGGCTCTTCAGTCACCAGCTTAGTTCTGCATATGGTGGGAAAAAATATATTTGCAAGTTCTTATTAAGCCAGATGTTGCTGACACACAAGAGAACAAGGTAGATGGACAAATTGTAACCTACCCATCTCCGAAATCCCAGTTGTAGATGAATGATGCCGACTTGAAATAATGGCTTGGATCATGGAGAGAGAACGATGCCCAGATCGTGGTGTCCTTCTCAGGACTCAGATGTTGTCTGTCTACTGTACTGTGGTCCTCAGTCTGAATAACAGACAGATTTCCTACTATAAACTCTGTGGAAGAAGGAAACCAAATATATTGCTTTTATCAGACCAAATATAGGGTGCAATCCAGAGTAACTACAGGGAGTCCTTGCTCTGGTGTAAGAACAATTTACTCTGGATTGCATTATGAATTTCCCATAGATTTTTACTAGGTAGTGCAGTAACTATGGGTGCATGTAATGTCTCTTATGTGCTCCCATAGTTACTCTGGATTATAAGGATAGTTAGCTACTTTGTCCGAAGCTCACAATGACCTTCCCTACTTGCCAGAAAATATAATTTTATCCATTTTGACAGTCAGCCAGGACTAGTAGCATAATCCTAACTATGTCTACTCAAAAGTAAGCTCCATTGTGTTCAATGGGTCTTACTCCCAGGAAAGTGTCTTTAGGATCGTAGCCTTAAGCTCTGATTGCTATACTTGTATAAGGGTGCAATCCTAACCAATTTAGGCTGGCCTAACTCACCTGGTATATCTTCCTGTGGTGGTGTGCAGAGGTCAGTGTATGCATGTGCTCCAGCTTAACCCATCCAGGAGTGGGGCAGAAGTGACTTATGGCACTTTTGTGACACCCCAGATCAATCAATCAATCAATCAATCAATCAATCAATCAATCAATCAATCAGTCAATCAATGAACAGTATTTATATACCGCTTTTCAACAAAAAGTTCAGCACAGGACTTATGCAGGCCTATCTGTAGGTTAGGATTGCAGCCTTACAGTGCAATCCTAAACATGCCTACTCAAAATTAAGCCCCATTGTGTTCAATGGGTCTTACTCCCAGGAAAGTGTCTTTAGGATTACAGCCGAAATCTCCTACAATTGCAGTATATTTGTATTACCTGAGACCTGTAGCACTGTTAGATTTCTTGCAATGTTCCGACACGATGAGCAGCCTGTGTGTGCCACCTGGACGGAAATGGGAAATATTCCAGGGTACGGACTCGTCACTCTAATTGTGGACTCCGATCCTTCTTCAGATTTCTCAATTAAAGTCAGGGGAGCGTAAATCCAATTAAAATGATACTTCTGGTCGCTAATGGAGGAAATGTCTCTGTTCTTGATATGCAAAGTGGAACAAATGGTGGCTTGCGCGTCTGTTGTGATGGGACCATTGTTGGTGATTTCCAGATTATACAGGACTGTACAAATACAAATAAACAAGAATGGGTGAGAACTAGAAGACATTCCGGAAATCTTCACTGGGGCCTCCAAGAATTTCTGGCATGACATGTAGGCAAAAAATGCTGCTAGGCACAACTTCATTTAATGTGTGACAAATACCAACACAGCACTGTGATGAACAAATGGAGAAACTGTGATGCGTTGAAGGGTGCAATCCTATGCCAATCTACTCAAAAGTAAGTCCCATTATATTAAATGGGAGCTTACTCCCAGGAAAGTGTGTTTAGATTGCAGCCTAATACTCAGAGTAGTAGTACTGCAACTGTACAGAAGCAAAATATCGGCTGGGTATTAGTGGCGCAATTAGTGGCGCAGACTCGGCACAGTCCTAACCAATTTAAGCTGGCGTAACTCACCTGTCTCCCCATTGCTGCGGCAATGTGGGAGGATGGCGCATGTCTTTTCACTGGCCTAATCCGCCAGGAGTTGTGCCTTAGGGCACTTTTGTGACACGTCCAGGCCAGCACAGGAGTTGTGCTGGGACATATACCAGCCTAACTGGGGGCTAAGACTTCAACCAGTTTCCATCTACTATTCTCTCTATTCTCTATCACCCTGGGTGTCACCCTTCGTATTACCCTGAGTATTCTCTCTATTCTCTATCAACCTGGGTATCCTTCCTTTAAAAGAAAGGCAGGATTCATTGGCATCCTTCAGTCTCGAAAGACTAAGGCAGGATATAAATTGCATATAAATTGAAAATATTATGCTCAAGAATAGGGTTGCCATATGTCCCAAAAAAAACATATTTTGGGGAACTGTGTTAACTTACTGGCAAATAGGACAGAGGATCCTGTCCCAACTTTGTGGAAGAGAATTATGGCAACCCTACTTAAATATGTGGGTTTCATGTTTGGGATCCTTGCTTCACTCTGGATCTGGCCCTTTTCTCACTGGAAATGTGTAGCATTTCTGAATCTGCTCAAAGTAACCTCTTTTTTATCCTCCTTTTGAACACTGTAACCTGGCAAAAAAAAAAATTCATTATCCTCCTTTTTTCTTGTGAGCAGGCAGCATGTAAACTCTTGGAATTAATAAGTTATATGTAATAAACTATGTGGAATAGTTTCAATTTTAATATGAATTGGATAGTGTTGAAGGCTGCAATCCTAAAGAGACATTCCTGGGAGTAAGACCCATTGAACAAAATGAACAAGCTTACTTTTGTGCAGACATGGTTAGGATTGCGCTCTAAATTAACCACATGAAAGCAATATATAAGAATATTTTTAGCTTTAATTTATGTCACTCCCTATATTTTTCTTAGGTGTCCTCAGTGGTGGACTCCAGCAGGTTCACACCTACTCTATAGAACCGGTTGTTAATGAGAGATAGGACATATAAAGTGTAAAAATAACCATTTAAAAGCGGCTGCCAGATGGGCATAGAACCGGGTGTTAATTTCTTTGAATCACATCACTGGGTGTCCTACATTTTGGATTGGGGTTGTCCTCCTTATCGGTTACAACATATGCATGGTCACCCTGGATCTGCTCCAGCTGTATATCTGGAAATGATATACTGTACAATTCCCAAATTTGGAGAGGTGAAACAACAGCCACTATCAAGTATTTTAAGTGTCATTCACAATTTTGTGGTCCTGTTTGATCCCATCACACACACACAGAGCTCTAATATAATTCTCATTTTGTCCTCCTTCCAGAGATCTGGGCTGGTTAAAATGATTCATGCAATTTGGTGAATTACATTTTAATTCATCTCACTGAACTAACTGTGTGGATGTCAACTGGGTGTTTTTTTTGGGGGGGGGGTTGCATTAAATTGTTATGAGTTTGCAGAATAATTTTTGCATTTTAGGGATTAGCCCCCCCTCCAGATAGGAACAGATCAGTCTTACCTGCTGCTGATCTGATATGGAAAAGGAACACCACCCTGCATACTACCTGGAGCAGGTTGAGAGAGGAAAACATCAGAGCTGTTTTGAAAGGAGTGTCCCAGGAAAATGTCACCAGCTGAGCTGTTTCTTAGCCCTGGCAAGCAACCTTCTTCTTCATCATCATCTTCTTCAGTTGTGCAAGCCAGCCTTTGCATTTTCCCCTTAAGGAGGAGATTGCCCAGCATCAGAGGTGTCTGCTGCCCCCAAAAGGACAATCTATTTGTACTGCAGTCTTGGTCCTCTACACAGTGCAGTGATTTTCAACCTTTTCCCATCTTATTTATTTATTTATTTATTTATCCATCCATCCATTCATACATACATACATACGTAACCTGCCTTTCTACCTAAAAAGGATGCCCAAGGCTGCAATCCTAAAGACACTTTCCTGGGAGTAAGACCCACTGAACACAATGGGGCTTACTTTTGAGTAGACATGGTTAGGATTGTGCTCCAAGGCAGCTAAAAGGATACTCAAGGTGGCTCATGGCACACTGATCAGGTGCTAAAACATTCAAGGCACACCATCAATTTTTGGGCAATGGACAAGGCACACCAAGCTGCTGGTGAGGGTTTGGGGGGGGGGGGGGGCTTCATTCCCAGTTGACTTCTAATAAATCCCCTAAATTCCCATGTCGCTTTCACGGCATACCAACGTGCTATGGCACACTGGTTGAAAATCATGGCTGGATTGGTCTCCAGGTCTGATCCTACCAACTTTCCACCATTGGCATCACTGTGCCAATGGGGTGTGTGCTGCATCCACAGTTGGAGGGCAGTCACTAAAGCCTCATGAAAGTGAGCCTTTCTGGGGAGTTGTGTTGCTGGAGTAAGACCTGGTTGTTTAGGAAAGCCTTTGAGACCCCATAGAGCAGTGGTTCTCAATCTTCTTAACACCGTGACCCCTTTATAAGTTCCTCATGTTGTGGGGACCCCAACCATAAAATTATTTTTGTTGCTACTTTATAACTGTAATTTTGCTACTGTTATGAATCGTAATGTAAATATCCGGTATGCAGGATGTATTTTCATTGTTACAAATGAAATGTATGTTCTATGCACACATTGAACACAATGGGATTTATTTCAGAGGGTTGGGCATAGGATTGGGCCCTGAGGCTGCAATCCTATCCACATTTACATTTATTTATTTATTCAATTTGTACCCTGCCATTCCTCCACCATAAGAGGGAGCCCAAGGCGGCTAACATTAAAGAATAAAACACCATGCAAAAAAAACATTTACATGGCCTTTACATGGGAGTAAAGGCCCCCCTGACTATAAAGGGATTTATTTCAGAGTAGGCATACATAGGATTGGGCCCTGATGCTGCAGTCCTATCCACATTTACATGGGAGTAAAGACCCCCTGACTATAATGGGATTTATTTCAGAGTAGGCATGCATAGGATTGGGCCCGGAAGCTGTCAGTCAGCCCCAGTGTGCGCGCAGCTACAGCTGGAAGTCTGGCAAGCCTGACCTGGCCCCCTGCACCAGCGGACTTTAGGCAACCCCCAGGAAAGCTCTAAGCGACCCCCAAAGGGGTCCCGACCCCCACTTTGAGAAACACTGCCATAGAGTTTTATAGTGTAATCACAAAGTTCTGTCTTTTATTGTGTGTTTTTACTGCTGATGCCGGGCGTATTTTATATTTTAATGTGTTTTTATTTATTTTAACTGTATTTATTGTTTTATTTACATTATTACTGTTCATTGTATAAATTATCAATTGCAGAAATATAAAATATTGAAACAGCTGCCTGGTTGGGTGCCCTTCGGGGAGAAAGGCAGAGTACAAATCTAGCAAACAAATAAATAAGGCTACAATCCTAGGCCAGTCTAAACCCTGGCATATGTCTTGTGCTGATCTGGGGGTTTCACAAAAGTGCCATAATGCACTAATCCTCAAGACACTTTCCTGGGAGTAAGACCCATTCAACACAATGGGGCTTACATTTGAGTAGACATGGTTAGGATTGTGCTCTTTTTTGCTACTTCTGGGGGAAGGTTAGGCCAGTGTAAAGACGTGCACTTGCCTCCCTATATCACCATGGGAATGGGAAGACCAATGAGTTGTGGTGGCCAAGATTAGGATCATACCCAAAAAGAATGAATGAATAAAGGAATGAATGAATGAAGGAAGAAAGGAAGGAAGGAACAAACTAAAAAACAAAACCAGACCTGTTTGAGGCCTTTAGGGACCAGAGTAGTACCCAAGCCACCTTGGGTATCCTTCCTTAGAAAAGTGGGATATCAATCTAATAAATAAAATAAAGTGGTAACCAGCAGTGTGGGTGTGTAAGATGGGTGTGTAAGAAGTATGGTAATTTTAAGCACAATCTTACCCAGGTCTACTCAAAAGTAAGCCCCATTGTGTTCAGTAGGTCTTCTCTTACTCCCTGGAAAGTTTCTTTAGGATTGCAGCATATGTAGGGAAAATATCTGTGTTTGCTTGCAAGGTTCTGAGCAGACACAAGAATTGGCACCTTGCAGAGTAAGGCTGGAGTCCTAAAGACACTTTCCTGGGAGTAAAACTAATTGAATACAATGTGGCTTACTTTTGAGTAGACATGGTAACATAGTGGACATAGGATTGTGCTGTAAGTGCTGAATCATTCTGGATCTGTTTCGGAGCATGACTGAGTTGGGCCTCCTTTAACAGTGGCTGCTGTTCCTAAGACAGGGAGAGAAGCAGTTGATGCAACACATTTCAGGTTGTGACTTCAGGAGTGACTCGGACTCGACAACCTCACAACTCAGTGTCTCTGGGGAAATCTGGCAATTGCTCAAGACACTGTTTAGTGACCAGGGTGACCATATGTTATAAACAAAAAAGGAGGACAAAGTCCCCCAATTGTAGGAAACCCAAGAATAATGTAGGACATGATAATATAAAAGCTAGAAACACTCATATACAGGGTGATGGAAAGTGACTCCCTATTTTAAAATACAATATAGGGTGTTACTTTTCAATCACCCAGTATATTCTTTTCATGTGGTTAATTTAAACACTGCATTGCTTATTGTTAAATTTTAAAAAATATTATATTTTCAGTGCAATCCTAAGCATGTCTACTCAGAAGTAAGTCCCACTGTGTTCAATAGTACTTACCCCCAGGAAAGTGTGATTAGGATTGCAGCAATAATTTATTACATATAGAGCACAACCAGTGCAATCCTAAGCATGTCTACTCAGAAGTAAGTCCTATTGTGTTCAGTAGGACTTGCTCCCAGGAAAGTATGGTCAGGATTGCAGCCAACTTTAACCATGTCTACTCAAAGTAAGCCCCATTGTGTTCAATGGATCTTTCTTACTCCCAGGAAAGTGTCTTTAGGATTGCAGACATAGGCAATCCTAAAGACACAATCCTAAAGACACAATGGGGCTTACTTTGGAGTAGACATGGTTAGGACTGTGCTCATAATTTATTAATTCCAACAAGGCTACATGATGCCCCCTCAGAAGGAAAACAGGAAACGGAATTTTTTTGTAGGACTCAAGGCTAAATTTCAGGACATGCCTGGGGAAAAAGAGGACATATGGTCACCTTGGGCCTCCCCATCCTGTTAATGTGCAACCACTGATGGTCAGCAAAGGCACTTCATATGTACATACATAATGTATGGGTGGCCATCCTGTAATGGTCACCTTCTGTCCATCTTTCTCCACGTGATCTTTTGTCCTCTTTTTATGTTTTTTAAAACTTTTTTTTTCTTGTGAAGAGGCTGCAGGTAGCCTTCTTGTAATTAATTATCTTTCTTCTATATAGAAAATTCAAAGGTCACTGACTCACTGACTGACTTATCAACGCCCAGCCAAAACCACTGGAAATTTGGAGAGGGTGTTTCTTCCATGATGGAGACACCCACTAAGAACTGGTTTTAGGAAATTCTGAGCAGAAGGGGGTGAAAAGGGGCGCAAGCGCAACATGTTTTTCTCTCTCTACTTTCCATTGAAGAATCGCTGCCTGACACCCAGCCCAAACCCCTGGACTGAAAAGCATGAAATTTGGGAAGGTGCTGCTTACATGACAGGAGCCTTCACTAAGAACTGCTGTTTAGAAATTAAACCTCGAAGGGGGTGAGATCCTCAACCTATATGCAGATATAGGATGTTTGTGTCTTATCCTTAACATTGACGACTGGCTGATCAACGCCCAGCCCCAACCCCTGAACCTACAAGCACGAAATTTGTGTGTCTATTTATATGTATACATACATACATGAACATATATGTATGTGTGTGCACATACACATACCTAAGTGGGCACATATGTATGTTCAGGTATGTATGTGTACACACGTGCCTATTTATATGTATACATACATGAACATATATCTTTGCACACATATAGTATACATATGAACAGGCGTACATGAGTACACATACATGTACATACATATGTGCAGACTTGGGCATGTGTATGTGCACACGCATACATATATGTCCATGTATGTATATGTACACATGTATGCGTACTTATGTGTATACATATATACGTGTACATATATGTATGCGTGTGCACGTGCACATACACATGCCTAAGTATGTACATGTATGTATCTGTGTGTCCACATACAGGTGCACCCATTTCACAGGTGTCTGTTACTGGGGAGGCAGAGAGGACAGCCAGGGTCTACTCAGAAGTAAGTCCCATTAGAAACAATGGGACTTACTCACAGGTAAAGGCCCAGGATGGCAATGCGCGAAATGCATTGTGGGTGAAAAAAAGATGTTTCTGCTCTAGGACTCTTTCTCTCTATGGTTGAATCGACTTCCACCGCAGACCGGAAGCTCCGCTCGGGGGAGGACTGAGGCCGTTGCGCGGCCGCTCTAGGCGCTTCCTCTCGCTGGCGACTTCACCGGAAGTGGCTCTGGGGCGCTTCCGGCGCGAGAGAGGGGCGGCGGGGAGCGGAGCAGGAGATGCGCCCGGGGCTTGCCGGCGTCGCCGCGAAGCTCTGCTGGCCACGGAGGGGCTGCTCGAGGGGCGTCCGCGGCCTGCACGGTGAGAGAAGGGAAGGGCCGCAGAGGCCGCGAGCGCTACCGGCGGCAGCCTGAGGGACTGCTGGCTTCCCCCAGAATGCACCGCGATGGAACGGCTGAGGGAAACGGCAGGGGCGTGGCTTCTTAGCCGGTGGGCGTGGCTAAACGGAAATAGGCGGGGCTGATGTAAATGAAGGGCGGGGCTAGATTAAGCTGTTGGGCTTGGCAGCAAGGATGGATGTCAGGAGGCGTGGCTTAAGGGCGTGGCCTGATGAGAAGGGGCGGGGCTTGGGAGCAGAGAGAGGGATTAAGGGGCGTGGCCCGATGAGAAGGGGCGGGGCTTGGGAGCAGAGAGGGAGAGATTAAGGGGCGTGGCCTGATGAGAAGGGGAGGGGCTTGTTAGCAGAGTGGGAGGCATACGGGGCATGGCCTGATGAGAAGGGGTGGAGCTTGAGGACAAGAAGTGCAGGTGAGGGGGTGTGGCCAACAAAGTCCTACTTGTGGTTTCTGATGGTTACCTTTGAGTAGACCTGTGCATAGCTTGGTCCAGTGTTACCTGAGAGCAAGTCCCATTGGTTGTAAAGGGTCTTACTTCTGAGTAGACAGCTGTAGGATTGGGCTGTTGGGCTGCAGTGCCATCCACACTTTCCTGGGAGTAAGCTCCATTGACTAATGGGCCTTACCTTTGAGTAGGCAGGCATAGGACAGAGACTTAAGAGCCCAATCCTTAGGCCCACCTACTGAGAAGTCCCATGAGGTTCAATGGCGCTTACTCCCAAGAAAGTGTGGATGGCACTGCAGCCTCAGTTCACTCCCTGAACGCCTGGTGGCTTCTGCAGAGCACCAGTGGTCGATTGGTGTGTCCTTCCCTGGTCCACCCACTGAATTGGCCTGGATTGGATTGTGCTGTTTGATGCATTTATATAGGGGAGGTGGCCTGGAGCAGCATAGGAGCCCCCCTTCCAGTTACAACACAGTCCTGTGTGTGTCTACTCAGAAGTAAGCTGAGTAAGTAGCCACATCATCATTCTAAACTAGGTCTAGGTCTGTGCAGTGCATGGTTGGGTGACAGTGTGGAGAACTCCCATGTAAGCTACTTAGAATTCTACTATGGAAGACAGCCGTATTATTATTATTATTATTAAATACTATTATTCAGTGTTATTAAAGCAGTTTTATTTGTATTGCTAATGACAACGTTATTAAAGCAGACCTATGTTTGTTTGTGTGTTCACAGATTGGCCAATTTTGAGGTGTTAAATTCACTTTGCAAGTGACGGCCTTGATCCAAAAGGGAAAAATGGCGTTTGTTTCGACACAAGGACCCACAGTGGTCGACCAAACCACTCTAATGAAAAAGTACCTCCAGTTTGTGGCAGCCCTGACAGATGTCAACACACGTAAGTTTAGTTTCAGTATTTCTATTTATTTATTTGCAATATTTATATCCCATCTTCCTCGTACAGACCAAAGGCAGCTCACAACACAGTAGATATACATAAAACACCATTACATCAACATTCATAAAAAAATTAGCAATTAAAAAAACCATAAAAACAGCATATATATAATATACATATATATAATATATTGTATATGTATAATACATGTATAATATGTATAATATGTATAATATGCATGTATAATATGAATAATACACACACACACATATATATATATAATATATATAAATTATTAATATAACAATAATATTAATGTTATTGATGACATCACTTCCGGGGGTCTCAGATTTTCGTTCTCAGAAGGGTATCCTGGGTTGGAATACTGTCTGTCTGTCATCCTTTGTGTTGTATACTATTGTATTTCCCTGTGATTGTTTTGATACCTAAGTTATTTACAAGCCTATAGAACCTGGTATTCCCAGGTCATCTCCCATCCAAGTACTAACCAGGCCTGACCCTGCTTAGCTTCCGAGATCAGACAATATGGGGCCTGGAGTATCAATAAGCTTCTTTGCAAACTACAGTTTGCCCATCAGAAGACAGTTTTTACAGAGCATGGCTTTTTCCCACCCTCACCAGCCCACATGAACACCATAACCCAGTGGTTCTCAGAGTGGGGATCGGTACTTCCTTGGGGGGCATTGTAACTTCATGTTGGGGGGTTGGTCACAAAATCTGGCCACTGCCATCTTGAAAGCTGGCACTGGGCACTGCCATCTTGCAAAGGGTATTCAGGCTGCAATCCATATTTCTCTGGAGTAAGGCTGTAATCCTAAAGACACTTTCCTGGGAGTAAGACCCATTGAACACAATGGGGCTTACTTTTGAGTAGACATGGTTAAGATTGTGCTCTAAGTCCATTGTGTAAACACAATGGGAGTTACTTTCGAGTAGACACGGAGGAGCTCTGGCATCACAGTGATGTTACTTCTTATTTGATGTCCCTTTCGTCCATAACATTAGTTTCAGGATGATGGCTACAATCCAGAGTAACTATGAGACCTTTTACAAAACATAGTTACGGTGCCACCTATGGGAAGTGCATAGAGCAATCCAGAGTAAGTGCCGCTTGCATCTTCCCATAGTTACTCTGGATTGCAGGGGATGGCATCGCTTCTGGGAGGGTCCAGGCAGATTGTCAGAAAGGTGTCCCAAGCTGAAATGCTTGGGAATCACTGATGTATGGTCTAAAACCAGAGCTGAGTAGAGTTGCAAACAAACCCTGTTTAATGGATGACTTTTCCCATATCAATCATCATTAGGGTAGGTGCATGATTATTTATTTATTTATTAAAAAGTTTCAAGCTGTGGCTTTCAAGGAACTATTGTTTTACTAAATAAAATAAACTAAAACTCTTGTTTTAAGAAGCAACATGATGAGAATTATGTCCTCGAACCCATCACCAAGCATCCATGTGCGTGGAGATGAATGATTGAAAGTGTGTGAGTGGGGAAGGTGCGTGAGTGGTGATTGGTGGATCTTGCAATTTGGGTACTGAGAGCTAAACTGATAAGAGCTGATTGCTTCTTTCCCTCAGTGGCGGGGGGGGGGGGGGGTGGGATATGGGGCTCAATATCCATGAATATTTGTAACCATTTATTTCTATTCCTGCCCGGTAGCTGACGAAACGAAGTTGAAGATGATGCAGGAAGTCAGTGAAAACTTTGAGGTAAGGGCATCTCTTTGTATCGCCACTCTAATTGATAAAAACTTTATTGGGGTATTCCTTTGAAGTTTTGTAGGCTATAGTGTGGGGTGAGGCTGTTACCAAAAAAAATCCTTTTTCTGTTGACTTATGGGGAACTTATTGGTCTCCTGAGGTTTTATTTCTCTCCCCAGAATGTGACCTCGTCCCCTCAATATTCTACATTCTTGGAACATATCATCCCTCGGTTCCTAACTTTCCTTCAGGATGGAGAAGTTCAATTTCTGCAGGAAAAACCAGCCCAGGTACACTTTGAAATGAAAATTTTAAGCATAATCCTAACCATGTCTACTCAGAAGTAAGCACCATTGTGTTCAATAGCTCTTACTCCCAGGAAAGTGCCTTTAGGATTGCAGCAAGGGGAATTTGAGGTTCAGATTCTTGCACAGCACCCCTTCGTGCTGTATGCATTGTGTTTAATGGGTCTTACTCCAAAGAAAGTGTCTTTAGGATTGCAGCAATCCTAAAGTCACTTTCCTGAAAGTAAAGCTACAATCCGGAGTAAGTACAGGACATTTTACACCGACGTAGTTACGGTGCCACCTATGGGAAACCCATGGGAAATGCATAGAGAAATCCAGAGTAAGTCCCTCTTACGTCTTCCTGCAGTGGGTTGTAGGTTAAGACCCACTGAACACAGTGGAGCCTACTTTTGAGTAGATATGGTTAGGATTGTGCTTTCTTATCATTCAAAGGAGCAGTCAGCTACCATTCATAATGTTTTTGTGGGACAGATGTGGGTCAATAGGGAGGGAGATCTTCAGTTGGGGGTCTCTACCCACAGGGCCTTGTCCCCATATACCGTATATACTCGCATATAAGCCAAGTTTTTTGGGCCCCAAAAATGGGCCCCAAAAGCCCCCTCGGCTTATATGCGGGGCAAGCACCAGGCTTGCCCCAAAATGGTGGCTGCTGGTGGTTGTGGCTGCCCGCACGCCTCCTCGGTTGGCTGGATGTGCTTTCAAGCATCTCCAGCCAACCGAAGAGGCGTGGGGGCGGCCGCAACCACCAGCGTCCGCCCGTGCGCTTCTCCGGCTTGCCAGGGAGGCGGGCGGGCGGATGCTGTTTGCAGCACCCGCCTGCATGCCTCTCGGACAAGCCGGAGAGGCGCGTTCGCCTGCCTGCCTCCCTGGCAAGCCTGAGGTGCGCAGGCGGGCGCCAGCACCAGCCCTAGCTCGCGTGCCTCCCTGACCAACTGGAGAGGTGTGCGGGTGGAGGCCAAGGCACCTAATTTTACCACAAAGACTGGGAAAACTTATTGACCCGACTTATATGTGGGTCAATAAGTTTTTCCAGTTTTTGTGGTAAAATTAGGTGCCTCGGCTTATTTGCGGGGTCGGCTTATATGCGAGTATATACGGTATATATATATGTTAATTTTGAGGCAATTTGGGTTTATCACTATCATTTTCATCTCCCTTCTCTCCCCTTTCTCCAGCAATTAAGAAAATTAGTTTTGGAAATAATCCATAGAATACCAACTAATGAACATCTTCGTCCACACACCAAAAATATCTTATCCATGATGTTCCGATTTCTAGAGGTACTGTATTGCTTTATACATCTTTACATTATTTCATTTAATTATTCTCACAGTGGTTTGCCCCACTGTGGACCATTGAGAATGTATTACTGTGATAAATCTACTGGATCTATTGTTATTAATAAGTATACACTGCAAAACAGTTACGAACATAGAAATACATCAGTCAGTGGTTTTCTGTCCCAGTTCTTTTTAAAAAATGTATTCATTTATTTAAGGGATTTATTCCCTTCCTTTTTATGCCAAAGCAAATGCCAGGGGTTTTGAATCCCTTTTGTCCTCGCAACAATCCTGTGCGGTAGGTGAGGCTGAGAGTAAGTGTCTGGTCCAAGGTCACCCAGGAAGCTTCATGGCTGAGGGAGGATTTGAACCCGGATCTTCCAGGTCTCAGTCCAACTTCCTAACTACTAATCCATCAGAAGCATCACAAACAAAAGCCATAGAAAGATAATCCATGCTGGGATGAGAAGGAACAATTCTGTCCTCCTCTTGTTAAATATATACAAATGTCCTCCTTTGCCCAATTACCAGGAGTGTATCGAGGTTCAATTTATATTTAGCGCTACATTGAGTTGCCATCTTAATTTAATTCAAGCACTGTCGTTGATGCCTAGGAGTTCAGTAACCGTTTAGTTGATCTGTTCTTCCTTCTTTACCTCTAGACTGAAAATGAAGAGAATGTTCTTATTTGCTTGAGGATAATTATAGAACTGCACAAACAGTTTCGGCCACCAATCACTCAAGAGGTAGGTTACAGGATAGCATCAAGGAGAAATGGTGGCTTTCCTTTTATTTTGATCAGCCAAGTAACAGTACAGTTTATTTATACATCCTTTGCGTGTGTGTGTTTGTGTGTGTTGTATGTGTGTGATGACCCACTGGGTCCCTTCCAACTCTATGATTGTATATAAAATTGTGTGTGTGTATATATATGTCTCTGTGTCTATATGTATATATGCATATATATATATATATATGCGTGTGTGTGTGTGTATGTATATGTATATATATGCATGTATATATATATATATATACACACACACATACATACACAAACAAATACAGTTTAACAAGGGCCTCGCTTAACAAGGTATCCACATAACAAGCAAAAATTTCTCTCGGATTCCACCTCACATAACAAGCATTGCTTCACTTAACAAGCACACTCGTTGGCAGTTGGGGCAGGCGCGCTGGCCAGCAGCTCTTTTAAAAAGTGTCTGGGCTGCCTAGCGCACCTGCCCATAGCGAAAGCAACACTTCTGCGCTGTTCCTCCTATTTGGAGGAGTGAAGGAGGGAGAGAAGAGCAGTGGAGAAGAGGGAAGCAGCGCAGGGCTATCCAGAAGGGAGCAGGGCAGAGAGCGGCTCAGGATGAAGAAAGTGGGGAGACACTTGGATAGTGTCTTGGATTGCAGAAGAAAGTGTCTTGGATTGCAACCTCCTAACCATGTCTACCCAGAAGTAAGCCCCATTATGTTAAATGGGTCCTACTCCAGGAAAGTGTCTTTAGGACTGCAGCCTAAGAAGACTTCATAGGATCCTGCACATTGAATGTATGTTTTGAATTCAATTCCAGTGTTTTGTCATCATTTTACATGCAGTTAATATTTTTATATGAATGTTTTTGTGGTTTTGGAACCAGTTGTCTGAGTTATTTCCTATGGAAAAATCCGCTTCACGTAAAGAACGTTTCACGTAACAAACATGCCTCTGGAACAAATTAGCTAAGAGCTTCATAAAGTATTTTGGTTTCCTTTTTGGGGGGCCACCCTATATATATCCATACATAGAGCCAAAATAACAATACAAGCTTGTTCCACATGGCCAAAGGGAACTTGATGTTCAGGTTCTTGCACAACACTCCGTCATGCTGTATGGCAGCCCCTTGTTTTGAAATGGTGAAATTGTGGGGAGCTCTTGTAATGTCCCTTCCGAAAATGATGGACTCTTCCCAAGTAAGGGAAGAATGATGCTGCCATCTCAGACAACATAGAAATTGATTCTCCAACGGTGGAAGAACTCAAAAATCCCATTGGAATTCCGAGCCCATTTGAGTTGCTTTTGGGATATTGGCCCATGCGTTTTAAAATTTTGGCTTGGAACATGAAGGAACTGTATGGGTGTTTAAAAAGGACTATGAGCACAATCCTAACCATGTCTACTCAAACGTAAGCCCCTTTGTGTTCATTGGATCTTACTCCCAGGAAAGTGTCTTTAGGATTGCAGCCTAGTTTATTTTTCCCTCCTTTTTCTTAGATCCACCATTTCTTGGACTTTGTGAAACAGATTTATAAGGAGCTTCCAAAAGTAGTGGTAGGTATCGTGGATTATTTCCCCCTTAACTTTTTCTGGTTTGTGGCGTGGCGGGAAAGGATTGGACTGAAAAAGCAGGAAGGCTGAGAAGCCCCCATAGCATTCTGCAACTGGCAATACTGCATTAACTCGAATCTAACGTTCACCTTTCCAGCTGAATTCAGTCTCCAAAATCAGGGTGTGCATTAGATCCAACGGTTAACTAGATTTGAGTAAATACGATAATCAGTATATAAAATTGAAAAGGTACTCACTCACTCACTCACTCACTCACTCACTCATCAACACCCAACCAAAACTGCCAGGTCTAGAAGTGTGAAATTTGGGGAGGGTGTTCCTTCCATGACGGAGGCACCCACTAAGAACCGGTTTTTGGAAATTCCAACTGGAAGGGAGTGAAATGGGGCACAATGCATATTCTTCCCTATACTTTACATTGATGAATCCCTGACTGAAGGTTGCTCTTCCCCGACCCCTGGACCAAGAAGCATGAAATTTGGGGAAGGTTCCTGTGATATCAACACCCACCAAGAACTGATGTTGAGAAATTTAATCTTTAAGGGGCTGAAAAGTGCTGCAACATGATTTTGTTGTATACTAAACATTGATGACTGAACAACATTTGATGCAGTGGGAGGGAGGATGCACAGGGGATGACTGTGTGTGGGGGGGACGGTGCACATGGGGGTTGATGTGCATGGAGGAGGGTGTGCATGGGGGATGTTGTATGGGGCTATTGTGCATGGGGGACAATGTGTATGGGGGATTGATGCACAGTGGGGGAATGGTGTACAGGGAGCCTTTTACTCACGCAACGCGGGTACGTTTTCTCTAGTCTGATTATAAGTATTGGGCGCTCATTATATTCAATGGTGCATTAGATTTGAGTAATTAGGATATTATTTGTAAGCATGACAATGTCTCTGTTCATCTTGCTGTGGCTGTAGAATCGATACTTTGAGAGTCCTCAGGTGATCCAAGAAAACACTCTCCCAAACCCAGAAGCAGTAGGTATGATCACAACCATCGTAGTGAAAGTCAATCCAGAAAGGGACGACAGTGAGACAAGAACGGTATGTGTAAGGAATCATTTTGTGTGTAAGTGATGAGTGTAGCTATGTTGAAACTTGGTCTTGATGAGGATTAAAGAGGAAAGCAGTGGAAACTCCACAGAAGGAACTCTGAATGTTCCCAAGAAGGGGGCTGTGAATGGGTTTCCAGGAGTTCCACATGCAAAATTTGTGTTAATTAATATTTAATACTAATATTAAATTTAATCCTTAATATTTTCTGCAGCACTCCATCATTCCGAGAGGCTCCCTGTCCTTGAAAGTACTAGCGGAGCTACCCATTATCGTTGTTCTCATGTATCAGGTTAGTACAGCCTCTCTGTGGGTCAACTTCTCATTCCTGCAGACAGACTTCCTAATTTTTAATCGGGGATACTAACGCTTGCGCTTTCTTCCTCTAGCTTTACAAACTGAACATTCATAACGTGGTGGCTGAATTTGTGCCGTTGATCATGAATACCATAATTATTCACGTGTCTACCCAAGCAAGGTAAGGTCACGGGACAAAATCTGGTTGGTAAAACCTGGTTGACATTAGTTGTGTTGACAACTTTGCCAGGTGTAAGCCAGTCTACTCTTTTTCGATGAGTAAGCAGTTGTTGGATTTTGGCTGCAATCCTATGCATGTCTACTCTGATGTAAACCCCACTGAATTCAATGGTGGTACACATTAGAAAGTGTTCTTAAGATTATAGCCTTTCGAAGCACAGCCAGTGTGCCCATCAGTAATGAGTTATTTAAAAAATAAAAGAAAAACAAGATGAAAGTGAAGCAGGACTCTCCAAACTTTTGGCAGGAGGGCCACATCGTCTCTCTGTCACGGTGTCGGGGGCCGGAAAACTTAATTTACATTTCAAATTTGAATAAATTTACCTATTGGAGTGGATTACAAGGGCCGGATAGAGTGGTCTTGCTGGGGGCCACATTCAGGCTCACCGAGGGCCACATTTGGCCCCCAGACCGGGGTTTGGAGACTCCTGAATTGAAGCATAGTATGATGTTCAATTTTTCAGACAACACAAACTGTACAACAAGGAGTTGTATGCTGACTTCATCGCTGCACAGATCAAAACATTGTCATTCTTGGCTTACATTATAAGAATTTATCAGGTAAGCAGTGGGAAGAGGCTCACTTTGGAGCCTAGGCTGGTTCATGAAGGTGCCCCACCAGAATGGGGCAAAATTAGCCACACAAATGGCCATAGGAGTCCTTCTCTAGTTAAATGTAGCACAGATGAGTGGGGGCTCCTCAGGATGCCTGCTGGTTGGAAAGAAGCAAGCTGAGGATCCCTTTCTCCTCCTCCTCCTCCTCCAGGTCCCTCTGCATCTGAGACAGTATTTCCTAGGAGTAGACGGGGCTACCTGTGGTTACCTCTAGAACTCACAGGAACCCAGGAATTGTTGCTAATTATTTGCGTGCTGTGCTTAATACATGTGTCTGATCCCCCTATTTATCAGGAACTGGTTGCAAAGTATTCTCAGCAAATGGTAAAAGGAATGTTACAGTTATTGTCCAACTGCCCAGCCGAAACCGCTCACCTGAGAAAAGAACTTCTCATTGCTGCAAAGCATATTCTGACCACGGATTTGAGGAGCCGTATGTCACTTTAAGTATATTTTAAATTAGTATATTTTAATACACTTTAAATATATTTTAAATTAGTATATTTTAATACACATTCCCTACAGTCCAGAGTACCTATGGGAAGACGTAAGAGCCACATACTCTGGATTGCTCTATGCATTTCCCATAGGTTTCCCATAGGTGGCACCATGACTATGGGCAAAATCCATAGTGGTTATGTATCCACACAGTTATATCCCCCTCTAGTGTTATCTTATGGAAAGTCATCTTAACTGCTCCGGAGCAAGGGCTTAATTTCACTTTAGGATATGAGCCTATGTCTGTGTAAAAGGTCCTATAGTTACTCAGGGTTGTAGCCTAAAAGTATATTTTAAATTAGCAAGGCATGGGTTGTTGGGAGGACTGTTTGAGGCTGCCATTGTACAGTTATATATGAGTGACACTGCAGTGACAACATTAGGGCGCAAGCCAAAATAACTACGGGGAGTTCGTGCTCTGGTGTAAGAACAATTTACTCTGGATTGTAATATGAATTTCCCATAGGTTTTCTTTAGATGGTGCCGTAACTACATCGACTTAAATGTCTTTTATGTGCTCCCGTAGTTACTCTGGGTTGTAGGGTTAATTTCACGCACTCTTTTAGTGAGCCCTGTTGTAACATTTGCAGGAGTCATTATGCACAGTTAGCATGGTGGGATAGCCCTGCAATCCAGAGTAACTACGGGAGCATTTAAGAGACATTAGTAGTTACTGCACCACCTAGTGAAAACCTATGGAAAATTCATATTGCAATCCAGAGTAAATTGTTCTTACACCAGAGCAAGAACTTCCCATAGCTACTCTGGACTGCGCCATAAGCCAGCTTGTGTGCACCTTTGGTTGGTGTCAAGTGAGTGGCTGAGAAATCTGCCTTGCATGCCTGGTTCCTAGATTGAACAGGTCAGATCATTCTAGTATCTTAGAATTTTTTCCTACTCTGGGAAGCAGAAAAGTAATTTTGATGTGGTTATATTAAAGGCAGAGCATTTGGGCCCTTTGAATTTTAAGGTTTGACCTCCTTTAGTGCTCCATGATGCCGCCTTGAAATCTTTGGAGAGCTAATATGAATTAGCCTTGGCAATGCTGAGCCAGATGGGCATTTTGATCTCTGCTCAATAGAAGGCAGCTTCATACTGTTAGGAACAGAAGCCACTTTTAATATTTAGAAACCAAGTAATTCACAGTGAGATTTCTATTTACTCAAGAGAAGAACGTGTCATTCGCTTTTAGCTCAATTGCAAGGGCATAACAGTTCAGGTATCATATGTTGTTGGGTAAATTTAATCAGAGCTGGAGTCCAACAGTTACATCTGTCCTTATGTGCTTTTCAGGTGGCTTTGATGAAACAGTGCACTGCTTTTATAGCATCTACTTTTGTCTTCTTTCCTTATAGAATTTATTCCATGCATGGACAAATTGTTTGATGAATCCATACTAATAGGCTCCGGTTACACAGCACGTGAAACGCTGAGGTGCGTTATGGAACATTTGATCTAATTGAAACTTGCTAATCGGAAGATTTAGCGTGTCAGTATTTGGGGTGTTTAAAGTGCAGACTAGGTTCTAATTAGGGTTTTAGCTTAATTTCACATGATTTTTTTTTGGCTGAGGATCGAATCCTAGGGTTGGAAGGGACCCAGTGGATCATCTAGTCCAAACCCCTGCCTGTAGCAGGAAATCCTTGTCTTGTGGGGACTCTGGTCTCAAACCCTGGCCTGCTGGTTAACAGGCACAGTGCCTTAAAAAATGACCATCTAAAAATAGCCTAATTTGCATAAATTATAATTGCCGGACAAAAAATCTGGTTGGTCATCTGTTATCCACTTGCACCTCCAGAAGACTTGCTGGCATAACTAATACCTTTGTTGTTTGTGTGTTCTTAGGCCTCTTGCATATAGCACTTTGGCGGATCTTGTCCATCATGTTCGCCAGCACTTACCACTCAACGACCTCTCCCTTGCTGTCCAGTTGTTTGCCAAGAATATTGACGATGAGTCCCTGCCTAGCAGCATCCAGACCATGTCCTGCAAACTTTTGCTCAATTTGGTGGACTGCATTCGATCCAAAAGTGAACAGGAGAACGGGAATGGTAGAGACATCCTTATGAGGATGCTGGAGGTACTGAGGCTCTTTAAGGGGTGCTGCTGGGAGATGAATAGGATTAAAATGGCAGGCCTGTCAATATTGATCTTGAGCTTTTATGTTAAAGTGGCATTTTGGTGTAGCATCACTAACCCTACAATCCAGAGTAGCTACAGGAAAACTGTACAGTACACTTACTCTGGATTGCTCTATGCATTTCCCATAGGTTTCCATAAGTATGTCAGGCGGCACCATAAGTATGTCAGTGTGAAAGGTCCCGTAGTTACTCTGGATTGTAGCCTAAGTTTGGCTAAAGAGAGAATGCCTAACCATGGTTTGGCTCTATGTAAATTAGACTGCAATTCTTAAGACACTTTCCTGAGAGTAAGACCCACTGAACACAATGGGGCTTACATTTGAGGAGACATGCCCTACAATCCAGAGTAACTATGGGAGCATGTAAGAGACATTAGTAATGGCACCACCTAGTGAAAACCTATGGGAAATTCATATTGCAATCTAGAGTAAATTGTTCTTACGTCGGAGCAAGGACTCCCCATAGTGACTCTGGATTGTGTCCATGCTTAGGATTGCACTGTTTGTCTGGCACACGCTTGTGTGCATCCTTGCCTCCCATGCTACAATTTTTATCTGTTTTTAAACATAGAATGCAGTCCTAAGCATGTCTACTCAAAAGTAAGTCCAATTGTTTTCAATAGTACTTCCTCCCAGGAAAGTGTGGTTAGGATTGCAGCCTCAGTCTGCCATTATATATGAACTGGCAAATGGGAGGAAGAAGGGGAGATAAGGAGGTGGGAGGGCTTGAGCTTGCACCTAATTTCAGGCTAGGTTTTGGTGTGAGAAATAAGGCGAAGCCCATTGAGGTCCCCTTTGTCATGCTCAAGTTGCATCTTCTTCCCGTGCATCAGGTTTTTGTCCTAAAATTCCACACCATCGCCCGCTATCAACTCTCCGTCATTTTCAAAAAGTGTAAACCGCAGTCTGAGCTCGGTGCTGGAGACGCCGTGTTGCCTGGAGTGCCCGCCGGAGGAAACACAGCCCCAGTTCCTGTGCCTTCCCCGGCTCCCACCACGCCTGTGGCCCCAGCAGCAGGACCCGTGTTTGAGAAACAAGGGGAAAAGGAAAAAGAAGACAAGCAAACGTTCCAGGTCACCGACTGCCGGAGCTTGGTGAAAACCTTGGTCTGCGGAGTCAAGACCATCACGTGGGGGATCACCTCTTGCAAAGCGCCAGGCGGTAAGACTGGGCAATATCTCATGAAATCCATCTTAACCATTTTAGTGCTTATCGGCACTCGGCAGCGATGTGTAACTTTGCTTTGAATTTTCTTTTTCTTAGAAGCGCAGTTCATTCCCAACAAACAGCTGCAGCCGAAGGAAACCCAGATCTATATAAAGCTGGTGAAGTACGCAATGCAAGCTTTGGATATTTATCAGGTACGCAACACTGCTGGTGTAAAGTCCTTTGCAATTGAATTTGTCGGATGTATTCCTTTGTCAAAAATTAAAATGGTAGATTTATTGCTTTATTAATATGCTTTATTTATTGCTTTATTAATAAATATATTTATTGATTTATTGTAATATTGATTTATTGTAATATTGCAATATGGTAGGTTCATTTTCGGAAGGTTTATAAAATGGTAGGATCTTTTTAGGGTCCCCCAATTTCCTGAAATAGCTGGGGGAAGCTCTCCTGTGCGTCCTGTTGCTATCTGATTTGAAGGATGCCTAACAGGGTCTTCACAGCATTGGCCCTCCGTGTGATAGATAATATATATAGATATAGATAGATATTATTTATTATTGTCTATACAGCTTTATTTCAGCAGGTTCCCCTTCAGATCTTCATTGTTGCCCTGTTTCCCCTGGAATTTAATTCAAGTCTGCTATTTTGAGAGTGCAAAAAACCAAAGATAAGAGAAGTTTTTAAAAAACCTCTTCAATTACATGCATTATTTCCATTTAAAAGGTTCAGATAGCCGGAAACGGACAGACATATATTCGGGTTGCAAATTGTCAGACGGTGCGGATGAAAGAGGAGAAGGAAGTCCTGGAGCATTTTGCTGGAGTCTTTACAATGATGAATCCCTTGACTTTTAAAGAAATCTTTCAGACAACAGTTCCTTACATGGTCGAGAGGATCTCCAAGAACTATGCACTTCAGGTAGTATGTTTTGTGCACTTAACTGTAGGGTGCTTCTAATGCTAAGGGAGCCACAATACTCTGCTTGTCTGTGAGTAACCCTACAATCCAGAGCAACTACAGGAAGATGCAAGAGGCACTTACTCTGGATTGCTTTTTGCATTTCCCATAGGTTTCCCATAGCCTTAACCACATCATAACCATAACTACATCATAACCATAACCACATCAGTGTAAAAGGTCCCGTAGTTACTCTGGATTGTAGCCTTAGGCTGCAATCCTAAAGACACTTTCCTGGGAGTAAGACCCATTGGACACAATGGGGCTTACATCTGAGTAGACATGGTTAGGATTGTGCTCTTAGTGCCTCTTACATCTTCCCATAATTACTCTGGATTGTTGGGTCTGTAGCCGACAACTGCATTTAAAAAAAAATTTCTTTGTTGTTTGTCCCATGTGGTGATGGGTTCTGCTTGTTCTGGATTGGAGTTATCCAACCCATGATGGATGCGACATGGAGCAATCTGGCTAGCCTCTTACAATTAAATTTAAATTGATTACTCCAATTAAAAAAAAATACTTTATTTTTTGTATTTTATTTCAATTGCCTCCTCCTTGTAGATCGTTGCCAATTCGTTTCTGGCCAACCCAACTACCTCAGCTCTCTTTGCCACCATCCTGGTGGAGTACCTTCTGGATCGACTGCCAGAAATGGGCTCCAACGTGGAATTGTCTAACCTCTATCTCAAACTTTTCAAGCTGGTCTTTGGCTCCGTCTCACTCTTTGCAGCGGAAAATGAACAAATGTTGAAGGTAAGGTGGTGCCCAGGGGGGAAATCAAGGTCTTTCCCGCAAGAATTCTGGTGTAGGATTTTATTTTTTGGAAGCTATTTTATATTCAAAGTTTCCATCAATTGGTGAAATAATAATAATTATTATTTAAATAATAATAATGTGCCATTATTCTTGTGGGTTAACTTGATTTGAGGCAGTGGTCTTCAGCCTTTCACAACTCCAGTAAATGAAATATCAAACTGAGGACCCACCATCAATCCCACCCATTGCTGAAGACCCTACGCATCCACTCATTGCCCACCACCCACTTTCCATCCTCATTATCTTCCAAGAAGAAAAGTCTAAATACATAAAACATTTTTATTTGAAATAAAACATTTTTATTCAAGAGGGCCTTCAATTAATTGCCAGGCTGATGAATCTTTAGGATTTTAATTTTTTATTGTGTTTTTAGGATGCTGAACAGATTTTAAAAGTTTTTCTAGTCAGCAGTAAGTTCCATTGAGTTCAAAGGGGCTTAGGCCCATAACACTAGAGGGTGACGTAACAGTGTGGACCCATAACTGCTCTGGATTTTGCCCTTAGGCTGCAATCCTAAAGACAGTTTCCTGGGAATAAGACCCACTGAACACAATGGGGCTTAATTTTGAGTAGACTTGGTTAGGATTGTGCTCTTACTCCCAGGAAAGTGCTCTTAGGGTTGCAGCCCTAATTAATTAAATTCCATGGGTGTACAGAGTCCTGACCAGTGTTAGCCACTTATATTATTTAACTGTTACTCAGGCCGCAATCCTAAAGATATTTTCCTGGGAGTTCGATCCATTGAACACATTGGGGCTTCCTTTTAAGTATTGTGATCTCAGGGTTTATTTATACACAGTACAGAGTCTTACTGCTATGTTGGAACTTGCTATTATATGTCGATACGTATAACATCTATACTGTATTGGTTCATTTACCAGGAAATCCTGTTTTGGGGGGATTAATAATTTAACCCCCCCCCATGCCTTGCCTTGTAAAGAAATCTAATACATTCCAGGCATTCCTTGGTTGGTGTGTTGTGTTTTTTTATTTTGTTGCCGGCATCAAGGTCACTTTCATTTTTTATAAACGGCAAATCCAATTTAAATGGTGTGATCTACTGCTGTCGCCACTCCATGCCTGTTAAATTATTTGATTCTCCAGAATGGATGGTGCAGCCTTGAGCAACAATTTAATTTGAATGATGAAAGCGCTTCCCAGCAAGGTCCGGGGCTGTTAGATGTTAATAAAAACCCATAATTATTTCAGAGTTTGTACCTGGGATGAGTCTGCTTGTCTTTCTGTCTGGCTCTCTTTTTAATAATAGCTTCCACACAAGGTTTTTCATTTGGGTTTTCTGGATTTGTAAGGCTGCCTTGATCAAAAGGGGGCCGGAGCAATGTCCGCAACCACTTTGAATGTTGCGGTCTCATTGAATGCATGCTTATTGTGAGAGGAAATGAGGAAGAACAAAGACCGAATAGGATGTGGTGCTTCCAAAGCTGTTAAAGGTCATAACCGGCATCCAGAAACACCCCACCTGAAGACTTCCGTGTGCCCACCAGGATTTTTGCCCCTCCTCCATTTCAGCAAATTTCTGATTTTATATATTTAACTAGTGAAATGTACCCACAATGTGGGAGTAAAATACCCCCCCCCCATTTTGCATCACCCCCCTCATGCTCCACACGCCCCCATGTGCATCAATCTCCCCATGCTCAACACCCCTCCCATGGACATCATCCCCCCATGTGTATCATCCCCCATGCACGTCACTCCCACTCTTCATAACATCCCCCCATGTGCACCATGTGCACTCTCCTTCCCAGTGCATCAGGTGCTGGCATATAATTGGCTGGATGTTGATCAATCACTCTTCAATGATTAAGTATAGGACAAAAACATGTTGCACCTCTTTTTACCCTCTTAAGGGTTAAATTTTTCAATATCAGTTCTTGATGGGTGTTGATGTCACAAAAGAACACCCTCCCCAAATTTCATGCTTCCAGATCTAGGGGTGGAGGCAGGGTGGTGATCACTCACTAATGCTTTAATATAGAGGTGGGAAAAAGCGGTGCGCCCTTTTTTCACTCTCTTCTGGCTGGAATTTCCAAAAACCAGTTCTTAATGGGTGCCTCCATCATGGAAGGAAATTTCATGCTTCTGCGTCTGGTGGTTTTGGCTGGGCATTGATGAGTGAGTCAGTAACTTTTCAGTTACAACGGATTGCACTTTAAGAGAACGTTGGACCTATGTGCCTAACGTTCCCACTTCATTGATTTGTGTTACTTGCTTCAAGAAGGGGGGACCTGCACGGGGACAACCTTGAGCATGAGATGTTCCTGCTGAATTAGACCTGGGCACTCTCTGTCTCTCAAGCCAGGTGACAGGCTGGCAATGTCTCCATTTTAAAACGTGATTTTTAAGAAAAGGACATGACGAGTTTGGGGTTTTCCATTGAGACTCATCTGTTCTTTGTTCCAGCCGCACTTGCACAAGATAGTGAACAGCTCCATGGAACTTGCCCAGACTGCAAAGGAGCCCTACAACTATTTCTTGCTGCTCCGAGCGCTCTTCCGATCGATAGGCGGGGGGAGCCACGATCTCCTGTATCAGGAATTCTTGCCCTTGTTACCAAACCTACTGCAAGGTCAGAGGAAACCCCCGCTTTGTTCTTTTTAACAAACAATTACGGTTGTAAATCAGTATGTTTGAAGAATGCTTCTGTTTTCCCAGGATTTTATTTTGACACCACCTGTCCTGTTTCAGGCCTTAACATGCTCCAAAGCGGTCTGCATAAGCAACACATGAAAGATCTGTTTGTCGAACTCTGCCTGACTGTCCCAGTTCGGTTGAGCTCCCTCCTTCCTTATTTACCGATGCTGATGGACCCCTTGGTGTCGGCCTTAAATGGATCTCAGACACTGGTCAGCCAGGGCTTGCGTACTCTGGAGTTGTGTGTGGACAACTTGCAGCCAGACTTCTTGTATGATCACATTCAGCCTGTGCGGGCAGAACTTATGCAGGTAAAGGTGCAGTTATTGAAAGGACCTGTAGGGGCCGCTATTCGCTCAACAATGCATAAGGGACGTGCCAATGTTTTGGTATTGCATGGCAAATATTCTGTACAATTGATCCGTATGGTCTTTCGCCCTCACTATCAGCAGAATAGGTGGTTAAAGCTACAGTCTAGAGTAACTACGGGACCTTTTACACCAATGTAGTTATGGTACCACCTATGGGAAATGCGTAGAGCAATGCAGAGTAAGTGCCTCTTACGTCTTCCTGTAGTTACTCTGGATTGTAGGGTAAATCAGATAAGTATATACCAGGCTTAGGTTCTAACCTGCAGTTAGGCCACCATAAGTCCCAGTATGTCCAATGCTGACCTGGGGTTGTCACAAAAAGTGTCATAAAGTACTTCTGTACCACTCTGGGAATGGATAGGCCAGTGCACAGGCATGCGCTGACCTCCCCACACAACTGGTTTTTACCATACAATGGTTTTCAATGACAACATCCCACAAGACACTGCATGGCTACAATGAAGCAGGTGACCATCAGGTACAGTAAATATGAATTTACTTGCCATTGTGTTTCTTTGCCAACATGTATGTATTGGCATCCATCAGTCTTGAAAGACTATGGTATAGTGCTCAACACTGTATGCGAAGCACGAAGGCCTGGGTAGATTAATATGGAGAATAGGCTGTTACCCAAGCAGCAAATCCCCCCTCTCCATGCCACTGAAGTAGTCCAGTGAAATGGCAGAGCCAATACAATTGGTTCCAGCTGCGTCGCAGACCTGGGCTAAGGACAGGAGCTCACCCTGTCTTGTGGGGACCGACCCGGGTCCTGAAACCTGGCCTGCTGGTTAACACAGTGTCTTAACCACTTGCGCCACCCACAGCCCACTTTGTATGTCACACAAATGCACATAGCCTATACTTTTAACAAACTGGCATTAAACAGGATTAGGCTGCAATCCTGACCTCCAGTTAGGTCTGCATAAGTCCTGGGATAAGTCCTGGGATAAGTCCTGTGCTAACCTGGCTGTGTCCCAAAAGTGCCATGTGGCACTCTTGAGGGATGGTTAGGCCGGTGCACAAGCATAGGCCGACATTCCCACACCAACATGGGCAGATGTGCCAGGAGAGTTAGGCTGGCCTAAATTGTTTAGGATTGCGCCCCACATCTTTAAATAACTCTGTTTTAAGGTGAGCTTTCTGCATTGTTGAGCTGCAGGTGTTTTGAGCGGTGTCTTGCACGTGATCAGTGACTATTAATTCTGAGTGTTGAAAGGGCTGGGGAATAAAATTTAGCGCTTCTGAACCTTGCAAATTTTTTAATGTGGAAGCTATTTATGTTGTGAGCCTGTGGGGGTTTTTTTTGCGGCGGGGGGGGGGGGGTTGTGGAGGAGAAGAAAGAGGAATAGATTATGAACATGCTTTGTAGCATAAAGTGTTGAAAAGTGATACCGATTTGCTCTTGGACAGCTTTCCTCTCCCCTTCCTGCAAAATCTGAGTTTGTAAAAGTTCACTTTACTCAGGACGCATATAATGTTTTTAAATTGATCCTAGTCTTTCAAAGTCTCCTTTTGAGAAATTCATTAAAAAAATTATTTTCTCAGGCTTTGTGGCGGACTCTGCGCAATCCTGCCGAGACCATTTCCCATGTCGCCTATCGTGTACTTGGCAAATTTGGGGGGAGCAACAGGAAAATGCTCAAGGAGTCTCAGAAGTTGCAGTATGTGGTGACCGAAATTCAAGGGCCCAGCATCACTGCTGAATTCTCGGACTGCAAGGCCTCGATCCAGCTCCCGATGGAGAAGGTAAAGCACTTTTGGGGGGGTCAGGTCTTTTATGGATCTCATACAGGGGAACAATTTAACCCTGTTGGGCAGTTAGCGTGACCCCTTCCCAACTTGTATGTTCCTCAGGTGTGTAGTTAGTCTGTGGAACTCCTTGCCACAGGATATAGTGCTGGCATTAAGCCTCAGGGCACAATCCTAATCATGTTTGCTCAAAAGTAAGTCCCATTGTGTTCAATAGGTATTACTCCCAGAAAAGTGTCTTTAGGATTGCATCCTTGATGCCTTTAAGAAGAGCTTGGATAAATTGCAAGAGGAAAGGACCAAGCAACGATGGTGTGTTTGTATGGATAGATGGATGCCTGGATAGGTGTAGGCAACCTCAAAATGCCAGGTACAGGGGGGTACCTGGATGCAGGTGTCTTGTCCTGTGTGCTCCCTGAGGCATGTGGTGGGTCATGGTGAGATACAGGAAGCTGGACTAGGACCTTGGGCCTGATCCAGCGGAGGCTCTTCCTATGTTCTTAATACTAACTAGATGTTAAAAGGTGAACATGATGGGATGAATTAAAAGCCATAGTTGGGTCAACTCCTATTTTTTCCTCAGATACTATATCCTCCTTCTCTGAATATATAACAGATACTATATCCTCCTTCTCTGAATTGTGTCTAAGGGTGCAATCCAGAGTAACTACGGGAATCCTTGCTCTGACGTAAGAACAATTTACTCTGGATTGCAATATGAATTTCCCATAGGTTTTCACTAGGTGGTGTAACTACGTCAACTTAAATGTCTCTTTTTGGTTAATTGTAGGATTGTAGGGTTAATTCAATTTGGAAGCAAGTGATTGTAGCAACGTTTTGTGCCAGAATTAGACCCTGTAACTCCTGCAAGGTGTGCTTTTCACCAAAGCAAAAAGCAAACCTGTTTCCATTTTAGGCCATTGAGACTGCTTTGGATTGCTTGAAGAGTGCCAACACAGAGCCGTACTACCGGAGGCAGGCCTGGGAGGTGATCAAGTGCTTTCTGGTGGCCATGATGAGCTTGGATGACAACAAGCATGCCTTGTATCAGCTTCTTGCACATCCCAAGTAAGCTTAAATTTCTCAGTAGATGTAGGTGGGTCAAATGAAGGCGTTCTGGACCTGTTTTCTTTCTGATTAAAATAGCTTATTGGTACATTAGGTATTAGTAGCCCTGGGGTTGAGTCAGGAACGAAGAGATAAGTCAATGATTTAAATCAACTAGCACCCCAATTTCCCCCAAAAGACTGCCATGATATTTGCAGATTAGGATTCCTGAGTTGTGTGGTGACACTGTTGGTAGTTGCCTTGTGATGGTAGACTGGGTGAGACTGTCATAAAGTCTTCTGCCTGAATCTCCTGGTATTCACTTAAAATAGTACTGAGTAAACCCTTGACTTTGGAATGCATCCACTTTTTGCAGCTTCACTGAAAAGTCCATCCCCAACGTGATCATTTCCCATCGGTTCAAGGCTCAGGACACGCCTGCCCGCAAAACATTTGAGCAGGCGCTGACGGGGGCGTTCATGTCAGCTGTGATCAAAGACCTCCGTCCCAGCGCTCTTCCTTTCGTTGCCAGCTTAATCCGTCACTACACGATGGTGGCCGTTGCTCAGCAGTGTGGTAAGTCAGTACCTTTTGCCATCGGGCATCATTGTGGGATTCCTGGCTTCGTGTAGTTGGCCACTGTGAATGCTGACCCAGATGGACCTTTGGGCCAGTCCACTGAGGCTGCACTTAGCTTGTGTTTTTAACCCCCACTCCCAATTTTCTCTTTTTGCTTTGCTGTAAAACCCCAGGTCCTTTCCTACTTCAGTGTTATCAAGTTGGAAGCCAGCCCAGTACTGCTATGTTCCATAGTGAAGAAAATGGCTCCAAAGGCATGGATCCCTTGGTGCTGATTGACGCCATCGCCATCTGCATGGCCTACGAGGAGAAAGAGCTCTGCAAAATTGGAGAGGTGGCCCTGGCTGTGATTTTTGACGTTGCCAGCATCATTTTGGGGTCAAAAGAGAGGGTAATTGGAACACTCCAACACTTCGGCCTTACTGTTAAAATGGATCTGGGTCTTCTGCTAAGTTAGTGACAGAGATTTTGGATCTCTTCCCCATTTCTAGGCTTGTCAGCTTCCCTTGTTCTCGTATATCGTGGAGCGCCTGTGCGCCTGTTGTTACGAACAGGCCTGGTACGCCAAGCTGGGGGGAGTGGTGTCCATCAAATTTCTCATGGAGCGGCTCCCTCTCATTTGGGTTCTCCAGAATCAGCAGACTTTCCTCAAGGCACTGCTGTTTGTCATGATGGACCTCACAGGAGAGGTATGTAGCAAAGAC
The DNA here is from genome assembly GCA_030015325.1 of Cryptoblepharus egeriae. Taxonomy (NCBI): domain Eukaryota; kingdom Metazoa; phylum Chordata; class Lepidosauria; order Squamata; family Scincidae; genus Cryptoblepharus; species Cryptoblepharus egeriae. The sequence goes on from JAREYC010000012.1 coordinate 28,187,827, forward strand.
TGAGGTTTTTTAAAGCCAGTTTCTTTTAATATGTGGGTCCCTCTCCCATCCGTTTATTTGGGGCTTGGTGAAAACTTGGAATCTCTCACTAAAAACATATTTACTCAAATCTAGATTTTACTCAAATCTAACACACGCCTTTCTCAGCCAAATTTAGTCGCCAAAATTGGTGTGCGCATTAGATTCGATGGCACATTAGATTCACGTACATAAGGTATTCTAAATAGGTTGCTATTCAGTTTAACTGCAATTGTAATAAAAGATGTAACATAAACCCATCGTATAAAGTAGTGCAATTAGGTAAAAATCATAACATAAACCCATTGTTAGTTATCATATTAGCCCAACTTACCCGTTGTTGCGGGAGTAAAATTTAAAATTATTTGTGGGTACTGGGAACTGCTGGGCACTGGGCAGCAACAGGCACTGGGCACTAAATCAGTGGTCCTTACGTTACAGAAGGAATCTGCTCCCCAGATTTAATGCTTCTAGGTCCAGGGGTTTGGGCTGGGCATTGATGAGTCTCTGGATCAGACAGTCTTCAGTATTAACTATAGGGAAGAAAACACATTGCATCCCTTCCCCCCCCTTAGGGTTTGAATTTCTAAAAGTCAGTTCTTAGTGGGTTGCCTACATGATGGAAGGAATACTCTCCCCAAATTTCATGATTCTAGAGTGCGTCGGTCGGTGACTCTTCAATTTTAATTTTATTTAAAATTAAATTAAATTTTGCACCTGCTTTGCAGCTGTGCTTTACAATCACCAGTAACCGTTTTTTTTATCTCAAGCCTTTTAAAATATGAGTTTGCATTAGATTCAATTAATCTAATTAGATTCAATTAAATATGGTACTTCTGTAGTCTGATAGGATGCTTACCTTGATTGTCTCCATCTGTAAGTCTGTGCACATCTGGAATGTCTTGTAAACCGGTTCCTTCACTGTTGAATCTGGTACTTCGGAGTTGCTTGGGAAGCATGCGTTGGGCATGCACTTGATGCTTCTGTGATCTTTAGGTTTCTAACGGAGCAGTTGCCATGGCCAAAACAACCCTTGAGCAGCTCTTAATTCGATGTGCGACTCCTCTGAAAGACGAAGAGAAAGCAGAAGAGATCCTTGCGGCCCAGGAGAAGTCTTTCCACCACGTCACCCATGACCTGGTGCGGGAAGTGACCTCTCCAAACTCCACTGTGAGAAAGCAGGCCATGCATTCGTTGCAAGTGCTTGCTCAGGTCACGGGGAAAAGTGTCACTGTCATCATGGAACCACATAAAGAGGTGAGCCTGGTTGGGAGAGTCCGAATTCTTGTACTCATTATGGTACAACTTGCATCTCCTCTTAATATTTGTGACTGCAGGCAACCTTCTCCTCTTCTTGCCTTGGGTTAGTTTTCCAGTGGGTGCTTGCAAACCTGGCTAGATGTGTTCCCATATATAATCAGTGCCACATTACAGACGCAATATTAACCCCCTGTTTTGCATCTTCTATACAAACGATGCCTTGAGATGGCGGAATGTTTTGTCTTGCAAGATGGAAGCTTTTTGGATTCCACCAGCAACTTTGCACTTGGAATTCACGTATGCTGCAGAGATTAGACCAGGGGTTCTTTAAGTGTGTGTCGTGACACACTCACAGGTGTCTGCAGGATCTCCTATTTGAGATCCAAACTTGTGAGATTTTGGATAACACCAACTTGGATCTCACAAGTTCTGAAGAAGAGGTTAAGTGTGTTGTCATCCGGGTAAGCTCGAATTCCACTAGATTAGGCAATAATTGGAGAGGTAGCAGCTTTTATTATTGATCATAGCATTGCGGAGTCAAGATTGTGTTTTTTCCCCCTTAATGCTTCCAGGTCCTCCAAGACATGGTTCCTCCCAAGAAACACCTATTGAGGCATCAGCCTGCCAATGCCCAAATCGGTCTGATGGAGGGAAACACGTTTTGCACCACTCTTCAGCCCAGGCTCTTTACCATGGATCTCAATGTTGTGGAGCACAAAGTATTTTATACAGAGGTAACCTTCTGAATCCTGTCTCTGAATATGTATCTTAAGCCACTGGAATAAGAATGTCCTAGAAGAGGAGGCTTTCCCTACAATCCAGAGTAACTACAGGAAGATGTAAGAGGCACTTTCTCTGGCTTGCTCTGTGCATTTCCCATAGGTGGCACTGTAATTACGTTGGTGTAAAAGGTCCCATGGTTACTCTGGATTGTAGCCTTACCCTACAATCCAGAGTAACTACAGGAGCACGTAAGAGACATTTACATTGACATACTTACGGCACTACCTAGTGAAAACCCATGGAAAATTCATATTGCAATCCAGAGTAAATTGTTCTTACACCAGAGCAAGGACTTCCCGTAGTTACTGGATTGTGCCCTATTAGTCTGTAGTCCAAGGCCAACTGTTGTTTTCCACAGTGGCCAGACACTGTTGGGAAGCTTAACTCTCGCAGTCACGGCTATATTCTTGCCCTCCGTGAATTTTTCTTTGCCACCTAAAATTAAAGCTTATCTTGGAACAGCTTCCTAGGACGGCGTTTTTGGGGTGTTGAAATATGTGTTTAGTTTCAAGGCACTGCACTGTGTATCAAAATTTGAACTGCTTTGTGTTGATATGAATATTTTTTTATGTTTATAAATTTAGGAGCCAGGATTTTAAAAAATGCTGTGAATTCTGGCATAGCATCCGTAGTTTAACCACGGTTTATTCTACGTCCCTCATTATCCACTACGGTTCCATTCCGGAGCCTCCTGTGGATAAGAAATATCTGTGTATAGAAAACAACGGAAGAAGAGGTTTAAAGACCTAAAGCACAATCCTAACCATGTCTACTCAAAAGAAAGCCCAATTGTGTTCAGTGGGTCTTACTCCCAGGAAAGTGTCTTTAGGACACTTTTTCCTCTGTTGCACCTAATGGAATGAGGTAGTGCCTCAATAACAGTAGGGCTTTTATTCTGGCATGGAAGAAAGGTCTGATTGCTTGCACAACTGCTTCTGTACAACAGTACAAAAGCAGTTTTAAAAGCTGATTTACAGTGGGTGTTCATGTTGAGTCAAATCTGTGTATAAAAAATCCACGTATAACAAAGTTGGCCCTGTATTTGTATGATATACTTCGTATTACAATGTATTAGGCAATAGGATAGATCAGAATACAGTACAAAATTTTGTTTATTCAATTGCTGATAATTTTTTTCAATGAGATAGCCAGTACTTTTTTAAATTATAATTATTTCTTTCTGATGTTCAGCTGTTGAATTTGTGTGAGGCTGAGGATGCTGCCTTGATGAAACTGCCCTGCTACAAGAGCCTGCCTTCACTGGTGCCTCTCAGGATTGCAGCCCTGAGTAAGTCCCAGCACCCTGACTTCTTCATGTGCCACATTTATAAGGGTAGGAGGTGGGAGAGCAGGGTGACTGGATTTTTCCAGTTTTGTCCTCTTTTTTTTAGCCTCCTGTCTGAAAGTCCTCCAAAACGGCTTCATTGTCCTCCATTTTGGCTTCAGTTTTGAACTTTGCAGTACCCCATCATGTTGTTGGATTCATACTGGAGAGCAGAATCCAATGCAATAATTGGTTTTCCTTCCTATCAAAAGTTATGGCTAAAAAACAAAAATATGCTTTGAGCTCTATGGGAAATTGGAAGTGCCCAATATCGCGGCTTTACTCGTGGGTAGGCAAACGTGCCATGGTCCGCCGGAAAGGCCAGGCTGAGAGGAATCCAAGACCTTTTGAGGTTTGGGCATCTGGTCACCCTGTGGATGACCTCCACATTGGGTTCTGCTGCTCCTGGGGCTGGCCTAGTCCAGGGCTCAGTCTCATGAGGTCCATATGTATGATATTCAACAGTCTAGACAAAAACCCACTTTTATCTGCTGGGAACAAGCAACCAAACAGCCAGATCCTCTCCACGCCTCACATCTATCTTCCCTCTTTGAGACTTGTTTTCTCTTGTTGAAACACGACGATGGCCCCGAATCCGAATTGCACTTTGGAAAAAAGCCACTTATAAAACTACAAACGATCCTCTGGTTGTTTTCATTTTCATTTTTTATTCCCTCTCCTCCTGTTGTTGTTGGCAAAGCATGTTAAGGCTGTCAGTAATTTGGGGAGAAATCAAAGGAACGGTTCAGAAATAAAAACAAAGCCTTTTTTCCCCCTTAACCCCTTTGAATTTCCAGTTAATAAGGATCCCAATTTCCTTTTCATTTCTCCTGTCTTTTTTTTTTTGGGTTTGCTTCTGCAGATGCCTTAGCAGCCTGCAATTACCTGCCGCAGTCCAGAGAGAAAATCATTGCTGCTCTTTTCAAGGCACTTAACTCCACAAACAATGAACTGCAGGAGGCAGGAGAGGCTTGCATGAGAAAGGTTGGTGGTGCTGAAACAAAGCCGCTTTGTATTGAGATCATCCTCCCCCCTCCTCTTCTTCTCCTGAGCTGAGTAACAAGGAAACCGCTGGGATTAATGGCTGTTAGGTTTGGCATACGAGTTTCAACGGTGCCAGCATATTATTACACAGCCCTGGGTATAAACTGCCCCCCCCCATCTTTCTGATGCGCACAACAGCTCGCCAAGAAGTGAACATGCTCCCTGCAAGGTTCTTTACACATATTATGCTGCCACTAGCCCACCCCCCTATTAATCTAGAGAGCTGGCCAATGATGTTGTAGCAATATGGAGACTTTGGAGGATTTAATTCTAGTTCCTAACCAGCTAAAGGAACCACTGATCACCTCTAATGAGCACTGGCTGGCATTACATACACCATTTTTTTGCAATCCCTTGTCCATTCCCTACAGGTAAAATCATAGGGCAAAATCCATAGCAGTTATGGGTCCACGCAGTTACATCACTCTCTAATGTAATCTTATGGAAAGTCATCTTAACTGCACTGGAGCAAGGGGCTTAATTTCACTTTAGGATATAGGCCATAGAATCATAGAGCCCAATCCTAACCCAATCCTAACCCAAACCGTAGAGCCCAATCCTCAAAAGTAAGTCCCATTGTGTTCAGTGGGTCTTACTCCCAGGAAAGTGTCTTTAGGATTGCAGCCATAGAATCCCAGAGTTGTAAGGGACCTATTAAGTCATCTAGTCCAACCCCCTCCAAAATATATAGCAGTGTTCGGAATTAGGTATGATCTTTGCATTCTATACCATGATTCCATAATTGCCCTTCTGGATTCTACTTTTGCCAGGCATTCATTAAAACCATAGTTTTTCCTACACAGTCTAAAAGCCCAAGAGTGCAAGGGTTAAGCTGCAATCCTTATTACACTTTCCTAGGAGTAAGACCCATTGAGCACAGTGGGGCTTACTTCTGAGTAGACATGGTGAGGATTGCAGCCTACAATTAAAATTTTGACGCTACTTCTTTCTCCTATACAGTTTTTGGAAGGAGCGACAATCGAAGTCGATCAGATTCACACACACATGCGGCCGCTGCTGATGATGTTGGGGGATTATCGCAGTTTGACACTGAACGTTGTGAACCGTCTGACTTCAGTTACCCGGCTCTTTCCAAACTCCTTTAACGATAAGTTCTGTGATCAGATGATGGTAAGGGCCTGATCCTTAAGGTGTGTTAGGAGGGTCAAAACCAGGGCTTAAAACCAGAAGCTTGGAAGCTACTTAAATTGATCTGTGTGAATAATTTACGCAGGCTTTACTGTGGTTTGCTGCTCATGTGCAGATCAATGTGCGTGCTTCAATAACGCTTGCTGCAAAATGTAAAAACACAGGAATTAACTTAAACCTTTCGACTTTCCTACAGCAACACCTTCGTAAATGGATGGAAGTGGTCGTCATCACACATAAAGGAGGGCAGAGAAGTGATGGAAATGTAAGTAGTTGGTTCTGGTTCTGGGGTGCAGGTAAATAGGACAAAATGATAGGAAAAGCCTAGCTCTAAACTGCTAGTTTCTACAATGCGCTAAGAGTGCAATCCTGACCGATTTAGGCTAGCTTAACTCACCTGGCATGTCTTCCCGTGATGCTGTGGGGATGTCGGTGTATGCTTGTGTACATGCCTAACCATCCTTCAAGAATAGTGCAGTAGTATCTTACAGCACTTTTGTAACACCCCCAGGTCAGCACAGGACTTATGCCAGGGCTTAGGCTGGCCTAACTGGAGCTTAGGATTGCAGCCTAATCCTCTTTTATGCCAGTTTGTTGCAAGTGTGGGGTATGCATGACATACTATTGGCAAAGAAACACATTGCCAAGCAGTCTTAAGTAATTAAGGAATCCATATTAAGTGTACCTATTACATTGTAGCTTCTTTTGAATTGAACATGTGATGTCTCCAGACCTCTCCGGAGACTGGGTGAGGGGTGGATATCAGTGGGTCTGATACCGGGCTCAATGGTACACTATCTGGTAAGTAGGTATAAGGACTCAAGACAGGCATGTTCACGATTATATCTTTACTGACATCCATCTCTGGAGGCACAATTCCAACAGTCAACTAACACAACAGATCAGCAGATGGGTCTACAAGCAGACTCCCACGACCAACCCCGGCGGTAGTCCAGTCCCACTTATGTCCTGGGTCTGTTTTTCAGCCCTATCCAGAGTGCCTTTCTTTTCCTTCTCCTCCATTGAATCCCCTCCGTTGAACCTCCTCCCCCCCGTTAGAGCAAGCATTGGGCATCCTCAGTTCAGCCCCCTCTCTCCAACCGCCAACGTCCCTTGGGCTCCTTTCCTTCTACTCCTTCCAGATTCCCCCTCTCCTTTTAGGCACCTGCTACTCCGGGCATTCCAGAGGTAGCTCGCAGTTCCAGGCAGTTGTCCCCTTCCCTTACCAGTTCAGGCTTCCCTGCTAACCCCCGCGCAGCCTTCCTCCATTGTCGGCGTGATGGTGATGCCGACATCCATGCCATTTCCTCATCGGACATCTCCAAGCAGAGCATGTCCTCCGCCAGTTCTTCTTCTGCAATCTGGAGCATCTCAGTTGTTTGTGCATTATATAGGAACAAATATATAGGACATTTTTAGAGTGTGGCACAGTACTTTGAGTGCTTGTCAGAAACAAGTGCCAGATTTGACACAGGGAACTGGCTGGCCAAAGGGGAAGGGGGGTTGCTCTTGTTTTCTTTGGTTGGCGGAGTGGTGATTTTAGTCCGAATTGAGAAGCAAATGTCTCTTCATTGTGCAGGGTTAATATTCATGTGTAGCAGGCAAATTTTCTAATTTTTTTTGTGGGGTCCAGCTTCATCATACCAAGCATTTGGAGGTGTTCTTCATCTTGGTTATCTGTAAATGTCTTCCACCCAGAACTTCATCACAAGACCTGTTGAATGAGTCTTCTTGGGCCAAAACACACATTGGTGGGCTTCTGCCACATCTATTTTTCAGCTAGTCCAGGGGTGTCAAACTTACTGTATTTACCCTACACTCCAAAGTAACAACAGGAAAACGTAAGAGGCACTTAGCGCGCAATCCAGAGCAACTACGGGGAGTCTTTGCTCCAGTGTAGGTACAATTTACTCTGGATTGCAATAAGAATTTCCCATAGGTTTTCTCTAGGTGGTACCATAACTACAGGTGCACATAATGGGCAAAATCCATAGCAGTTACGTCATCCTCTAGTGTTATCTTATGGAAAGTCATCTGAACTCTGGTGTAAGAGGCTTAATTTCACTTTAGGATGTAGGCAAATGTCTCTTAACATCTTCCTGTAGTTACTCTGGATTGTAGGGCTACTTTGGATTGCTCTAAGCATTTCCCATAGGTTGCACAGTAACCACGTCAGCATAAAGGTTCCTGTAGTTACTATGGATTGTGCCTTGCTCAGATATAATGCTCACCTTTTACAGCTGAATTCAGTCTCCAAAATCAGGATGCGCATTAGATTTGATGGTTAATTAGATTTGAGTAAATACAGTACAAGCATAGGGTGCGCATTAGATTTGATGGTGCATTATATTCGAGTTAATGCAGTATTTTATATAGATGGCCAAACCTAGCACTTATGGGGACTGGAAGTGACATCATTAAGCAGAAAGAAGCAATTTGTTCTCACCTAGAAACTCATTAGCTGCAAATGACAGAAGAGAAAATGTGCAGATCTTGTTCATATCCAGAGATGGGAGAGCCCAATTATCGCACTGGGAGAACCCAATTATAATGGTGGCCAGATAAATTGCTTCCCATCGTCTTTATGTTTTACACCCCTGAGCGAGTCGTTCTTATACAGTTGCAGCAATTTGCTCTGAACAACGCACCCTCTTGCTGTTAACATTTCCCGTCACCACCTTTTTAAGGCCTTGGGGTATATATATTTATGTACAAAAGGGGCAGGGGGAAGAATTGAATCTTGGTTCAGTCAAAGTGGGAGCAGTTCATATTTCTTTAAAGGTATTTTGCAAGATGAGTAGATAGACATGTGATTTATTCATTAATTAATGAACTTAGGTTGCAATCCTAAAGACACTTTGCTGGGAGTCAGACCTGTTGAACACAATGGGGTTTAATTTTGAGTAGACATGGTTAAGATTGCACCTTTATTCTTAGATAAACCATCTTAGATAAACCGTCTTAGATATTCTTAGATAAACTTAGGTGACCATCTAAAAATAGCCTAATTTGCATAAATTATAATTGCCAGATAAAAAATCCGGTTGGTCATCTAAGGGTTACTCCATTCATAAGAGTGGATGGAGCAGCATACTGCACTGCCACAGTAGCAGCAGTAGTTCTTGACCTAGATTTCATAGAATCATAGAGTTGGAAGGGACCCAGTGGATCATGTAGTCCAACCCCCTGCCTGTAAGCAGGAGATCCTCATCTTGTGGGGACCTGGGTCTCAAACCCTGGCCTGCTGGTTAATAGGCACAGTGTCTTAAACAATTGTGCCACCAGAGGACTCACTGATACTGATGTAGCAGACCTCCTGGGCTCAACATCCCTTGTAACAGGATTAACTATTTAAGGTGTGGGTGTGCCTGGATGTATGTGAGAGCTGCAATCCTAAAGACATTTTCCCGGGAGTAAGACCCACTGAACACAACGGAGCTTACTTTTGTGTAGATGTGGTTAGAATTGCACTCAAAGAACAATGTGTTGGCAAATGAAATGGTCTCCTTTGAATTCCCCTCCCATAGGATGCCAGTCAGTGGTGGGCTTCAGAGGGTTCTCGCAGGTTATATAAAACCCTTTGCTAATGAGCACCTGGTTCTGAGAACCGGTTACTAATGCGACATAAAACCTGTTGTTAATTTAGGTCATTAGGACATAGAACCTGTTGTTCATTTATTTGAATCCCACCACTGATGCCAGTCCAATGCCAAAGCAAGAGAACTTTCACGGAAATTGTCACTTGCGTTTTTAGGTGCCCCTTTTTATTTTTGGGGTAGAAAGACAGTTTTCAGTTTTTGGTTTCCGCACATAGCACCCATTGGACAAAGCCAATCCATGCTCGCTTCATACGTATCTGCTTGCCCAGGTTCCGCAGTCTCCACGCCGCGTTTAAGTTGCGCTTCTTGAGTTCATGGGTGAAAACGTTGGCCACTGCCTGGGGTAGCATTGGCAGCCTGCTTCTTCATTCCTTGCATGCACCCAGTGTGTTTAGCTCCAAGCGGGCACTGGAGGGTCTCCTTCAGTGTGGAGGGTCTTCACTGGAGGACCTTCACTGGAGGGTTTCCTTCTGAATGTGTTTTACTGGGTTTGTTCAAAAGTTATATTTCTTGGTGAACATGTTTGCTGTTTCCGTTTTCATCCCTGGAAAAAGGTGTCTTGCAACCACAAAGCGTTGGGCATACATCTGCTCCCCAATTCTGGTGTTCCTCTCACCTTTTTTCTCATGTACTTGATGAAAATGTAGCATTTCCTCTTCCCCGCTGCTTGTGTTTAAACTCACCTAGTTTAAAGATATAATTCCAAAGTAGGGATTAGAAACCATCAATCTGGGTTGTTCAGGTCCGTTCTATGGAAGGGTTTTTTCTGTCCTTGTCGTCTCCATTGGCCTTGCTCGTTTCCGAAATACTCCAATGCTGCTTTTGATTGTTCACTTGTCTCGTTCATCCCTAATATATTGATATTCCTTGTGTGCTAGTTTTAAAAAATAAATAAATCTGGGAAGTTGTATGTAAATTGTGCGTGTACGAATAGCGAAAAAAGATCCTTTTCCTCCCCATTCTCAGGAGAGCATTTCCGAGTGCGGGAGATTTTCCTTGTCTCCATTCTGTCAGTTTGAGGTGAGAATCTAACCCTACTCCAAAGTCAGTTTCTGACTGCAAATCTGAAGTCGAGCATACATATTTTTTTTTGCATTTGTGTATTTATTTTGATTTATTTTCTGTTCATTCTGTGAATTTTTTGTTGTTGTTTTGTTTTGGTTCAGCCTGCCATGGAAGGGGTAGAGGTGAGAATTTTTCAGTGGAGGCGTCAGGAGGTTGCTTGTTCTTCTGTTCCTCGTCTCTCTCCATTTCTTTCCTCTCCCTTTGGTTTTTCTGCTATGGTATTGTTAGCTGTATTTTGTTATGTACCGGATGGAGTGCATTGTGCCTTTGAGTGCAGTGCTGTGATTTGTCCTATGTTTGTCTGTGATGGAGTCGTACAAGTAACACTTGCTGTGATCTGTGAAGGATTTTTGGAGCATGTTCTGTGATTTTTTTATTTTCCCATTAGAAAGTTCTGGGGTACGAGTCCCCCTGGCCCTCCTTGCCCTGTCCTGAATGTACTGAGTGTTGCTAATTTCCAAAAAAGAAACTTAAATGTCTGCAGATCTCAGAGTGTGATCTCTTTGGCAACTGTGAGAATCTTCCTGCCCAAATGGAAGGAGTCGTGCCTTCCAATTTTTATTTCAGTTCAGGAAATTCAGGCTATAATCCAGAGTAACTATGGGACCTTTTAGTTATGGTGCCACCTATGGGAAATGGATACAGCAATCCAGAGTAAGTGCCCCTTATGTCTTCCTGTAGTTATTCTGTCTTCCTGTAGTTACTACATGTCTTCCTGTAGTTACTCTGGATTGTAGGGTCAATCTTCAACATTGGCTAGTCAACTAGCAGCACAGTACAGAGTAACTACAGGAGCTCTTGCATTGACGCAAGAAACATTTACTTTGGATTGATTATAGAATCAGGGTTGGAAGGGACCCAGTGGATCATCTAGTCCAACCCCCTGCTTGCAGCAGGAGATCTTTGTCTTGTGGGGACCTGGGTCTTGAACCTGGTCTGCTGGTTAACAGGCACAGTGTCTTAACCACTTGTGCCACCACAGGATTTGCTAATTTCTCATCGGTTTCCCATAGATGGCACTGTAACTATGTTGACGTAAATTTCCCTTACATTGATGCAAGAGCTCCCTTAGGTACTCTGGATTGTGCTGTAGGTGTAAAGCAGGTCCAACAAGAGAGACTCAGTTTCCAAATTTGAATTGTATGGTATACAGCCATCCTTCTAGACACATGCACTGTGTGTGTGGCGTGTGCGTGTGTGTGTGCATGTGCAATTTTGGGTTCCCCCTTTATTGTGCTCATTGTAACCTACCTCAGAAAACTGTGTGGTCCTAGTGATCAACAATCTGAGAAAGGAAAAGGATTAGGATACGAAGGGCTTTTTAACCCTGAAATTTTAGGCCAGGCAGATAACTCTTGCTGTATAGCATCTGTCACAGGACAGTTTCTAACACCAGGTTTTGCTTTGGAGGGTTACATAATTTGATGGGACGTCATTAGGCTATCGTAGTCTCCTATACACCCTTATGGTTTTCATTTTTGGGAGTGAGGTGGGGAAGAAAAGTCTTAGAATATCACCACTGAAACATACCTGATTGATTTAACGCCAGACTAAAATGTCCCCAGCAGCCTCAAACTCTTATGCACCCTCGGTAAGTAGTTGTGGTTTAACTCTGTGCTTTGGTTTTGCCAGCCATGCTAACACCTAGAAAGAGGAATCTAGTTCTGGCTAGGAGCTGTCGTGAGAGATGTTTGGAACGCAGACCTTAGAAATAAAAAGGCATTTGCTAACGTCTCCATTTTATCTGTAGGAAATGAAGATTTGTTCGGCAATTATAAACCTATTTCATCTGATCCCAGCCGCTCCTCAGACTCTCGTTAAACCGTTGCTGGAAGTTGTGATGAAAACAGAACGGGCAATGTTGATAGAGGTAAAACGGCGCTTAATTTCCTTAATTGCCTCCCGTCTTCCACTTGTGATATTTGCTTTAATTGTATTTTGAATTGTTTCGGCTCCTCGGCGGTAATTTGTTTGATTGAATGCGTTGATTTGTGGGCACTTCTCTTGTGATTGGATCTTGTTCTCAATTTAAAGGACTTTGGAACTAGTTTGGATCTGTGGAAACAGAGCGCACAAGAATTTGTAGAAATTATAGGTCCAAATGCAGCAAATCCGTCCAAATAGGTCCAAATCCGTCAGTCTTGAAAGACTATGGTATCGTGTGCTCTGCACTGCATACACTGCATGCAAAGCACGAAGGCCTGGGTTAGATTGATATGGAGGATAGGCTGTTACCCAAGCAGCAAATCCCCCCTCTCCACACCACTGAAATAGTCCAATGGAAAGGCAGAACTGATACAATTGGTTCCAGCTGCGTCACAGAGCTGGGCTAAGGACAGGAGCTTACCCTGTCTTGTGGGGACCGACCCGGGTCCTGAACCCTGGCCTGCTGGTTAACAGGCACAGTGTCTTAACCACTTGCGCCACCCACAACCTGCAAGGTCCAAATGAGTGGTAAAGGGAAAGGTGTGCCCCCGCAGGTTGTATTGCTAGTAGTGACCGACTGTAGTGTGCAGTGCTCATTTCTAAGCCAGCTTTATCCAAAGACATTTCTGTGGTCATGGGGCCGACATGAATACGAAAGGCACACAGAACAGTATTTTACCTTCCCATGGAGGTGATACCTATTTATCTACTTGCATTTACATGCTTTCGAACTGCTAGGTTGGCAAGAGCTGGGCCAAGGACAGGATGGGCTCACCCCATCTTGTAGGACCTGGGTTTTGAATCCTGGTCTGCCAGTTAACAGGCACAGCTTCTTAACTACTTGCGCCACCAGAGACCTAAATAAGTAGAAGTCTCCCCATATTACAGATGGGAAGACTAAGGACACAATCCAGAGTAACTATGGGGAGTTCTTGCTCCAACATAAGAGCAATTTACTCTGGATTGCAATATGAGTTTCCCATATGTTTTCATTAGGTGGTGCTGTAACTATGTCGAGGTAAATGTCTCTTACGTGCTCCCATAGTTACTCTGGATTGTAGGGAAAGACAAGAAAGGACTGTATGGCCTAACATCTCCTAGTGAATGCTTGGATGGCCAATTTAATATGGTGGTTACCTACTTTGTTTTGTATCACGTATCACCACCAGGGTCCAATGGACCCTGTACTAGAGTTGGTACATATAATGAATAAATGTTTCATCAAGTTTTAGTATAATTATTTTTATTGTGAAATATTGTGAAATTATGAATTTTGATTATGATTTTAGCAGAAACAGAATTCAGTGACTTGCAATTTGATGAGTCATAACAGAGAAAAATCAGTGCAGAGCAACCGGGGTCCGATGGAGCCTGCCAGTATTCGATGCTATAATTTGAATTTACAAAAAAAATGTAAATTCAAATAATCCATGCTTTTGGATTTGTAGCTAAGTAGCAGTAAAACAGTCACAAGTTCTTATCAAATAATAATAATAATAATAATAATAATAATAATAATAATAATAATAATAATAATAATAATAATAATAATAATAATAGCAGGCCTCTGTCAGTCTTGAAAGACTATGGTATCGTGCTTGGCGCTGCATACGCTGCATGCGAAGCACGAAAGCCTGGGTTGGATTGTTATGGAGGAGAGGCTGTTACCCAAGCAGCAGATCCCCCGAATTAGTCCAATGGAAAGGCAGAGCCAATACGACTGGATCCAGCTGGCGTCACAGAGCTGGGCTAAGGACAGGAGCTCACCCTGTCTTGTGGGGCTGACCCGGGTCTCGAACCCTGGCCTGCTAGTTAACAGGCACAGCACCTTAACTGCTTGCGCCACCCTCAGCAATCATCATCATCATCATCATAAAAAATTCCTTTGAGGAAACACAACACTAACTTCCGACGGGGTCCCAGCGACCCTGAAGGTAGTAAGGGGGTTAAACCGGTACAATTTAAAGAGGTACAATTTAAACCGGGGGTGCCATGATTTGCTACTTCTTCCCCAGCTCTCATGCCTTTCTTGGAAACGGTGAGAGTGTGGCCTGGGTGCAGGAGAGCTTGTGATTCTGGATTGAGGATCTTCTGGTGGATCAGGCAATCCTTGCAACAACTCATCGGCAGAAAGCCAAACTTCTTTGAACTTTTTGAGAAAACTTATTTTTCTTCTGTTTTTTACAGGCTGGTAGCCCCTTCAGAGAGCCGTTAATAAAGTTTTTGACGCGTCACCCATCCCAGACAGTGGAGCTCTTTATGATGGAAGCCACTTTAAACGATCCGCAGTGGAGCAGGATGTTCATGGTAACGTTGACGCTATTTGATTTTATTTAAAGTCAGATAAGTTTTTTTATGTAGAAAGGGTAGTTGCAGGTACAGGTGGATGAACATGGGGGATGTTGTGTGGGGGTGGATGTGCATAGGGGTTGATGCGCAGTGGGGGGATGGCGTATGGGGGAATTTTACTCCCACAACACGGATACATTTTTGCTAGTTAGAACATAAAATCAACGCACCATGTTACAGTAAGATTACGATAGCGTAGAAGGCAGCAAGTCCATGTGTAGAATTGAGGGTTGCAGATTTTCTTCTGAAACAATTCCTTGACCTCAACAGAGTTTTCTAAAACACAAAGATGCCAAACCTCTGCGAGATGTTCTGGCAGCTAATCCCAACCGGTTCATCACATTGTTGTTACCTGGTGGTACCCAAGCAGCTGTCCGGCCTGGTTCGCCCAGCACCAGCACTATGCGTCTTGATCTCCAGTTTCAGGCTATCAAGGTAGGCAAACCACAATCTATTCCAATCCTGTCCTCAGCATGTTCTGGAAGGGCTGGGACCCTGTCTGAGATGCTGTCATTAAGCAGTGGACATTTGCAACAAGACTGACCAGTGGTTTGATCCTTTATAAGGCAACTTGATATGTTTGCATATTAATGGACTGTAGAGCACACACCCTACAATAACCAGAGTAACTGCAGGAAGATGTTAGAGGCACTTACTCTGGATTGCTCTATGCAGTCCCCATAGGTTTCCCATAGGTGGCACTGTAACAATGTTACTGTAAAAGGTCTCATAGTTACTCTGGATTATAGTCATAGTTTGTATCCTGGCATAGATCCTCTGTTGTGCTCTATTTTCTCATCTTCACTCAAATTTCCCATTTTTGGTTTCAAGAAACCAAGGGTCTCCCACTAGACACATTGAAAAGAACTAACTAGTAACATGCTTAAGGCAATGAATTGTGTGCATATTAATTTACTTATTTTGTGTTGACAGATCATAAGTATTATTGTTAAGAATGATGAATGCTGGCTGGCCAACCAGCATTCCTTGGTGAGCCAGTTGAGGCGGGTATGGGTCAGCGACGCATTCCAGGAAAGGCACCGCAAGGAAAACATGGCCGCAACTAACTGGAAGGAACCCAAACTCCTGGCCTACTGTTTGCTGAATTACTGCAAGTACGTACCTCTGTAAATAATATAGACAGCGTTACCTTGCAAGACAAATGGTCTGTAAGATGAATGCTTTGAAAGATGAACTAAAATTTATGTGGGAGTCTGTTTTGCAAGACGAAAGTGCTTTGTAAGACGAATCCCCCTTGGCTGGGATCTGGTGGCTGAGGAGGGACTTTGCCTCCTGCCTGCAGTACCTGCACTTAGCCAGCAGAGGGACGCACAGGCACCAGCATCCTCCCCAGCAAGCCTGGGGAGAGCTTGGAGCTCTTCCCCTTCCCCCAAGGAAGCCTCCCCTGCCTGGGCAACTTCCCCTCTTCCCCCCACCCACCACCTTCCCTGCCTGGGCCCCATTACAACTTCCCCTCTTCCCCCACCCACCACCTTCCCTACCTGAACCCCTCTGCACCCCATTTTTGCATCCAGGCAGAACCTTTTGCTGCTGCTGCAATTGGAAAGAGTCAGGCTGGCATCCTACACACTTACCTGTGAGTAAGCCCCAGTGGATACAATGGGCCTTGATTCTGAGTAGACAGTAGCTACCTGCTCCTTTTCAATCCAGGCAGAAGCCATTGCACCCGCTGCTGCTGTGGCAATCTAGCAAAGAGTCAGGCTGGTATCCTACAGACTTACCTGTGAGTAAGCCCCAGTGTATACAATGGGATTTGATTCTGAGTAGACAGGATAGGATCTTGTCTCTCTGCTGTTGCAAACTGCCTGTCTGGTTTGCAGGGATAGATCTCACACACAGAGAGAGGTTCCTTGTTTAGGTTGAAAATAATAATTGAAATAATATTTCCTCTGAAATATTTCCTTCCTAAGGAAGTCGGTGATTGGAAGGGAGGGGAGACTCTTGTTCCCCAGCCCTATTGTTCCCCTTTATTGGAAACGGTGAGAGTTTCCAGTAGGGTGTCCGGTTTTGAGAGGCTTCAGTGGAAGGAGTTTGGAGGACATCATGGAACATCTTTTCATCATAGAGGCTTCATGGCTTTATATTTTTATCCTCAGAAGGAATTACGGAGACATAGAACTGCTCTTCCAGCTCCTCCGTGCCTTCACAGGCCGCTTCCTCTGTAACATGACGTTTTTGAAAGAATACATGGAGGAGGAGATTCCCAAAAACTACACCATCATCCAGAAACGGGCTCTGTTCTTCCGCTTCGTTGAGTTGAACGACCCCAGCTTTGGCGATGAGCTGAAAGCAAAGGTAAATCATTTTAAATGGAAACCTGGTATTTGGGTTTCATTTTCTTAGGAGCAGAAGTGGTTTGGATTCAAATGTCAACAAGAATTCAGAAATTGGCAAGACCCCTTGTATGGAAATGAGGAAGGGCTGTAATAAGTGAAGCTGTGATTCATCACACACTCTTTGGAAGTGCCTCGTTGTAGGATGTCCTAGAATCCTAGAGTTGGAAGGGACTCAGTAGGTCATCTAGTCCACCCCCCTACCTGTAGCAGGAAATCCTCCTAGTGCATCTCTGACAGGTGCTCACCAAGCCTCTGCTTGGAGGTGGTGGACTCTCCCTCACTGGGGATCTTCAAGCAGAGGCTCGACAAACACCTGTTGGAGATACTCTAGGAGGATTTTCTGCTACAGGCAGGGGGGGTTGGACTATATGACCTACTAGATCCCTTCCAACTCTAGGATTCTATGATTCTATGAAGATGCCTTCTCATTTTGCCAACAGTGTTCCTGAACCTTTAGAGGATCCAGAGCAAACCTTTGATCCAGATCACTCCTAGTCCTGCTGAGAGAGTAACGGCTGTTCTTACTTCTTTTCCTCTCTTCCATTCCTTGCAGGTTTTGCAGCATATTTTGAACCCAGCTTTCTTATGTAGTTTTGAAAAGGGGGAAGGTGAACAGCTCCTCGGCCCTCCCAATCCAGAAGGAGATAACCTTGAAAGCATCACCAGCGTGTTCATTTCAAAGGTAGTTAGAACACATTCCTATGTCTACTCCAAAGTCAGCCCCATTGTGTTCAATGGGTCTTACTCCCAGGAAAGTGTCTTTAGGATTACAGCCAGACCTTACAATCCAGTGTAACTACGGGAAGACGTAAGAGGCACTTACTTTGGTTGCTCTATGCATTTTCCATAGGTTTCCCATAGGTGGCACCATAACTATGTCGGTGTAAAAGGTCCCGTAGTTACTCTGGATTGTAGCCTTAGTCTTAAAGCCTATTGATCCATATAAACACTTTGATTAGACAGCAAAGCATTATTACTGCAGCCCTGGTAGCCCAATACATATAGTGAGGTTGGGTTCCTGCTTCATTGTGACTTATTCTGAAACTTCCACCTCTCTCTTTGTGGGGCCAGGTCCTTAACCCTGAAAAGCAAGCAGACATCCTAGACTCGCTCCGGATTTACCTCCTGCAGTTTGCCACGCTTCTCGTTGAGCATGCCCCACACCACATCCACGACAACAACAAGAACCGGAACAGCAAGCTGAGGCGCCTCATGACCTTCGCCTGGCCCTGCCTGCTCTCAAAGGCCTGTGTGGATCCTGCCTGCAAGTACAGCGGGCATTTGCTGCTGGCGCACATCATTGCCAAGTTTGCCATTCATAAGAAGATTGTCTTGCAGGTATCCAGTATGCACTTCAAGCATAGGCTAGCTGGCCTTAAATGATCCCCTGTGATCCTTTAAGAGCTTCACAGCTCCTCAGATCTCAGTGATCCATAGAACACAGCTCTGTGATCCTGTGAATATTGAAAAGGTGTTGGGAACGTTCCCCTGCTTGAAATGGGTGCTTGGGAAGGAGATGAGCTTGTGTGATTATAAATAATTCATATAGTGGGCCTATATTTGTTTGGGTTTCATTCTGGAAACTCCAGCAGATGGCAAATTCTGTAAATTGTGAAATCCAGCATTGTGATAACTTACCTGGGGACTGTGTCAGATTCTCTGGAGATCATGGTCTGGGTCTACCTACACCTCAGAACATCTCCCAGATGTGACTGGAATTGGCTTCTGGGCACATCTTGTAGACTAGGGGCCTCCAAAGTTTTTGGCAGGAGGGCCGCATCATCTCTCTGACACTGTGTCAGGAGCCGGAAAGCTAATTTACATTTCAAATTTGAATATATTTACATTAATTTACACATAAGAATGTATTGGAGTGACTTACAAGGCTTGTGCAAAGACCAGACAGAGGGGTCTTGTCAGGGGCCACATTGAGGCTTGCTGAGGGCTGCATCTGGCCCTCTGGGCTGGGGTTTGGAGACCCATCCTGCAGACCCTCCTGAAGTGTGGATTCTGAGTCTACAGATTCTGAACCCTGTTGTATGTGGTTTGATGTCATAGCAGAGAAGGCAAGATCTTGCCCAAGAGGGTCTATAAAAAGAGGATGTGGAAAGCACTATATATGTGTTATTCCTTGCCACAGCTCTTTGAAGTGAGTGTTGTTCCTCTATCACAGATGTCTAAGACTATGGCTGAGAAGCAATGGCTGGCCTTAGGGCCACCCAGCAAGCTTTTGGCAGCTGCTAAGGGATGCCAGTGTTGTTTGGACCATGCATCTGTTAAATGGCTTGCATCTTCTCTTCCCAGGTCTTTCATAGCCTCCTGAAGGCCCATGCAATGGAGGCTCGTGCCATTGTGCGGCAAGCAATGGCAATCCTGACCCCAGCAGTGCCTGCGCGAATGGAGGATGGCCATCAGATGCTGACCCACTGGACACGGAAAATCATTGTGGAAGAGGGTCACACGGTTCCTCAGCTCGTCCATATTTTGCATTTAATTGTCCAGCATTTCAAGGTACTTAATGCAATGTTTCTGGCAAATGTGTTCCTCAAAGATTACATACGCCTTGAAGTGTCAGTCTTAAAGCTTGTAAAGGGCCAGCCTAGCCTGACCTACCCTACAATCCAGAGTAACTACGGGAAGACGTAAGAGGCACTTACTCTGGATTGCTCTATGCATTTCCCATAGGTGGCATTGTAACTATGTCCGTGTAAAGGTCCTGTAGTTGCTCTGGATTGTAGCCCTAAAAAAGCAGGCCCCCGTCAGTCTTGAAAGACTATGGTATCGTGCTCGACGCTGCATATACTGCATGCGAAGCATGAAAGCCTGGGTTAGATTGTTATAGGGAATAGGCTGTTACCCAAGCAGCAAATCCTCCCTCTCCATGCCACTGAATTAGTCCAATGCAAAGGCAGAGCCGATACGATTGGATCCAGCTGGCATCGTAGAGCTGGGCTAAGGACAGGGCTAAAGACAGTCTTGTGGGGCCGACCCAGGTCTCGAACCCTGGCCTGGTTAACAGGCACAGTGTCTTAACCACTTGTGCCACCCACAGCCCTATTGTAGCCCATATTATAGCCCTAATGGCTTAATAAATAGTCTGTGCATGGCACAAAATTGCTCAGCAGGGTAAGGTGGGGCAAATGTACAAATCGTGGCAAGTATGCTACTATTTTCCGTAGAACGCAGTACTCCTCCCATTCTGCCACCAGTCACAGCTCTAGTTTTGTTACATGGCAAAAGTTGGAACACTGTAACTTTGGGATTAATGACTTCCTCAGGTCTACTATCCAGTGAGGCATCACTTGGTGCAGCACATGGTGAGCGCCATGCAGAGATTGGGCTTCACCCCTAGCGTCACTATTGAGCAGAGGAAATTGGCGGTGGACCTGGCAGAAGTGGTCATCAAGTGGGAACTGCAACGAATCAAAGACCAGCAGGTAAGAGGAACAAACCATCTCCGTGTCTCTCAGAAGATTCTCAGCCTTTCACCCAAGGATCTGCAGTAAGGTCCACTGCCTTGACTTTTCCCCCAGCCGGATTCAGATATGGAGCAGGGCTCGAGCAGCGAAGGAGTCAGTTCTGTGTCATCCGCCATCAAGAGGGGGCTTTCGGTTGATTCCGGCCAAGAAGTGAAACGGTTCAGGACAGCCACGGGAGCCATCAGCGCCGTAAGAACTATGATTTTTTTCCTCCCCAAATTTGGTGCTTGAGATTTGTCTTAACTCAGAAGAACAAAAACTGATTTTCATCAGTAGAAAAGGATTCAGTGGTCTACTAAACCGAAACAGCAGCTTGTGTTTTATTTTGCCCTTCTGCGATTTCAGGTATTTGGACGCAGCCAGTCCCTGCCTGGAGCCGACGCTCTCCTCTCCAAGCCAATCGACAAGCAGCACACAGACACAGTCGTCAATTTCCTCATTAGGATCGCCTGCCAGGTATGGTTCTGTCCATGCAGGTTCCCTAATTCTTTCACTATCACGCACTATCACTGAACTTACAGGACATGGAGCTCGGTGCTGTGAATGGCGGGAAAGTTTGCAAAGTTTTGGATCTGTTCTGCATCCTGGCCTTGCTCTTCCTTTACTGGAAGAGTAACCCTACAATCCAGAGTAACTACGGGAGCACGTAAGAGACATTACGTGCACCCATTGTTACTGCACCACCTAGTAAAAACCTATGCGAAATTCATTTTATAATCCAGAGTAAATTGTTCTTACACCGGAGCAAGGACTCCCTGTAGTACCTCTGGATTGTACCCTAAGGTTGCAATCCTAAAGACACTTTCCTGGGAGTAAGACTTATTGAATACAATGGGGCTTACTTTTGAGTAGACATGGTTAGGATTATCATGTAAGGCCCCACTTTGCCTGGTCTAGCAGGCCTTAACTCCACTGCCCTAATTACTTGAACCAGATTTTTTTGGAGGAATGAGAAGTGTTTGCTCAAGAGGGATGATGGCATTAAAATATTAATGAGCTCCAAAGATGTTGATGATGATAGATGTTTGCTTCTTAGTAATTATTCTGGTTAATTGCTAGGTAAATGACAATTCAAACACTGCTGGCTCTCCGGGAGAACTGCTTTCTCGGCGCTGTGTTAACCTTCTGAAGACAGCTTTACGACCGGACATGTGGCCAAAATCAGAGCTGAAACTGCAGTGGTTTGATAAGCTTCTAATGACGGTGGTAAGTTGTATGGTGGCCTTAAAAAACCCTTGCACACCACTAAGATACAGTATAATTAAAGGTTTTATAAACTACCTCGGGTGCATTATAGGTTGTCAGGGTGTACCAAACCTATTGATTTATTTCAAAATATGGAAGGTCCTGAGCCCCTGGTGGCTGCTGAAAGTAAACAGCCCTGGTATTCTCGTTGTCGAGATCTTGAAATGTCATGTTAGCCCATTTAATTGCCAATTTAATTTGGTGTCATGACTTGGAAAACGTTCAGCTAATGGAATTGATTTATAGTCACGAATAATTACTCTTGTCCTTGTTCTTGACATCGGGATTAGGATAAAAAGTCAACCGTTGAGAATTGGAAATGAAGTTCTAAGAAGTGTCACTTGCATGACATGTTGGCATTTTGGTACAAGTGCTGAGTTTTTGTTTCGAGTTCCCAGGGAATGGGGTGAGACTGAGCTTGGAGGGCGTGAATCTGAAAGACCTGGGCTCTTTGTTTGCGTGACCAGTCAGCCTTTAAACATCTGAAGTTGCCTTTGATATGGAGTCAGACCATTGCCCTGCCTTTTCAACTGTTGTTTCCTCTTCAGAATATTTCTGACAAGAGATTCATAGAAACATAGAGTTGGAAGGGACCCTGTAGGTCATCTAGTCCAACCCCCTGCCTGTAGTTGGAAATCCTCCTAGAGCATCTCCGACAGGTGCTCATCGAGCCTCTGCTTGAAGATCCCCAGTGAGGGAGAGGCCACCACCTCCCTTGGCAATCTGTTCCACTGCCGAACCGCCTTCGCCTTCAGAAATTTTTTCTTGATATCCAACTGGAATCTCCATTTTTCCAGCCTTGCTGTGTATGGTTCTTCCATCTTAAACCATGATAGTTGGATTGCTGGGTGCAGGTGCAGCATCTTGCAACTAACATCCACTCCTAGCCTGTCTTGTCCAGCTGGGATCCTTGTAAGTGTGGGGGAAGTGGAAATGGGTAATGTGCAGTCTTGGCCATTGGTTCCCAAACTTACCTGGGGTTGCGGTGTCCCCATAGTAGTTTTCTGTGTCAGCCAGGCACCCCCATCATAGTTTCCATGAGATCCTAGATGGTGTCACATGAAACTGATAAGATAAAAAATGGTGGCTCCCTGTAGAACAGATAGGAGAGGCCACCAGAACATCCCATGGTGCTCCTGTGATGCATACTTTGGAAACTCCTGTGTAAAGCCAAAGTGAGGTGAGGATTATGTGCAGAAATCTAGCTTGAAAATTTGAGCAGGTGCCATGGAATGGAGTGTACTTTTGGCTTTTGACATTATTCTGTACCAGAGACAGGTCCTGTCAAAGGTTTTCTCCCTCCAGATTGCCCCTTATGAATACCACCAGCATGAGCAGTCACCTTCGTTTTTGCTGCATAAAGATGCTAAGGCTACAATCCAGAGTAACTATGGGACATTTTACACCGATATAGTTATGGTGCCACCTCTGGGAAACCTATGGGAAATGCATAGAGCAATCCAGAGTAATTACGGGACCTTTTACACCAAACTAGTTATGGTGCCACCTATGGGAAACCTTTGGGAAATGCATAGAGCAATCCAGAGTAAGGCTACAATCCAGAGTAACTACGGGACCTTTTACAACAATGTAGTTATGGTGCCACCTATGGGAAATGCATAGAGCAATCCAAAGAAAGTGCCTTTTACGTCTTCCCGTACTTACTCTGGATTGTAGGGCCAATGTCCTATTTTGGTGTTTCATCTTCGATCTGTCGTATTTATTTGGTTCATATAAGATCTAAGATGTATATTGGGATAGATATATTTATGTAATATTGATTTAGTTTGTTCCGGGGCCTGTCAGGCAAGTGTTCCTGCGAAGGAATAAAATAAATATCTTGGAACTTGACGCTTTCTTTCCAGGAACAGCCCAACCAAGCCAACTTTGCCAATATCTGTACCGGGCTAGAGGTTCTGAGTTTTCTCCTGACCGTCCTCCAGTCACCAGCAATCTTGAGCAGCTTCAAGCCACTTCAACGAGGGATCGCCTCTTGCATGACGTGTGGAAATACCAAGGTTTTGAGAGCGGTCCACAGCCTCCTCTCTCGCTTAATGAGTAACTTCCCTACAGAACCAAGTACGTTTTGGGGTGGGGGTG
Source organism: Cryptoblepharus egeriae (assembly GCA_030015325.1). Classification (NCBI taxonomy): domain Eukaryota; kingdom Metazoa; phylum Chordata; class Lepidosauria; order Squamata; family Scincidae; genus Cryptoblepharus; species Cryptoblepharus egeriae. Next base: position 28,211,525 of record JAREYC010000012.1, read on the forward strand.
GGAGGGGCAGGGGTTTTATTTTATCGTCATTGTTAGAGCAGGTTATAGGAATAAGAAAGGCAACATCTCTAAATATGCAGCCCTCTCGTTTGTGCTTTTTATGATCGCATTTTTTCCCCATGCACTTTCAACCCCAATTAAAAGAAAAAGTTGAAATAAGTAATCAGGAGGAATACATCATTATCCAGTGGCATAAAAACTTAATAACCTGTGGCAGTTATTACTTTGGCTCAAGAAATGCATGTCATAAATTTAATGTCTTTTGTAATTACCATTTTTCTGCTTTGAAGGTGCAGTTTTTCAGTTGTTGAACATTGCCATTTTAATAGGACAAGAAAGGGAAATTGGGTGTAAAGGCAGACTTTAGGGAACGGGAGATTTCAACTTAAAAAAAGGGAAGAGTCAGAAGAAATTATTGCAACTAAATTTTATAATGTGGTCACCGAAGAAGAAATCCCTAAGCGAAGGACCCCAGTGGGCCCCCAGTGGGCCTCTGGTATCCTGTTTCAGGACCCCCAGGGACACTGGGACTCTGCAGACAGCCTAGTGCAGTGCTACACTAATGTGTGTAGACACCATGCCAGGCCTTCTGGAGGTCATGCACAGTCTCCTAGCCTCCTCCAAAGCCTCCTAGCGCAAATGAAAACTTCTTCCAGTTGGTGCTGTTGACTTACAGTTGTGTCAGTGGTGCAGGCTCTGCATTGCAGATACTTAGGCTACAATCCAGAGTAACTTCGGGACCTTTTAAACCGACGTAGTTACGGTGCCACCTATGGGAAATCTATAGGAAATGCATAGAGCAATCCAGAGTAAGTGCCTATTATGTCTTCCCGTAGTTACTCTGGATTGTAGGCAGATTATTTAATTGGCAGATTGTTTGCACAAAGGAGGCTCCTCTCTATCTTCTTTGTATGGAAAATAGGAAGCAGAGAGGGATCTGAGAGCTGCTACAGAAATACAGTAACAAAATAATAGTAACGTTCTGGTGACTGCCTGCTTGCTTACATGAAAGACAACAAAGATAAGTAAGATTTATACAGATCTTGGGTTGATCTTGTGTAGGTACCTCAAATGTAGCGTCGAAGTATGAGGAACTGGAGTGTCTCTATGCTGCGGTCGGGAAGGTTATTTACGAAGGACTTACAAATTATGAAAAGGCCACCAACGCCAACCCCTCTCAACTTTTTGGTAAGCGTTAAATGCATGGAGGCGAGGTCTTGGGGTTGTAAGAACTTGAGAAGAGTCCTCACTGAGTTGGGAGAACAGGGATATCATATATTGATGGCACCAGATCTCCAGTCCCAGGCAGCATCTTCTGGTCCCGTCATGGAGATTTTAAATAGTAAGAGGGCACAAGGTGTAATCCTGTTTAGTCCATGGGCTATGGAGTTCACCAGTCCTCCATTGCCACCCTCTTAAAAACTGCTTAATAAGTAAGAACAGAAGCTCTATAATAAATTTCCTCCCAAACCTGTCTCTGCTCCGTGCCTTAATCAGATACTGTAGCCAACGGTCTCAGAAGAAATCCAGGTGAATCAGCAGGCTTACCCTTCCGTTCCCGATTTCCCAGCAAAAGATTGCTGACAAGGGCAGCCCAAGGTATCTGGGCATTGAAACCAGGCCTAAACCCAGACTAAAAATCAATAAATTATTTATTTATTCAATTTATATCCCATTTTTCTATCTAAAGGAAAAATACTGAAGGTATCCAAGGAAGGATATCCTTCAGCATCCCCCTGGAAAACCTCGAGCTGGGTCAGCACTCCTGACTCAATACCTCAAATGTCAAGTTGGAGTAGAAAGCTGTTTGCTGTAATTCCAATCATCTTGGCTCTTCTCCCTTTTCATTACCAAGCTGGTCGACTCCCCAACTTGGCTCAGAATTTATTAGTTTCACCTCCTAGAATTTGCAATAAGTTTCTCTTTTCTTCACATATTAACTTTTATTAAACCGGCCGAGAAACCCGTCTCTCTCCAAGCCTTGTCGAAGCGCAGCCTCAAAGCATGGAAGCCATTAAATGGTTTGGCAAGTCGGGCCCATCCTGAGTCCGCTGCAGAATTGCTTCTGTCAATAACGCGGGCCCGAAACGGCCGCAGTTTTCGGCAGAGCTTTTGCTGCTTTAAATGGCAAATGCCCTTCACGATCCCAGCCTGTGATCTGTGCAGACAGATGTAATTTCACTTAGGGAATTGCCTATTTGTCAGGTGTCAGGTTGTGCTGTAGAACACACTGACCAAGAAAGATCCCTATCATTTGTCCAGAGCGCTCCAAGGTGAGAGCCTCCTGTTTTTCCTCTGGGGCCAGTATACAGGCTCACTGATGATTCCCCCCCATTCCCCACTACTGCAGACTCTTTTAGGATGCAGAAGATGGAGCATCCTATGTGAAGATGGAGTTGGTAACTGGCAGCATGGAGGAAGACTTATGTTTGTTCTCTTGGTGACCCAGAGCCCATTTTTAAATTGGTGGGTCTCGAACCTTGTAACACCACTCTTTAGAATTATAATCTTTTGGGCCCCACCAGATGTCATTGACCTGAAACCAGGGTGACCATATGACCGGACTTTTCCGGATTTGTCCTCTTTCTTTAGCCTTTTGTCCAGGTGTCCTCCAAAAGGGCTTTATTGTCCTCCATTTTGGCTTCATTTTGGAACTTTGCAATGGTGTGCAGTGCCCCATCATATGTTGTTGGATTTGTATTCAAGAGCAGAAACCAATGCAAAAATTGTTGTTGAAATATCTCCTTCCTAGCAGAAGTTATGGCCATAACACTAAAAAATCTAAAATATGCATTGAGCTCTATGGGATAGTGAAAGTGCCCAGTATAACAGCTTTCCTTATGAGTAGGCAAACATGCCATTGTCTGACGAGAAGGCCAGGCTGAGAGGAATCCAAGACCTTGTCCTCCTTTTGAGGTTCAGGCATCTGGTCACCCTGCTTGAAAGTGGTGTTGCTTCTGGCCTTGACATCCTCAGTTTTGGCTTCAAACTTAACATGTTGCCTGCGTGTAATGGAACCAAAGAGCATGTGTTTATTTGGCTTTATTTAGCGTGTGGCATACAATACATGTAGTTATTGTACATCAGACTTTAATGTCCACTCCATCCAGCAATTCTAGTACAGCATGGTGTACGTTGAGAAACTGGGCCAGTATAAGCTCTCGATTTACAGTTGGACACAATGCGATGAATAGTTTGTCATAGCTGACAAGCTACGATAGTTTTACCTTAAAAACTGTCTAACAAGTAAAAACAATAAATCATGTATGGTAAATAGTTTTACCATAAACTGTGATAAATTCTGAGGTTGTCAAACTATGGTAAATAGTTGATTTACCAGAATATGTTGAGGTGTAGATACTAGACCACAACAGAGACCGTGTTGGGATATTTTATTCTCTGGTGGTACATCCATGGTGGGGTCAATCCTCGGGTTGCTTCTCCCTTCCGGAAGGCGATGCTTAAGGAGGGTTAAGGACTGACTTCCCCCCATGAATATACCACCAAGAAGGGGGCTGATACAGTCTGAATCTCCCTGTTTTCCATTTTCTGTCTCCAACAGAGAGGAGGGATATAAACCAACCAGTGAATAATGTGATTTGTGTTTGTTTCATAGGCACTTTGATGATTTTGAAGTCTGCCTGCACCAATAACCCTAGTTATATAGACCGACTGATTTCAGTCTTCATGAGATCTCTGCAGAAGATGGTGAGGGAGCATTTAAACCAGCAGACTCAAGCGGGGACGGCCGAGGCAAACACAGGTAATGCGTTGCAGCTCTTTCACAGCAGGAGTCGAATGGCTTGTTAGCAGTGATGTCCTTTTTAAATGTTGGGGCCATGTTCTGTGTAATGTTCCTTGTTTTGAAACGGAGCGATGCTTGTTCGGGGTTAGAACATTCATGGCTGGCAGAGGCGCAGGAATGGAGGCTCTGTATGCTCAATGTGGGAGAAGTGGCTCATCTCGCATCAAAGGACAGGGCCATATGGTTTTGTCTTCCCCAGAAAATACATATGGTCCCAAATTGTGTGTGATGAAATAAGGGGAAAACAAGATGTTTGCAGGGTACAGTGTCTGTTCTCCCCACTTAGCCCCTCTTTCCTCCAGAGGGTGGAGTTAGCTTAACTATAGGATTTTTTGGTATGCAACCCCAGATTCTTTATAAGTCTCGGCAAGGATTGGGATATAGGCTAGATTTAAGGGCTAACTGTAGGGTGACATTGGGAAGAGGTCTTAGCTTGAAAGCACTCTGTGCTTTGATGGATGTGTTTTGAATTTTATCTCCTCCTCCTCCTGTTCAGCTTCTTACTCCAAACTGATTCTGTGCCCTTTGGGTCCAAGGCGTCACCTTGAGATTTTGGAACAGGGCAGGCTAAAGCTCAAAATAAATGAATGGGGGCTGATGTCTGTGTCCTTACTATGTAGGCTGCATTGGGACCATTTGAGGGGTTCTGAACAGAGCAAGGTGGTTGATTCTGTTGCAGTAAAATCTTGGATTGAGAGCATTTTGCAAGACAAGCTAACATTTCTAATAAATCTTGTCTTGCAATCCAAGCAAAAAAATACTCCCAGCCAGGATATGGCAGGTTTTGGTGCACTGCCAGTACCTGCTCAGCATCTCCTGAATGACATACGCTTGCCTACTCTGAAGTAAGCCTAATACAGTCAATGGGGCTCACTCATACATAAGGGGGCAATGGAAAGGAGCCTGAGAAACTTAGGCTGCAATCCTAATGCCCAATTAGGCCGGCCTAAGCCCTGGGATAAGTGTTGTGCTGACCTGAGGTGTTCTTACTGAGCCGGTTCCAGTCACCGATGTGCCATTGGACAATTCTGCACCACTCCTGGGGGAGGGTCAGGCCAGTGCACAAACGCGCTTGCCTCCCTACATCACCACGAAAATACTGATGAGTTGTGCCAGCCTAGGTTAGAATTGCACCCCTAGTCTACTCTAGTAAGCCCTACTATAATCAGTATAAGGGGGGTAGATTGCAAGCTGAGAGATTAAGGGCGCACTGTTATCCATGTTACTCAGAAGTAAGCCCCATTGTATTCAATTGATCCCAGCTCTGCGATGCAGCTGGAACCAATCATATTGACTCTGCGGTTCCATTGGACTATTTCAGTGATGCGGAGAGGGGGGATCTGCTGCTTCGGTAGTAGCCTATCCTCCATATTAATCTACCCAGGCCTTTATGTTTCACATACAGTGTCGAGCATGATACCATAGTCTTTCGAGACTGATCGATGCCAATACTAATCCCAGGAAAGTGCTTAGGATTGCAGCCTAAGTGCAGGTTAATTTGTTTTATTTTTCTTTATATTTGCGTTGTTTTTATTATTTTGTATCCTGTTACAGTATTGTAATCATTCTTAGAGGCAGAGGTTTCTTGTTGAACTACTTTCTTAGTTTATTTATTAGTTTATTGGGAAGATGCAGATGTTTCTGACTCAAAAGCATGTCCATGAGTTAACCGGTGGTGTGTTTGGTACTGTTCCGATTCTTTCCCCAGCCGGTACTAGTGAATTGGTGATGCTCAGCTTGGACCTTGTGAAAACACGCCTCGCTGTGATGAGCATGGAAATGAGGAAGAACTTCATCCAAGCTATTCTGACATCCCTCATTGAAAAATCCAACGACGCCAAAATCCTTCGTGCAGTGGTGAAAATTGTGGAAGAATGGGTGAAGAACAACTCTCCGATGGCTGCCAACCAGGTACAGTGGTACCTTCCAAGACAAATAACTTGGAAGACAAACGCTTTGGAAGACAAGCTAAAATATCTAAGGGATTCTGCTTTGTAAGACAAACAGTGCAATATTTTCTTTTTTTGCGACGTGCAACTCAAAAGAGATATTCACCCAACACTTCTTCAAGGTTGTGTATAAGGTGTTACTCCCCCTGCTCGATGTCGGGCAAAAGGAAAAATGGGTGTGTGATGGGCACGTCACTATGTTGTGCAGGCATGAGTGAAGAAAAGTGGTCATGATTCCTTATCAGCCTTGCGTGTATCCCGGCACCATGCAACAGGGCCCTACTGCCATGCACCTATTGCAGGGTTGGGGGGCAGCACTCTCTCCCCTATTCTCTTACATCACTGCTTATATACCATATTTACTCAAATATGATGTGCCATCAAATATATTGCGCATCTCCTACTTATAATCAAATACTGCTTAACTCAGTTCTAATAAACATCAAATCTAACATGCACCCTGATTTTGGAAACTGAATTCGGCTGAAAAAGGTGAGCGTTATATTTGAGTAAATACAGTAGTTCACTGGTCCTTGAAGTCCCACAGATCAAATGCAGACAAACCTACCATGGTTACATAAAACACCTCTAATCTCTCTAATGAGAGGAGACAGTTTATAGGAGGGCTGTATTTGGTCTATTTTTTAAAATTGTAACATTAAAATGAGCGATGCTACCCTAATATGCATGTTTTAACAAGCTAAAATTCAAGGATGGGAGTAGGGAAAGAACTGGCTCTAGGTGGCTCTTGGAAATGCCTCTCTGCCCAGGCTTGGCATTCTCCAAATAACAAGATAGTTCCTGGTCCCGAGAGATGAAATATAAAATATATTTCAAAATATGGAACCGATTGCCAAGGGAGGTGATAGACTCCCCCTCACTGGGGATCTTCAAGCAGAGGCTTGACCAGCACCTGTTGGAGATGCTCTAGAAGGATTTCCTGCTACAGGCAGGGGGGTTAGACTAGATGACCTACTGGGTCCCTTCCAACTCTAGGTTTCTATGATTCTATATAAGAAAGCACAGAAGAGACACCAGGAAACAGATGCTAGTAGAGAGATTTTGCTGGGGAGGGAGCGTTTCTCCTCCCCCTGCTAAATCTAAGAGGGTGATTTCTGCATCCTCCTGAGTGATTTTCACACATTGACTATTAGCACAATCCTGTTCATGTCTCCTCAAAAGTAAGCCCCACTGTGTTCAGTGGGTCTTACTCCCAGGAAAGTGTCTTTAGGATTGCAGCCATGTTCAGTTTCAACAAACAAGGTTGGGGAGTTGGATTGCATCTGCTAGTGAACTTCCCTTCATAGGTGCACATTGATAGGAATAGGGCCAATAAGACTCTTCTGTGCAGTTTAAAACCTGGGAAGCTCTTTGTGTGAGCCAGGCCAACCCCAAGCGCCTGAATGCTAAGATCCGAGCAGATGTGATCCTGGCTCACATCTCGTGCCTTCCTGGAATGCAGGCAGGGGTTCTTTCCAAAGAAAGACGAGGGCAGGCGACTGACATGTTCAATTTTGCATTCCCTGCTTTATGCCGGTGCTTGTAGGGATGCCAGAAGCATTGTTGATGAGATCTTTGTATGTACAGCAACAGGCTGCGCATTATTATATTTTCACGTTAATGCATCTACATCTGCGTGTCAGGACTGGAATGGCGTGGAAGGGAAGTGAAATAAATGTCTCTCTTGCAGCCGCCGTTGTTTTATGACTTTTTAAAAAGACAAATTGGGAAAACAAATGACGTTCTCCTTTTTCCTCTTTTCGAACGCCAGACGCCGACGCTTCGAGAGAAGTCCATTTTGCTGGTCAAAATGATGACCTACATTGAAAAACGTTTTCCAGAGGACCTTGAATTAAATGCCCAGTTCTTGGACCTTGTTAACTATGTCTATAGGTAATTATAGCAATTAATCAACTGGTTCGGCTTCCTGGTTCATAATTTGTGCCATTCATGACCTTAATAATAGGCCATCCATCTTTGAAAGCTAATCTAGGTTTTTTTTTTTGGGGGGGGGGGGGGCGGTGGAAGTAGTGGAAAGTAACAGTACATCTTCCTCAAGGTTTTGTGGAATGCCATTTGCATATTCACACCTTCAGATCCCTACTTGGTCTGCCTCTGTTTCGCTTTGTGAAACAAATATCTGCTGCGACCCTTCCTGATTGCATCATGGATTATATGCACTGGATGCTGACAGAACATACAGTTTATGCTATAAATAATAGTTGATTCCAAGAGTTTTAGAATTTTATTTTCTAATGTCACCAAACTGGGTGTTGCTGCACATGGGAGGGTGTTTGGGGGTATTTTACTCCTGCAACACAGGTACATTTTGCTAATTAAAATCATAAGAGCACCAGTCACAAGAATTATGATGAGGCAGAGGTCTCTGGCGGATGCTGCCATTGTAGAGGGGGGTGCCATGTGTTGTGTCCATCTCTGCTGAGGGGCTTTGGGGGTTTCATCCTGGCTGGGTAGGTTCTTAGGCTAGTGCATAACCTGGATCTTATGTTAAAATAGCTAGGCATGTGTTCCTGAGTGAAGATGCCTCTTCTGCCTCCTGATAGTCTCCATGCGGATTCCCTCTAAGCTTGACATCCACACATTTGTTCATCTTTGCTACTGAGAATGAGCTGCTTTTCCATGGCTGCTTTTGTGCAGGGACGAAAATCTCTCGGGCAGTGAGCTGACCGCCAAGCTCGAGCCAGCCTTCCTCTCGGGACTCCGCTGTGCTCAGCCACTCATCAGGGCCAAGTTCTTTGAGGTCTTTGACAACTCCATGAAGCGCCGGGTCTACGAGCGCCTGCTGTATATCACCTGCTCTCAGAACTGGGAGGCGATGGGAAACCACTTCTGGATCAAGCAGTGTATTGAGGTGGGCAGGTGCAGGATGGGAACATCTTGTAGGATTTCTCAACTGAATTTCTCAGCGTTTTCCCATCTTTCCTAGTTTCTGCTCTGTTTTGTATGTTGTCTGTTTTGGAATCTCCTCTGGGTTTTGGGAATCTCCTTTCTGGGAATCTCTTCTGGGTTTTGGGAATCTCCTTTCTGGGAATCTCCTCTGAGTTTTCCTTGTGAGGGGTAATGCACACTACCTCTGACTCACTTGTTAAACTGGATTTTTTGTGTGTGTGCTGCAAAAGTTCTTGCACCTTCCTGGGTCTTCTGGGACTCCTGTGGCATTAGATTTAGGCCAACGGTTCCCAAACTTTACCTGGTTCATGGTGCCCTTTGCACTCATGCCCTCTTCCTAGCTTGCTAGGCTGACAGTGTGAGATCTTGTGAGGGCATCTCTGGGGGTTCTTCTCCTTGGAACCCCTGTGGATACTGAAAACAGATAATGGAATCCATGGAGTTGGGGAGGCTCAGAAGCCTTCAAAAAGTCTCCTTGAAAGGCCCAGTAATATGGAAGAAGAGGCTACTTATGAGTGTGCCCACTTTGTGAACCTATGACTTTAGATAATAACCAAAAAAGCATTTGTGCCACAAGCAGAGAAGACCCATGAATGTGGACATCACCTTGATAACCACTGTCGACATTACTGATTTAACTCCGTGATCTAACGCACTTTTTGGATGTGCGTAGAATTCTCCCCATACTGTTTGATTGTTGATGATCCCTGCACTTTCTTATATTTACTTTAGCATAAGCATCCACGTTGAGCAGAGGATAAATCAAGTTAATAAGGTGGAAGCTTAACGCTACCATGAATACAAAGCAATTCCTGTTTGAAGATAAAAACAATAATGTGAATACATTACATAACGTAGACGCTCGCTGCGTGAATACGGAACAGTTATTTAAACTTCAGATACGGGAACCAAATGGGTAGCAATTACTTTTATGTGGCGAGCTGCCCCCCTCATTCCTCTGAGTAATCAACATTTATAACCCTTAGGAGAAAGAAACTTTGCCATACCTGTAAAAAAAATTCCACTTCTGAATGTTTTAACCTTGCAATTACTTCATTATTTTTAATTGAAGTTTTTAATTGAAGTAACTGTCACGTTCCAGGTCAGAGAGAGAGAGAGAGAGAGTGAAAAGAGTGTTTTGATGTTATATAGTTGTCAGCATCGATGTATCGAGCTTCCTCTCTTCCAGCTCTGTTGTTTTAGTAGAACTTGCCATATGAATTGTTCCAGTCACTTATTAAGTTCAGTTGAGCCTCTCCCATCCATCTTAATGACAGCTGTTAGCAGTATGGGGGAGCTCAATTCATCATGCGTAGGATTCCTGTGTTGGGATCTACTAAACATCTCTAACTTCAGCAACTCTGGGGGTTCTTCTCCTTGGAACCCCTGTGGATACCGAAAACAGATAATGGAATCCATGGAGTTGGGGGAGGCTCAGAAGCCTTCAAAAAGACTCCTTGAAAGGCCTTAGAAAAGTATTTCTGTTTTTTGCTAAGGCTTCTGAAGCCTGGGAAGCTCTACATGCCCTCCTCAGGTCCTCCTGGTCAGGACCTGTGGAATATCAGGAAAAAATTCCTGACAGTGAGGATGGTTCGGCAGTGGAACAGACTGCCAAGGGAGGTGGTGGACTCTCCCTCACTGGGGATCTTCAAGCAGAGGCTCCACCAGCACCTGTCAGAGATGCTCTAGGAGGATTTCCTGCTAAAGGCAGGGGTTGGACTAGATGACCTACTGGGTCCCTTCCAACTCTAGGATTCTATGATTCTATTCTAGGAGGTGGAAGCTCTTGATCTTTTTCTTCTGCTGTCTGATGAGGAGCAGAGGGAAACTTGTGAGTCTGACTGCAATCCTAAGCATGTCTGCTCAGACGCAAGTCTCATTATAGTCAATGGGGCTTACTCCCAGGAGGCTGCGTGGATTGCAGCCTGATTCTCATAACATAGGCCTATGTCCTAAAGTGAAATTAAACAGATAATGTTTAACCAGAACAGTTAAGATGACTTAAGAGGGTGACGTAACGGCGTGGACCCGTAACTGCTATGGATTTTGCCCATCGAATCATAGAATCCTAGAATTGGAAGGGACCCAGTGGGTTATCTAGTCCAACCCCCTGCCTGTAGCAGGAAATCCTCGTCTTGTGAGGACCCGGGTCTCAAACCCTATTGGCATGAATCCTTTCCTAACCAGGATTTGCAAACCCACCAGACCTTGAATTCAGATCTGCTTAAAATGTAAACTCTAGTTTGCATTGGTAACACTGAACCCATATGGTGGCAGAAAGGTTTGGGGACTTGATGGTAGAAGGAAGGGGAAGAAGCCTGTAGCCTGTCCCAGTATCTCACAGCAAAGTTAAGGTTATGAAGAATTTCCAAATAGCAAAGAAGTTCTCAAGTGTATCAGTTTTGAGCGACCAGTTTCAGTGCCTTCTTTTTAAAAAAACCCACAGCTCCTGTTGGCTGTCTGTGAAAGAAACACCACCATCGGGACCAGCTGCCAGGGAGCCATGCTTCCGTCCATCACAAATGTCATCAACCTGGCCGACAGTCACGACCGGGCAGCTTTTGCGATGGTGACTCACGTCAAGCAGGAGCCTCGCGAAAGGGAAAACAGTGAATCCAAAGAAGAGGTGATTTCTGACTTGTTCCTTAGTGCTGAGCTCTTTCTGAAACGTGCCACAAGGCTGCCTTGATCCATATTGGGCAAAATCCAGAGTAACTACAGGGAGTCCTTGCTCCGGTGTAAGAACAGCTTCCTCTAGATTCCAATATGAATTTCCCATAGGTTTTCACTAGGTGGTGCAGTAACTACGATTGCACATAAAGTCTCTTTCGTGCTCCTGTAGTTACTCTGGATTTGGGGGTACGTCTGCTTTTATTGGCAGGAGCACCCTAAAGCATGTAGGTCTTACCCAAACCCTGAGAGTTGGTATTCTTTTACGGGAGATGACTTTGGGAAATCCTACCACGTACACACTGTAGCATGGAATTAATGCACCTTCCCCTAAAAGAATCGAGACATTCTGTTGTGGTTCCTCCATGTACGGGACACGTTTTGCAAAGACACGGCTAAATGCCTTTTTATTATGCTGCCATCTCTATTTTTTTAGGATGTGGAGATAGATATTGAACTGGCTCCCGGCGACCAGACAAGTACACCCAAAACCAAAGAGCTTTCCGAAAAGGACTTTGGCAACCAGTTGTATATGTTGACCAACCGGCACGACAAGTTTCTTGATTCTCTCCGAGAAGTAAAGGTCAGTGGGCGATGGGGGGGGGGTTGTTGCCTGTTGTCCACAAGCAAAGAGCATTTCGTGACAGCACAGGAATTAGGCTGGCCTAACTGGGGATTAGGATTGCAGCTTTAGTCTCAGTTTGGATTGATGTTTAGGCGTGGGGGGGGGGGGGCTTCTTTGTAACTGAATATTCCTAACTGTGATGGTGTTTGTTTCAAGACCGGAGCCCTGCTGAGCGCCTTTGTGCAGCTGTGCCACATCTCCACACCCTTGGCGGAAAAAACCTGGATCCAGCTGTTCTCCAGATTGTGGAAAATCCTGTCTGATCGGCAACAACATGTGAGTGCAGTTCTTCTCTTCCTGTAAAACCTTGGAGCAGTGGTGGAAGGCTTGACGTAGATCAAGCCATGCGGACAGGGTTGCCATATATCTTGAAAAACAAGAACAATAACAATTTTGGGGGATTGTGTTCGCATGCTGACAAATGGGACAGAGGGTCCTGTCCCGAACTTGTAGAGAGGATTATGGCAACCCTACATGTGAACCCGGAGCATGTCATGCTTTGAAGAATTTGGGATAATATATGTGAACCAACACAGTATATTAACACCACAGTGTTAGAATGAGCTGATAATAATAAATAATGGATTTTATTATTAAATTAATATTTATTAATGTAAAAATGCTACATTATTTGTCTCTCATTCCAGGCTCTTGCGGGCGAAATAAGCCCCTTCTTGTGCAGTGGTAGTCATCAGGTTCAGCGTGACTGCCAGCCCAGCGCGCTCAACTGTTTTGTGGAAGCCATGTCGCAGTGCGTCCCTCCCATTCCCATCAGGCCCTGCGTGCTGAAATACTTGGGGAAAACGCACAACCTCTGGTTCCGCTCCACTCTGATGCTGGAGCATCAGGCCTTTGAGAAGGGGCTCAGTCTCCAGATCAAGCCGAAGCAGACCTCGGAGTTCTATGAGCAGGAGAGCATCACACCACCCCAACAGGTTCGTGGCACTGCTGTGGTGTTGTGCACATTTACAGAAGTCAAGTGAAGAAAGAGCAAACCTTGCTTGTGTGTTATCAGTCCTAAGTTCAGCTTTATATAGTTCACTGTGTTAACCATTTGTGTTAACCATACCACTGCGTTAACCACTCACCTGTTATTTATTAGAAGAATTTATTATATTTACTCAAATCTAACATGCACCCTTTTCAGATTGTGAATTTAGGGCACAATCCAGAGTAACGAAGGGAGCTCTTATATCAATTTATTATGGATTGCAATATGAATTTCCCATAGGTTTCCACTCGGTGCCGATGTAACTACATCAACGTAAACGTCTCTTACGTCGATGTAAGTGCTCCCGTAGTCACTCTGGATTGTAGGATTACAATCAATCCCAATCCCAATCAAGTCTCAAAAATCAGGGTATGCATTAGATTCAATGGCACATCAGGTTCGAGTAAATACAGTATTTTGATTATAAATAAAGGTTTTGTTTCCCTCTCCCTAGGAAATACTCGATTCCTTAGCCGAGCTCTACTGTTTATTGCAAGAGGAGGACATGTGGGCCGGGTTGTGGCAGAAACGGTGTAAATTTCCAGAGACGGCAACAGCCATTGCTTATGAGCAACATGGTTTCTTTGAGCAGGTAAAACAGTAATTCTTCTTCCCTAATCTTGCATTTGCTTAATGCTTCCCAAATATGGCTGCAATCTTAAAGACGCTTTCCTGGGAGTAAGACCTATTGAACATAATGGGGCTTACTTTTGAGTAGACATGGCTAGGATTGTGCCCCATGTCACGTATTCTGTGTATCAGCCCTGCCAGGGTCATTATCCCCATATTGCAAGTGCAGAAGACTGAGATGCAGTCCAGTCCACCTTTCTTGGGCGTTAGACCCCTTGACGAGAATGGGATTTACTTCTGAGTAGCCATGGATAGGATTGAGCTGAGGCATAGGGGGGAAAGTTTGTAAATTTATGGCAGAATGGATATTTAAACCAGAGAGAACTCCTGATTCTCAGCCTCTATGGGTGCAATCCTAACCAGTTTGGACTGGCTTAACTCACCTGGCATATCTTCCCCTGGAGATGTGGGGAGGTTGGTGCATTCCTATGTGTTTTTGTATAATCTACGTTTTGTATAATCTAATTATATTTTAACTATATTTATTGTTATCTAATTTTAGTGGTATTCTATTGTTGTTTAATTGACGTTAGGGCCTTGGTTAGGGAAGAAAGGCAGGATATAAATCAAATAATTAAATAAAATAAATATACACTGGCCTAACCCAGGAGTGGGGAAAAAGGGCCTTATGGTACTTTTGTGACACCCCCTGGTCAGCACAGGACTTATGCCAGGGTTTATGCCAGCCTAACTGGAGCTTAGGATTGCAGCCTTAGGCTGCATAGGAAGATACGCCCGATTATGCTGGCCTAAGTTGGTTAGGAGTGCACCCTACATCTCGGTGATGCATCACTTTCATGGGCTGAACTGAAGCAATCTAACTGGCACTTGGTATAACAGGAAAGCATGTTGCGCCTTGCCAGCACCATAAGCCAGACTTGTCCATGTACATCTCTGATTGCCATCAGTGGTGTCTGTCCTTTGCTTATGAGGAGAGGGCTGAATGCCTCCCTTGGCTCCTCATTTCCTGACCAGACAGTTTGTGCAGTGGAGGCCAGTCTGTGACTTGGGGCGCAAGCCAGAGTAACTACAGGGAGTCCTTGCTCCAGTGTAAGAACAATTTACTCTGGATTGCAATATGAATTTCCCATAGGTTTTCACTACGTGGTGCTGTAACTATGTTGACATAGACATCTCCTACATGCTCCTGTAGTGACTCTGGATTGTAGGGTCGGTATATCCACGCGGACCTCTATATCTTCTCCGCCATTGCCCATTTTAGTGCCATCCAGTGGGAAATTAAACCTTATCATGTTTCCATTAAGGCACAAGAAACATATGAAAAGGCGATGGAGAAAGCCAAAAAAGAACATGAACGAAGCAATGCGTCGCCTGCCATATTCCCCGAGTATCAGCTCTGGGAAGACCATTGGATTCGGTGAGTAGCTTGTCCACTGCTAGTTTTGACTTCAAGCCATCCAGAGGCAGCCACTAACTTGGTATTAACTCGGTGAAACCTTGCGAGTTCCTCTTAATAACCAGCCAGCCAAATTGATCTCGTTCTCCATTTGGCAGGTGCTCCAAAGAGTTGAACCAGTGGGAGGCCCTGACGGAGTATGGCCAGTCCAAGGGCCACATCAACCCCTACCTCGTACTGGAATGTGCCTGGCGAGTCTCCAACTGGACAGCCATGAAGGAGGCTCTGGTGCAGGTGGGCGTTCTTTGTGTTTGCAATGGGACTTCTGGTTTGGTTCTTGATGCAACGCCCAGTTATTGAAAGGTTGCCTCAGGCTCATGACCAGAAATGTTGCACAATTCTTTTTTGGGGGGTGAGGGACTGTTGGAGCATGCAATTGAATGTCCTGGCAACGGGAACATATTTTTTTCACCTGAGGGACCCTCAGATTTTGTTATACCACCTCTCTTCAAAGACAGAAAATGCTGGTCGAGTATAATACAGACAAATTACTACTGCTATTCACGTTTTCCTTTGGCCTGGGGAGTTGCTTCTAGCAAACAAGAGGGTGAAAAGGAAGGGGTGATAGTCATACAGTGAATGTGTATATACTGTGGTTTTATGGTGCACATCAGGGGTCTCCAAACTTTTAACTTCAGGTTTCCTGGACCTTTAACAAACATATAGAAAAGCTTATGATATGAGATGAGAAGCTTCTCCTGCTGAAATTCATAGAATTCTAGAGTTGTAAGGGACCCAGTAGGTCATCTAGTCCACCCCTCTGCCTATAGCAGGTAATCCACCTAGAGCATTTCTGATAGGTGCTTGTCAAGCATCTCCGACAGGAGATTCCCTCTTTTAAAGGTCCAAGAGCCCTGACGTTAAAAGATTGGAGACCCCTGGTCCACATGAATCACGGCCTATGGTGCTTGTGTTCAGAAAATTAATATTAAATTAATATTAAAAATATTAGTAAAATTAATACATATGTGATTGCATAACATGAAAACCTTCAGTGATACTTTTCTAAGGCTATTAGGGCTCTCAGGAAGGCCTTGATCTCAAAACTTTGCCCAAATGGTAGGAATTCTCTTTCATTTTCTATTTATTCGGCACTTAATGTTCATTGGTTTTATTAATTTTAAAGAGACCACTGGATGCATTCTGGGCAGCCCCAATCCCAGCAATCCTTTTTTGCCATATAAGAATCCCTTTAAGGGTTAGGTTTCTTCTCTCCCCACGTCTCTTCTGCAGCTGTGTAATAAAGGAGAAATTGCAGGGCAGAACTGGAGCCTTGAGTGAATTGATCATGTCTGACAGCTTCTCCTTGCCGGCTGAGTCGACTTGACGGCCACCAGCGACCGTGGCTGCGCTGGAGCCGCAGCTAGATTGAATGAAAGATTCCCCCCCTCCTGTAACGAGGGTCTTTACTAATGAACTGAGGGGAGAATGGCGAAGCTGTAAATTGAGTGGCCGAGATGGGAGCATGGAAAAATGTCAGAAAACAGGTTTTTAATAAATAGAAGGGGTGGGCAGGCATAATTGCGTGTGCGCTTCTTCTGCCTCAATAGCTACTGTCCATCTCTTTCACCAGAGGTTTATTATGCTGTGCAGTTTAATATGGCTCCCAGCGGCTTATGTAAGATGCCAGGGCTTTGGGCAATTTGACTGCTGTTCCCCAGTGGAGAACAAGATAGATAGATAGATAGATAGATAGATAGATAGATAGATAGATAGATAGATATAGATCTCTCTCTCTCTCTCTCTCTCTCTCTCTCTCTCTCTCTCTCTCTATATATATATATATAAAATCATAGAATCCTAGAGTTGGAAGGGATCCAGTAGGTCATCTAGTCCAACCCCCTACATATATATTAAATACCTGGTGACTGTTTACGGGACTTGACATATTTTGTTGTACACAAACTGCTGTTGCGTTAAATGAAATGGAGGGGTAGAATACTGTGTGCTGCTTCCAAGTCACCTTGGAGGAAGACGGTGGTATCAGTGCAATAAATACATATCCCTTCACCCAGTAATTTCCAACCTTTTTTGTTGCATGGCCCGCTGACAAGGTGCTAAAATAGTCAAGGCACACCAATGGTTGTTTGACCTTTGACGAGGCACGCCATGTTGTTGCATGCCTGCAGTCTATTCATGGCACAGTGGTTGAAAACCCAATGGTTCCCAAACTTTTTGAACTGGCGTCTCACTTGACCTCCTGGACCCTTAGCTGTGGTTCCCTATTAGGAGTATGGTGTTGTGGGTTTTTCACAAGGATTCCACAGCACCCCTAGCTGGTTTCCATTGCTCTCTGGAGAGCCAAGGCTCACAATTTGGGGGCCATTGTCTTCTCCTGTATCAATGTTAAATGGTCTACTGTTAATTCTCTCTCTTTCTCCCCTGCTGTGAGCTGGTGCTTCCTGACCTTATTTTCCCATTTTGCCACAAGGTGGAGCTGAGTTGCCCCAAAGAGATGATGTGGAAAGTCCACATGTACCGGGGATACCTGGCGATCTGCCACCCCGAGGAGCAACAACTCAATTACATCGAGCGCCTGGTGGAAACGGCTAGCGGCTACGCAATTCGGGAGTGGCGAAGGCTGCCTCATGTGGTCTCGCATGTCCACACGCCCCTTCTCCAGGTGAGATTGACAGACCGTCCTTGGCTATCAGGCACTTCCTTCTGTAACCAGTTGTGGGTCATCACGTACTTTAACTTAAAGTGAGGACTCAGCTGTCTGCCACTTTGGGGATTCTGCTGGGCTTACCCATAGTGGCCCTTTGAATCCATGCTCTTGTTTCACAGAGGATACTATTGAGCTGTGACACTTTCCCCTTGTGCAGCTTCCCCTTCATCTCATTGCGATGAGTGCAGGAGAACTTCCAAGAGGCACATGGTTGTGACTTTTGAAGACATGATAGGTTAAATTATGAGAAAGAGAATTCTTAGTTCTGGGGTTTGTTCAAGGAATCATTCCTAACCTTTCTGCATCTTGAGATGAGATTACGAGCCGTAGAATTGAAAGAGAGAGAAACACTGCATTTCTTGAAGCAGATCTTCCTGCCGAGTCTTTGAAACATTGGGATTGACTCTTCTTTGATAACGAACAGCTATTGTTTTGATCCGCCATAGGGACAACCTAAGCCGCCCTCCAAAATCCCTGTTGTTGAATTAAGAACTCAGTGCTCATGCACGCATCCCGTAGCATCTTAAAAATCTTTATATACGCTTGGATTGTCAAATGGCTAAAATCGGCAGGGAATGGCCAAGTTGCCAACACGATGCAATGGAAGCTACTCAACAGTAATTACTTTTTTCCTATATCTGATAGTGAGTGATTAAATACCTGCTAGAAAATTAAATTTCCATGATGAATGGGAGTAGAATGAAGGTTACACTATTGTGAGAGCTGATACTGTGGCGGTGGGGCAAGGAGGGGAGGGAGAGAAAGGGAATATTACTTTACTTAATTTATTTTGTTTTCAGAGATTTGTCTGTAAGTGCAGACTGCCAAAATTGTGAGACAGTTATCGTCGTTTGGTTAATTAATCGCTAACACAAATGTTTATCTCTTGAGCCGTAGCTTTGCAAACGGTTACATCAGTTTTATTCCTGGGTGAATTGAATTTCAGGAAAATTTGTGAAGTCAGATGAATATTGTTTCTTAAATGCTAGGAAGGTGTGGCTGCTTTGTAGTTGTTCCTAACTGGTTAGTTGTATCTATGTTGTTGTACGTAGCTGACTTGAGTTCCCTTGTCTAGGGAAGAAAGGCGGGATATAAATAAATAAATATGTGTGTATGTATATATACTCGTGAAAACATACCTGCATTGCAGGAGTAAAATTCCCTCCGTACACCAGAGCACTTGCCCCCTATGAGCACTGGCCCCCCCTATATACCATCCCTCCATGCAGACCATCATTCCTTGTGCATCAGCTGGATGTTGATCAGTCAGTCTTCAATGTAAAGTGTAGGACAAAAACACATTGAGCCCTTTTGACCCCCTTAAGGGATAAATTTCTCCACATTAGTTCTTGGTGGGTGATGATGTCACTGAAGGAACACCCTCCCTGAATTTCATGCTTCTAGGTTTGGGGGTTGGGGCAGGGCCTTGATCAGTCAGGGATTCGTCAATGGAATGTATAGGGAGGAAAATGTGTTGTGCCCCTTTTCACCCCCTTCCAGTTGGAATTTCTGAAAACTGGTTCATAGTGGGTGCCTTCGTTATGGAAGGAACACCCTCCCCAAATTTCATGCTTCTTGGCCCAGAGATTTTGGCTGGGCGTTGATGAGTCAGTGAGTGAGTCAATGACTTTTCAGTTTTATCTATATATATAAATGGGAAAAGTCACTGACTCACTGACTCACTGACTCATCAACGCTCTGCCAAAACCGCTGGGCCTAGAAGTGTGAAATTTGGGGAGGGTGTTCCTTCTGTGATGGAGGGGTGCACTAAGAACCGGTTTCCCAAAATTCCAACGGGAAGGGGGTGAAAAGGGGCGCAACACGTTTTGCTCCCTATACTTTGCATTGGAGAATTGCTGACTCATCAACATTCCGCCCCAACTGCTGGGCCTAGAAGCAGGGAGTTCTGGAGGGAGTTCCTTCTGTCACCTGAACTCCCACCAAGAACCCATGTGGAGAAATTTATCCCTTCAGGTGCTGAATAGGGGTCAACTTGTTTTTGTCCTATACTTAACATGGAAGACTGACCAACATGCAGCCAATTTGGTTCTCGGTGCCTGGTGCACTGGGAGATGTTGTTCGGAAGAAGAAGTTGCACTGGGGAGGATGCTGCCCATGGGGGGAAGTTGTGCATGGGGGGTTGATGAGCATGGGGGAAGTTGCACATGGGGGGTTGATGCGCATGGGGAGTTGTTATGCATGGGGGTTGATGCACATGGGCGAAGTTGAGCATGGAGGGTTGAAGCGCATGGGGGTTGATGCGTATGGGGGGAAGTTGTGCATGGGGAGAACTTGCGCATAGGGGGTTGAAGCGCATGGGGGTTTGAAGCGCACGGGGGGTTGATGCGCATGGGGGAAGTTGCGCATGGGGGGTTGATGCGCATGGGGGAAGTTGCGCATGGGGGGTTGATGCGCATGGGGGGTTGTTATGCATGGGGGTTGATGCACATGGGCGAAGTTGAGCATGGAGGGTTGAAGCGCATGGGGGTTGATGTGTATGGGGGGAAGTTGTGCATGGGGAGAACTTGCGCATAGGGGGTTGAAGTGCACGGGGGGTTGAAATGCATGGGGAAGTTGTGCATGGGGGGTTGATGCACATGGGGGGAAGTTGTGCATTGGGGGAACTTGCGCATAGGGGGTTGATGCACATGGGGAAAGTTACGCATGTTGAGAATTTTGGTCCTGCAACGTGGGTATGCTTTTCACTAGTATGTATATAAAACTGAATTTATGGAGAGAGAGAGAGAGAGAGAGAGAGAGAGAGAGAGAGAGAGATGTATTTGTAGAAATCCTCCTTAGCAAGACCAATATGCCCCTCAGGCAGTGTCATTTGGAAGCCTGGAACCCTACTTAGCTACAAAGCTAAGGTTGTGAAAATGAAAGCTTTGGGAAAAAAGCATTGAGCAAATAAATATACAGCAAAACCCTGGATTGAGAGCGTTTTGCAAAACAAGCTATCATTTCTATTAAATTTTAACTTGATACACAAATGATGTCTTGAGAAACAAGCAAAAAATAGTCCTGGTTTTGACCCTCTTCCTGCACCTGTCGAGCCTCTCTTGAGAGACCAGCCTATCTGTGTCTACTCTGTAGTAAGACTGTTACGGTCAGTGGGGCTCACTCCTGTATAAGGGGGCAATGGAAAGGAGCCTGAGAGACCTAGGACGCAATCCAGACTAACTATGGGGAGTCCTTGCTTCAACGTAAGAACAGTTTACTTTGGATTGCAATATGAATTTCCCATAGGTTTTCACTAGATGGTGCTGTAACTACGTCGACGTAAATGTCTCTTACGTACTCTGGATTGTAGGGATAGCCTTGCATGTCTGCTCTAAAGTAAGCCCTATTATAATTCATGGGGCTCACTCCTGTGTTGCAACACTGTCACCAGGGTAATACTAGAAAGTTGTTTGTGAATTTGGAGAGGACGAGATGAACTTTCACTGGGTGCAAAATAAGAAATGGTCAAATGATATCGTAGTCAACTATTCTCCTTTGGACTGAGCAACCTTGCCAGCGCACTCTGCCTTTTCACTGTGTGAGGCCTAGAAGAGCTTTTCTCTTCTGAATCCAAGAATTTGTGTGCTATAAATGTTTATAATCTTCCTCCTCCTTCCAGGCAGCACAGCAAATCATTGAACTTCAAGAAGCAGCCCAAATAAATGCCGGGTTACAGCCAGCCAACCTCGGGAGGAATAACAGCCTGCATGATATGAAGACGGTGGTGAAGACTTGGAGGAACAGGCTGCCAATTGTGTCAGACGACCTGTCCCACTGGAGCAGCATCTTCATGTGGCGACAGCATCATTACCAAGGTAAAAACCCCAAGCCCGAGAAGTACTTTGCGAGTGTAGTTCTGTTGAAACCTTTATGGTCCAAGTAAGGTACGGCCCAGGTGATCACATTCTCTCCCAGAGGTCTGCCAGCTTCGGCACCTCAGTTTTGCCCCAGAGATCAAAATAACGTAGAGCACAATCTTAACCATGTCTACTCAAAAGTAAGCCCTATTGTGTTCAGTGGGTTTTACTCCCAAGAAAGTGTCTTTTAGATTGCAGCCATATTCTGTAAGGATAAAGACTAACCCTACAATCCAGAGTAACTACGGGAGCATGTAAGAGACATTTACATTGACGTAGTTATGGCACCACCTAGTGAAAACCTATGGGAAATTCATATTGCAATCCAGAGTAAATTGTTCTTACATTGGAGCAAGGACTCCCCGTAGTTACTCTGGATTGTGCCCTTAATTAAAAAGTAGACCAGAATTGGCAGGACAGGTGGTCATCTGTATCTTTGATAATGTTTGCACTGCAAAGGCCAACTGATGTTGAAGATTCCAGTCCTGTGTGTGTTTCATTTGTTTACTCCCCTACAAAAGGTGCTTGAGGAGTTATCCTGATGATGATATTAATAATAATAACTGCTGACAAGTGTCATGGACTGCTGAATGGTATTGGTTGTAACGGTTTGCTCGCTCTGGTCTCCCCAGCCATTGTAAGTGCCTACGAGAACAACACCCAGCACGACCCCAACTCCAACAACGCCATGCTGGGAGTTCACGCGTCGGCCTCGGCAATTATTCAGTATGGAAAGATAGCTCGGAAGCAAGGGCTGGTCAACGTGGCGCTGGACATCTTGAGCCGCATTCACACCATCCCAACGGTGCCGATTGTGGACTGCTTCCAGAAGATTCGGCAGCAGGTCAAATGCTACCTCCAGCTGGCCGGAGTCATGGGCAAAAATGAATGCATGCAGGTACAGAGTGTGTGTCCATAGCAGTGGTTGTTGTTTGTGGATTCACTTTGTATTATGACAGTCATGCAGTGCATTGGATTGTGATGTGCAAGAAAAATGGAGTGGTGCTAGGAGTTCTCATTGGTTTCCTAGAGGTCCTGCCTGCTTGTCTTCAGGATTTCTGCAGCATCAGGTAGCCATAGAATATCCACCTGGCCAACAGACCCTTTAACCCTTAGTCTACCAACTGTTTTTTGTATCACCCAGTACTTCAGGGTCAAATCAACCCTGTACTATAGTTTTGCACATATAACGAATAAATGTTGCATCAAGTTTATTTTATATTAATTTTAATTGTGAAATATTATGAAATTCTGCATTTTGCTTATAATTTTAGCTAGCAAAATATTGAATAGCCAGTGACAAGCAACAGGGCTCAGATGGACCCTGCCAGTATTCGATACTATAATTTGAATTTACCGACAAAAATGTAAATTCAAAACATTCATGCTTTTGGATTTATAACTGTCTAATTAGCACTAAAAAAGTCACCAATTCTTGTCAAATAATAATAATAAATTCTGATAATTAAAAAATTAATCCTATACAGGGCATTGACTATTATGACTTCAGCAGCACAGATTTTCTTAGCAGTTCCCTGCTTCTTGTTCAATATTTGGCTCTTTAAGGGCAAAATCCAGAGTAACTCGGAGAGTCCTTGCTCTGGTGTAAGAGCAAGTTACTCTGGATTCCAATATGAATTTCCCATAGGTTTTCACTAGGTGGTGCAGTAACTGTGGGTGCACGTAAAGTCTCTTACGAGCTCCTGTAGTTACTCTGGATTTGGGGGTAAGTGGGATATTTGGGAGTAAGTGGGGGTAAGTACAGAATCTAATCGTAAACGGGAACGGTTCTCGGAGAAGTTGGCAGCTTTTTCACGTGGCAGCGATGTGTATATTTTACAAACAGTGCTGTAAAAAGAAACCTGTTTCACAGGGCCTGGAGGTTATTGAATCAACAAACCTGAAATATTTTACCAAAGAGATGACGGCGGAGTTCTACGCACTGAAAGGGATGTTTCTGGCGCAAATAAACAAGTACGTACGCCTTGAGAGACATGAACACACATCTGGGAACATGTGTATTGGAACACACAGTGACTCAGAGGCTAAACAAACTGAACAGTCACAATAGAAATGTATGCCGAGCGACAGTTCCTGTGGAAGGGCTGGTAATATTCGTCATCCACATCCCCCGCACTGTTGTAAGGAGGCTGACTGTTCCCACCCTCCTCTTTGCCGAGATTCCCAGCGGGGGGTTAGGTTAAAAAGTAAGTTGGAATATTGAGCATGGGAGAATGGTTCAGCTGCTCCTTTCATCAGCTGCAGCGGAGGAGCCCAAGAATATTGGGAAATTGATAAGCAGCGTTCCTCTTAACGGGTGGGGAGCCACTCTCCAGGTTATCTGTTGCTGCTCTCCATTGTCGCTTGTCCTCTCCAATGAGAGAATTTTAAGTTGGGAAAATGGAATTAATTTAGCAGCGAGCTTCCTATCATCTTTTAATGACCACAAGTGGGCCTTCAGAATTTTTTTAGGGAAGGAGATGGAATGGATTGTTTAGATCTGCAGAGGATCTTTGCAGATGCTCCCAAGTACCCGGGGCAGGGATCTCCAAACTTTCAACATCAGGGTTCCTGGACCTTATGTCAGGGATCCCTACACTAGGTGATGGTGAGTGCTTGGGAGCATCTGCAAAAATCCTCTGCAGATCTAAACAATCCAATCCATCTCCTTCCCTAAAAAAATTTTTAGGGGAAAAATTCTCCCTAAAAATAGGAGATTCCAGTTGGATATCAGGAAGAAATTCCTGATGGTGAGGGCAGTTTGGCAGTGAAACAGATTGTCGAGGAAGGTGGTGGACTCTTCCTCACTGGGGATCTTCAAGCAGCGGCTCGATGAGCACCTGTCGGAGATGCTCTAGGAGGATTTCCTGCTACAGGTAGGGAGTTGGACTAGATGACCTACTAGGTCCCTTCCAACTCTAGAATTCTATTGATTCTATTCCCTTCCCAAGGATCCCCTGACTTACCTGGGTAGAGTTCCCAGACAGTGCCTGGAGGTGCCCAGCTCACGAGTCCCTCCAGGGGGAGGGAAGTTTCCACCTGGAGGGAGGTGGAGGTCTGTGCTGGGATCAGCTCCCCCCATGACCCCTGATGCCTCAGGCCTTTGAGCAAGAGATTGATTGAACTTGTTCAGGGCCATTCAGACCTCTGCAGGGGGTATCCAGGCCTGGCCTCGCCTAGAAGAGGCTAGTTCAGCAGGCCCTGCTCCAGAGCCCCCTGACACCTTAACAAGTGTGTTGTGGAGGGATTTTCAGCAGGTGTAGCTTGTGGTCTGTGAGATGAAAAGCTGCATCTGGTGGAATTTCCTCCTTTGCACAATTCTTAAAGGTCTTGCAGCACCAAAGTTGAAAGTTTGGAGACACCTGACCTTGTGGAACACAAGCTGTCACCACTTCTCCACCTTTCAAACAGGGGAATGGAGTAGAAAAGGAGAAGTAAGTAGCCAGTCATCATCTCTGATCATTGTCATCAGAACAGCTTCAGGTTGGGGGAGTTTGCATTTTGGAATACCAGGAGTGAGAGGAGGAGTGATTGATGCCCCTTGCTGGTCTGCTGTCCGAGGGATGATGGTGCCAGCCCTGAGATCACCAGTTGGATGGGACCCATCTTTTGTTTCATCCCACCTAGCCAGCAAAGCAGAAGGGGGGAGGAAATGCCCCCCCAAAGTCACCAGCGGTGTCATTGATGGATAACACCAGAGGGAAGGGAAGTCTGAAGACCAATCCTGTTTGTTAGGAATAGAAAGCCGTAATAAGGCAACCCATTTATCAGGCGACTCTTTTGGTGATACGCTGCAGAGCTGCACAGCTGAGGACATGAAAAGCTGTTAGCAAAAAAATAAAGTGACTGAGTAATACCCAGGCTAATTAGCTGTTTAATAAGCTATTTGACAGATAAGGCTATTTTCCATTTGCCATGTTTTTCTCCTAGTCCCATCAATTGTTGCATTGCTGCAGGCTAATAATTGCAGGTTTATGTGATCCAAACTTAAGCCAAACTCAAAGGCGCTTCGTTAGCGGAGAGAACAGGAAGTGCAAACATCTTTCACTTCCTCTGCACGACAGTAATGTCTGAAAGGGAGTCTCGCATCTCGCCTGGCAAGGGATCTGTAGGTTGTTGATGCCAGAGGCAACATGAGAGGCATTAAGCTGATGTCAGGGAGCAAAAATTGTTGTTATGGATTCCATACTTTCCTTTGGCCATTCAGCCTTTACTGTCCTGGGAATGCGCTGCCACTTTTGTATTCGTCCCTAGGTCCGAAGAAGCAAACAAAGCCTTCTCTGCAGCCGTCCAGATGCACGACGTGCTTGTGAAGGCCTGGGCGATGTGGGGGGATTACTTGGAGAATATCTTTGTGAAGGAGCGCCAGCTGCATCTGGGGGTGTCGGCCATCACCTGCTATCTGCATGCTTGCCGCCATCAGAACGAGAGCAAATCAAGAAAGTATTTAGCAAAAGTGAGTCACAGCAACCCGTACGGAGTTGTGTGTTTGTGTAGGCATGCACATCTTGCGTATACAAAAACTGTTGTGTTCTCTGCCCTGACATACAAATTATACAGTTGGATTAGGGCTGTTGTGACAAGGACTCGGCTCAGTGTGCATTTCATACATTTTAAACATCGGCTGGAGGCTCCGGCGAGTGTTGGCAAGCATTAGTGTTAAAGGCCAGATAGGTTGTCAAGGGAAGTCAGTGTGCTTCCTTAGCTGTGGGGATGGGTTCCCTAGAGATGGAGATGCATTTATTTCCATTTCAAGACAAGTCATCTTGAAGGGTTTGGAACACACGTTGATCTCTGCCATGTGGAGTTGGAAAGAGCCATGGCTTAGTACATAGTACAGAATATCCTGGGTTCAATTCCTGGCACTGCCTATAGGGGGAGAAAACCCTGAGCCAATAAAAGGCAGCTGTATAGGGCAGGGGTGTCAAACTCATTTCATACAGAGGGCCACATTACCATTAATGGTGTCTCCCGAGGGCCGCAATCCAATTTTTTGCATGTCTACTCAGAAGTGCCCTTCTTTCTCCTGGGCTCTCTCCCACCCTGGGAAGCTGCTGCTGCTGTGCATGAGCCCTCCTTCCTCCTGGGCTCTTTTTCCAGCTCAAAATCACTACTGAGCTGCTTCTGGGGGTGGGGAGATCACTTGCGGGCCGCAGGTGTGCCTGCAAAGGGCTGCGTGTGGCCCTCAGGCTGCCAGTTCGACATGCCTGGTGTAGTACATCTTAGTATTCTGTAGGGTTAGAAGCAAAAGGCTGCCATTGCAGTATTTCCGCAGTGCTTCCTCCTGAATCTGGGTCCCATGGAAGTTAGAATTGATCCTGCTAAAAGTCTTTCTGGTTTGGAGCCCTTTAATACCCCATCAGATTTTCTGGGCTTATCCACCCTGCCTGATAATTAAACCCATTGTTGTGCTTACTGCTTTGAAAATCTAAAACAGATCCAACGTCCCCTTTTCTGCCTGTCTAAGAAAAGGTTAATAACAGGTTACAGCCACCAGAACCAGAGCTGTCAGCGAACTTCTTCTGTTTAATCAAAAGGGTTCTAAAAGAAGTCTTTTTTATCCCCCCTTTTCTAATCCTTGACAAATTACTGCCATTGTGCAGTGTGCTTAAAGTTCAGCGTAGCTTTGGGCAGGTTGCCAAAGTCATTCAAGTGCGGGTTAGCAAATGGCTCTTGCATCCTCTGACGTTGCGTTCAGTTTGGAATTAAGAAAGGTTTACACGTGCGCTGTAATTTTCACAAACGCGAGGGTGTATAAAATGAGGAAATGGGGGGGGGGGTTTCCTGGTCCCCCCCCTGCTTTTTATCTTTTCCCCAGGCACATTTTGGAGAGAAGGCAACACTAAAGTTGACCTATGCAAGAATCCAGCCCCACAGAGCCCACTTAGTTCTTGCACGTTAGACTGCTTTTTAAAAAACTCTTTAACAGTTTACCAGATTATTATTACTTTGTTAAGGTAGGAAATGCATCTTGTGACTGTACTCTGAACAATACTGCCTTTAAAGCAACAGTTTTCACAATCCACTGTGGGGATTTCCCAATACAGTTGGCACTTCCATGTCTGTGGGCTCAGCACCTCTTGATAAATCAACATGGGTGCCAAGACTGTATTCGAAAGGCCCGCAAGACCACTTGGGTTTGACATGGTGCAGACAACCCATGTAGGATGAGGTGTTTAGCCTTGGATTCCATTCCCAAGGCATCTCAATATGCAAATATTTCAAAATTCAAAATGCTTCTAGTTCTAAGCATTTTAGATAAGGGGTATTCAACTTCTAATCGGATATGGGGGAATTGGTGCATTGAGGGGATTGGGGGAATTGAAAGCCAGAACTTCCTCTTTGCCTACTATTAATTCCTTTGCCCTCTTTATTCTGCACTGGTGAGACCTCACCTTGAGTCCTGTGTTCAGTTCTGGGCACTTCAGTTTAAAAAAGATGCAGCCAAGTCGGAGCAAGTCCAGAGAAGAGCAACAAGAATGATCAGTGGGATGGAATGGAAGCCCTACAAGGAAAGGTTGGGTGAACTTGGGATGTTCTGCCTGGAGGACAGAAGGCTGAGAGGAGACCTGAAGGGCTGTCATAGGGAGGAAGCGGCTCATTTGTTCTTGGCTGCCTCTGAAAGCAGAACTAGAACCAATGGGGACAAACTGCAAGAAAGGAGATTCCGGTTGGATATCCGGAAAAAATTCCTGACGGTGAGGGCGGTTCGGCAGTGGAAGAGATTGCCAAGGGGAATAGTGGATTATTGCCACTAGTGGATAATTGCCAAGGGGATTATTCCAAGGGGAATAATCCCTCACTGAAGATCTTCAAGCAGAGGCTCCACCAGCACCTGTCGGAGATGCTCTAGGAGGATTTCCTACTACAGGCAGGGGGTTGGACTAAATGACCTACTGGATTCCTTCCAACTCTAGGATTCTATTATTCTAAAATATGGCTTTCCACTCCTTGGAGTGTTGCAGCTGTTGTAATGCTAGAAAGATGTATATATTTTCTCTCTGTTTTTAGGTTCTTTGGCTGCTGAGCTTCGACGATGACAAGAATACGCTTGCAGATGCTGTTGACAAGTATTGCATAGGGGTCCCTCCTATCCAGTGGCTGGCTTGGATCCCACAGCTCTTAACCTGCCTGGTTGGGTCAGAAGGCAAGCTTCTTTTGAACCTTATTAGTCAGGTAAGACGAATAATTTGGCACACACTGAATCCCATCTGTGTTCTACGCAAGAGCTCGTGTAGTTACTCTGGATCGTGCCCATTATAAACATTAAAAACAATGAAAACCTGTTGTTTTATCATCATACTTGCATTAAGAATCTTTCTAGGTAATTCAAGTGAGATGTCAAGTGCAACGTACTCAGTTCCTGGATCAGGACCACTATTTCTTCTTCCACTATAGGACATCCATTTTAATACTGAACGCAGTTGTTGTTCAGCTCTTATAAAATAAGCTGTAATATTTGAGAGCGCGGAGCACCCCCTCCCTCCTAAAAGCTTCTTTTATTGATGTCTTGTTAATTTACAGAGACAGGCAGGCTGAGCCAAAGATTACCAATTCCTACCCAATTGGTACAGCTTAGAATTTAAGACAGTTGAGTTAATCTTGTATTGTACAGCTGTTGTTCATGGGAAAAGGAATAGATTTCCTATCTAGGACAATCCTAACCATGTCTGCTCCAAAGTTAGCCCCATTGTGTTCAATGGGTCTTACTCCCAGGAAAGTGTCTTTAGGATTGCATCATGGTAGGGTTTCCAAGATACGCCTTCCGCCTTCCAGAAGGTTCTGATGGGGACAACCATCGAGTACAATCCTAACTGTGTCTGCTCAAAAGTAAGCCCCATTATTACTCCCAGGGAAGTATCTTTAGGATCGCAGCCTTAGGCAAAGGAACAAAAATGTTAACCCTGATCAGGCTGTCATTATATAAGTTGGCATTGATGGTGCATTAGAAGCTGGGGTTAATTTATTACAACCTTTAAGAAGGTTGAATTTTATTTAGTTGAATTTTTATTTGAATTTTATTTCTTTCCCACTTTGTTTATACAGATTGGGGTGGGGGGAGAGGAGTTCTTAGGAAAACAGATAACAAAAAAAGAATAGCCTCTTGCCATTCTTCATCATTTGTCTATCTTCAGAGGATCTGGTTAGATATATGGTTTCTTTCATTCAATGGACATTTAGAAGTTGAGATTTAAAGGCAAAAAGGGCACTTAAATGACTGCTCAGGTTTTCTCCTCCCCTGTAGGAATAATGAAACTTCTGCCTAGTAAAAGTGGAATCCCTTTACATTAAGTGGCCGTTTTTTATCCTCCACGCAGCAATTATGTGGAGTAAGGTTACGCTCTAATGGGTCTGGTTAGCAGATAGCGCTGGGATCGTTGGGGATTGCGGTCTCATTTGAAAAGGCAGTGGTATCTTTTTGTCTCATTCTGTCCTCTTATCTGCATAAGCAAGATCTCCTTAATCGGTCTGCTCTGGCATTATGTTGATGGCTGGCTTTAAAAGTGACACCAAGGTGTCACTTTCCAACTTGGAGAGTTTTTGTCCCCTTCCGCGGGATCTTAGCCAGGCTCTGATCCCTGTATGTGTGGGATGGAGAACCCCATCTTTCTCTCCTGTCCAGCATGGCTGTTCTGCTTCGGATATCATCAGGCAGACATATGTAGGTGTTTGGAACAGGGTGTATGCACATAATAGGGGCATAACTGTATGTAGTCTTTGTAGAATGCTTCAACTGTTCCTTTAATGTTGTGTTCAACCTTTTTCATGCCACAACCGAACAACCAATCCATAAAAAGGTTGAGATTGGAGACCCATCTCCGATCCTCCGTCCTGTGACCTGATCTACCCACCTTCACCCCCTTTCCTCCGACATCTTGTGTCTTCTTCAACAGCAACCTTTAAGTAGAGCCAGTTGGACTTAGGAGCCACTGGCTAGGACAGCAAGAAGAGGCTTATTTCATAGAATCGTAGAGTTGGAAGGGACCCAGGAGGTCATCTAGTCCAACCCCCTGCCTGGAGTAGGAAATCCTCCTAGAGCATCTCCGATAGGTATTCATAGAGCCTCTGCTTGAAGATCCCCAGTGAGGGAGAGTCCACCACCTCCCTTGGTGAACCTGAATTTCATATTTAGTTTTAAGATTATGATTACTGGGTTGGATCCAAACCCTCTCTGCCACAGGCTCAAAAAGCTTCCTGCAAACCCCCCTCCCCACAATGAGGCCTTGTGACACGCAGGTTGGGAGATCAGTTTGATCACTGTCCAGCTCATAAGCTCATGGTGATTTATATGTATTTCATCACAAAAATAGGTTGGGCGAGTCTATCCTCAGGCGGTCTACTTCCCAATCCGGACCCTCTATTTAACCCTGAAGATAGAACAACGGGAACGCTACAAAAGTGGTAAGAATATCTTGAGCTCTAGTGTACTCAGTAGGCAGAGCTGAATTACTTGTGCATATTTCAAGCCCTATAGATCAAGGGTCTCCAAACCCAAGCCTGGGGGCCAGATGCAGCCTGGTTTTCTATGGATAGTATTATGCTCCCATTTAAACTACTGTGACAACACTGTGTGAACTGCTCTTTCGGGATGTGGCACTTTCCATGTGGTGAGTGTTGACATCAGCCACATCACATCACAGGATCTGTGTGAATGGAAAGGCTACGTGTTCATCCTGAAAGATGCTCTCCACATTTTTTATGGCACTGCAAGTTTTATGGTGAATATCGAGCGAACGCTTGAAGAGGAAGTTGACAACCATAAAACCAGCTGCGTTTTCCAGCTTGGGTCTTCCAAGACGTGTCTTCTTTGTTGACTTCACTGAAGTGGAAACAAGAGGTCCTTGTCTGTAGCAGCAACATAAATCTTGTTGCCCGTTTCTGTTAATAATTTGTCTGTTGACCTTGCCAGTCTCTTTCAACTAATTGACAATTTCAACTTCTTTGAAGGCTTTGGAAAGACTTTGAAGTATTAATGAGACTTTCTGAGATGTTTTATTTGGTTTTTTCCTGTTCCCGTAAGACTCCGGACAGCAGCAGCCCAGTTCGGTTGGAAATCAGTCTCACTCCGCTTCGGACCCTGGGCCAATCCGAGCCACGGCCCCCATGTGGCGCTGCAGCCGAATCATGCACATGCAGAGGGAGTTGCACCCCACCCTCCTCTCCTCCCTGGAGGGAATCGTTGATCAGATGGTCTGGTTCAGGGAAAACTGGCACGAAGAGGTATTTCATCTCTACCCTTCCGTTCCTTCCACCTCCAAGAGAACGAGGCTTTTCATATGCTGGCTCGCTTTTCTGTCTGAGCCCAAATGGCACATGGCGTGCACATTTGGCGCACCTTTGTTTGCAATGCTGTTGCTTCAAGGCTGTAACCAAGTATCCTTGTGTTTCCCCAGTTGCTGAACACAACACTCTCCGCATCTTCTTTTCCCTTTCATCATCTTCCAACCTTGTCCTCATCTTCTTACTCATCTGGCCAGGAACAGGGGGCGGGATTTCCAGTAATTCAGCAGAGGTCCAATACTATAAATGAGGCATAATTTAATGATTACAAGGCTCTTTTCCTGCCCGATGGTTTTGCCACCATCTGAAAGAGTGGGTGGTGCTAAACTATCAAGTTTTCCCAGAACTTGTCGAATATTTACTCTAATAATAGTCATAAATCTTTCTGCTGCATTGCATCTGTTGTTTTTGGGCATGTGGTTAATTCTGATTCACAGCCACTATTTCACATTACAGTCACCCCTCCTTATCTGCGGGTTTGGCACACGTGTATTTGACTCGGTGCAAGTGCCGATCCTATCACCAGAGGGTCTTAAGGACCTCTTGGACAGAAAAGTGAGGTGCTTTTGGTTGCATCTGGGACGTTCGGAGAAGTCTTTCCATGGATTTGATTATCCATAGGGATCCTGGAACAGCCATCCCATGGATACCAAGGGTCCACCACACTGACCATTCGTTCCTTTATCCACCAAATGACCACGGTTACAATATATGTGAATAAAAAATGCTTTGTGTTTTGTGACATTAGGTCCTTCGACAACTGCAGCAAGGCTTGGCCAAGTGCTATTCCGTAGCCTTTGAGAAAAGTGGAGCGGTTTCAGATGCCAAAATCACACCCCACACACTGAATTTTGTCAAGAAGCTGGTCAGCACCTTTGGAGTCGGCCTGGAAAACGTCTCCAACGTCTCGACCATGTTCTCTAGCGCTGCTTCAGAGTCCCTAGCCAGGAGAGCCCAGGCAACTGCTCAAGATCCAGTCTTTCAGAAACTGAAAGGACAGTTCACAACAGGTGGGTAGTTTCCAAGTTTGCTTTTTCTCCCTCTCGCCACAGTAGTGGAGCTCCAGAGACTGGGGTACTCTGGCCCAGTCAGTACACATTTAGATATCACATGAATTTAGGATCAAATCTGATTCTACATGATGAACCCCTAGTCTGTGTATCACATGATGAACACAAAAATCTGTGTATCAGTGCCTTATGGTGTCACACACTGGCAAGGGCGTCCCTGGTAACCCCTCCTACTTGTTCTCCTGGCCACTCTTGTAAAGTCTCATGAGAATTGGGCATGCCATGCCATCTTGGATCTTGCAAGATTTTGTGAGATCCAAGATGCCAGGACCCAGCTGAGCCAGAAAGAAGAGGCTGCAGGGGCATGGTAGTCCAGGTGAGTTTGGGAACCACTGCCCCATGTCCTTGGATATGCCTCTCCTCCTCCAGAAATTTCCTAGCCAGAAATCTAGCATAACAAATCAAGATATGAACCCAGGTTTTGTTTCTCCCTTTGGACGCTGGTAGAGTGTGTCTTCCCAAAGCCAAGAAACATTGTAAAATGCCAGAATTCACAACATCTGAACCAACCCAGCATATACTCTCTTAAGTATGAAGGTACCCCCATAACCCATACCCAAATACTCCCCTAATCCATAACCCAAATACCCCCCCAACCCATAACCCAAATACCCCCATAACCAACCTAGCATACCCTGATAACCCATAACCCAAAGTTCATACCAAATATAAAACAGTCATATAAAACAAATATAAAAAGTATTGCTGATCATAAGGTCCCTTTTTAACTGTCAGAAAATAAGGGTGAATTTTTTTGCCTTCACTACTTTATAATTGTGAATTAGGTAGCAGTATAAAGAGTGAACATAACTGTTGGCAATTTGGTAATTTCCTATTTTTGCCATAAAGACTGTGAAATTTCTTTTACAAAATCTTTGGCGGAGTATTTAGTTCAACAAAAGTCTCACTGTGTTAAGTGCTTAGGAGAGAAATTTTTGAAAGCATTTGTATATTTTAATTTTAAAAAAATCTATAGGTAGTTCTGGTTTATAGTTAAAAATGCACAATGGTAGTCACCGACAGGTAGAGGTTACGTCTTCCCAAAATTATTAGCATCTCCATTACTAGTGGCGTAATTTAAGCTTTGGGGAGTCTGATTTTTATGAAATTATTCCCCTCATAAGTTGTATAATTTGACTCAATAGCTATAATTGGCCTTTTAAAAAGACCATTTGGACAGCATTAGCTTACTGTTTATTATTTATTAATGAGCCAGTTTTTCCTTTATGTATGGATCAGATGCTGTGTCAAAAGGGTGATTCAAGAATTCCTGCATCGCCTGAATTGTCCACAGTCAGGATACAAACTTTGGTGATAGTTATTTATTGGTGTTTTACGCATGTTGTGAGCCGCCTTGGGTCCCCTGGAAGAAAGGCACAGTAAAAATAAAATTATTATTTTATTCAAAATCAACAGTAATACACAGCAAACAAATTCATGCTGGTTTTTGTCACATCACCAGTTGGACCTTTCCCAAGTGTCTAGGACTTTGTGATGTAGTGGCATAGAATACATGCAGCGCCTAGAAGAGCGGCTTTCTGCAGTTGATAGGGTGATATTTTGTCAATGCCAATAGTTTTCAGGTGCCTGCCAAGGTCTTTGGGCACTGCACCCAGTGTGCCAATTATCACTGGAACCATCTGCACTGGCTTATACCAGATTCGCTGCATTTAGGTATCACATAAATTTAGGCTCAAATCTGATTCTACATGATGAACCCCTACTCTGTGTATCACACAATGAACACATCATAGGCCTTACGGTGTCACACACCGGCAGGGGCGTCCCTGGTAACCCCTCCTACTTGTTCTCCTGGGCACTCTTGTAAAGTCTCATGAGAATCAGGCATGCCGTGCCATCTTGGATCTCGCAAGATTTTATGAGATCCAAGATGCCAGCAACCAGTTGAGCCAGAAAGAAGAGGCTGTTGGGGCATGAAACCAGTCCAGGTGGGTTTGGAAACCACTGCCCATGTCCTTGGATATGCCTTTCCTCTGGGGAAAGAGTTCTACTTCTTGTTGTTGATTCAGACAAGCCAGGTCAATCATTGGAATCTCTTGCTTATCCTGGCCTTGATCCTAGCCAGAACTCTAACTTCAGTCGGGTGGTATTATTATTATTATTATTATTATTATTATTATTATTATTATTATTATTATTATTGAAAATCAAACATAAATACACAGCAAACAATTTTGTGCTGGTTTCATTCACATCACCAGTCGAACCCTTCCCAAGAGTCGAGGACAGCGTGATGTACTGGTGTCTAATAATAATAATAATAATAATAATAATAATAATAATAATAATTCTTTGGGAAAAGATGCATTTAATAATGACTGGGTTTGCTCCGCCCACCAACAAGACAGGGCTAGACATCACTTTGTCCCCTTCCTGTGCGGGGCAGCCCCCCCCCGAGTCCGGCTCTGGCTCCCTAAGGAGTAGGGTCATGTACTGCTGCGCTCCCCAGATGCGCAGCCAGTCTCCTTCTTACTTCTCTTCAACCTATGTCTTTTTGATTCCTCTTCTTGCCTCTCTGTCCCTCTCTGCCCTCGTCTCTCTACCTTCTGGATCCGGGACACCAGAGCATCTGGACAGACTTCCACTCCTTCTAGGGGTGTTGTAGGGTGATGGGGGTGGGGGTCTGAACTCTCCCCCTCCTTTTCGCAGCTGCGGACATGCGGCCTAGCTGGCATTGGTCGGGGCCGTTGACACGTTGACCTCTTTGGCCAAGTTGCAACTTTTAAATGCAAATGCGCACATAACGTTCCCAGGAAATGCCATGTTTCAAAACATCTCTCTGTTTTTAAAAACAAAGCACCTGGAAGTGTTTTGTTTGAGACTAAGAATACTTTTCTCGGTACCTTCTACCGATTTGGGGCTTTGTCCTTTTTTTCAATTATGATTAGGCACGGGCGGTTGCAGGATTAAAATGGCCATTTTAGTCAGCGCAAGATGAGATGGCTTTAATCTGTTAAACGTGGGCAGTAATTCAGAGCTGAAGGGTGGAAGAAAATGGCCGCAATTAAATTGGCCAATCCGTTTTGTCCTTTTTGGAGTTCCAAGATTTAATTCATTTTGTAGAAAATAAGTTTTTGATTAATTTGCAAGAGGAATAGAATCTGCACTCCGGAATTAATGGTAAGTTAATTACTGTGCTAGACATGGCTGGGAATGAATCATCAGTTGGTGCAATCGCTCCGACTTGGCTGCGGTGATGTCCTTGGGTCTTTTACGAGCAGACGGCTTTTTGGCTCCCACCACTCCTTCAAGCTCACTGCCGGAAAATCTCCGAAGGCATTTTTGTCCACTGATAGTAGCAGCTGTGCCTTCTCAAAGCTGTTGTGCATTTTGGAAAGCGGTCCGAGTCACGTCCTTGAGTTTGCCTGCAGTTGGCAAAGATGGAGTCCAGTTTACACATAGTATCGAAACCCCTTCTGGCAAAGCACCGCTTGACCCTCCACAGCACACCTCCAGCCTGTGCTTCAATGACACTCGCATGGCAGCAGCAGTGGTGACATGGGGGTAAAGGGCGGCCTCCTTCGATGGTAAATTTAGGAATGCCATGAGAGTAGATTTGGGGGTACTTGTTGAATGGTAGCAAGTTGTAAATGTCATAGATTTTAATTTTTTTGCCTTCACAGACACCATTTTGGATTTGTTTGCTTGAGGCACAAAAACGCCTTGGGCCATTTGCGTAGGTCAGTATACTCTTTAAGGCTACAATCCCATGCACGCTTTCCTGGGAGCAAGCCCCATTTAACATAGTGGGATTTACTTTTGTGTAGACCCCCTTAGGGGGCTGCAGTGGCTCGGTGGTTAGAATGCTGGAGTTAGAACACTGCTTGACCAGAATACTGCACAGCAGGCCAGCAGTTCAAGACGGGGGTACTGCCAGATGGGGTGAGCTCCCATCCTTTGCCCAGCTCCTGCCAACCTAGCAGTTCTAAAGCATGTAAATGCAAGTAGATAAATAGGTACCACCTCAGTGGGAAGCTAACAGTGTTCCGTGTGCCTTGGCATATAGTCATGCCAGCCTCATGACCATGGAAGTGTCTTTGGACAACGCTTGCTCTAAAGACTTGGAAACGGGGATGAACACCGTACCCTAGAGTTGGACACGAGCAGCAGTTAACCTGTGGGGGGCCTTTACCTTTTTAGACCCCCTTAGGATTGGGCTGCAAGTCTTCTAGCTGTTGAATATAACTTCTTGCCCCATTCCAAGAACTGAATGTAGTCCAAATGATGTCATTCCAAACTGCTCCTAAAAAACAAAACAACACCAGCCCTAATAACAAGAGTAATAATAAGGATATCTTTTGACAAACCGGAGTGATTCCTGCGGTGAAATGAATGGTTCTGTCTGTGTGTGTGTTTAATTTACTCTGCTGAATATTTCTGCGTTGGTTATTTGCATACCATTAATAAGAACAGAGTTCTTCTTGCTTTGGGAGTGCTGAAAAAGAAAGCATTGCTGTGTGTTTCACTTTTCCATCAAAAGATTTACTCGGATCGTTCACTAGAGGGTAGGCTTGGAATTATAAAATGATTTTTATAACAGCGTTGTGTAGGTGCGAGAGTTGCTGTGCTGGTGATATAAAAATAAAAAGAGATGCACAACAGATTATTTTTTTTAACCTTAGTGTTTAATTTCCTTGTGAACAAGAAAATGTTTGATCTCTTGTGAAGAGATGTTTGTGAGATTACGTATGAGTTGTCCCCCTAATAACATGCTCTCAGCAAAATATTCTGTTCATAAGCTGCAGTGTAGCCACTGAGTGGTCCTTCAATAGCTCTTGGAATGGATGAGTGGATAGATAGGTGTTGATCAGTGAGTACCAAGCTTGGAAAAGATACCAAGTATGGCTCTCTTATCTGTTCTGATCCCTTATGTGCTATGTTGCTGAGGACGCCAGGTAATGGCAGAGGTGAACAATAGGAATATGGAGAGGAATGCATGTGATGGATTTGTGACCCACTTCAGTGGGGTGTTGAAGAGGCTGCCTTTGGCATCCATGTTGGGCTTCCATGTAGGGACTGTGAAGAGGAATGCATGTGATGGATTTGTGACCCACTTCAGTGGGGTGTTGAAGAGGCTGCCTTTGGCATCCATGTTGGGCTTCCGAAGGAAGTTTCAGGTTCAGTGTTTGCCCTGGCCACGAAAAGCAGTTTCAAGCCCTCCTTCAGAGGCATGCAATTGAAACCCTTGAATGCTCCTTAAGTAGCTTTTGAGATTCTGACCCATGTTTCCAGCTCTCTCTTTTTGTTGTTTTTCGTTATTGGTGGATTAATGCAAATTTGCATTTGTAATTGACCGTCGATCCACTTGAGCACTGTTGGATTTTTAAAAAAAATTATTTATAATGGTACATAGAAGCCTTTTTTTTTTTGAAGAACAGCCTGGAGGATTAACGCAGAGAGAAAATGTGTGCTTGCGTCTTATTGTATTTAATTTTTTTATGGCACCTATTGGGTTCTCCACTGGGTACGTCCAGCACTTAAAATTCAGCTTTGCTGCTCTGTAGCTTACATACAGCCACAACAGATGTCCCTGCAGCTATGTGCTGATTTAGACCAAGTCCCTGGCTTAAGAACACAAGAGCCCTGCTGGATCAGACCAAATTAATATTAGTACAGTGGTTTGTCGTTCTCAGGCTCAGCATCCCCTGATGCCAAGCCTGTAGCTGGAGGGCCTCAGAGGACCTCCCAGACATGCCTGGAGGTGGCTTCTGGTTGTGCTGGGCAGTGTACAGAGACTGGAAGTCACTCCCAGTTCATGCTTTGGAAGCTTTTGAGGAGGCAGCAGGTGTTGCACCACTATTGGTATTTGTGGATGGGCTTGGATGGGCCCCCCTTGCATACGGAGGGCCTTACTTAATATCAAGTAGTGTTTCACAACAATTTTTGCACATATATTATGGAACTGACGCTTGTTTTATATATACACGTGTGTTACTAATTATTTTTATTCATTTAAAAGTATTATATCCTGCCCTTTCTCTGTTAGAGAAAGGCGGGGTAGAGTTATTAAATAAAACATACAAGTGAAACGTATATAAAAACAGGATAAAACCGTAATCCACCGTAACCCCAAATGGATCTTCTTGTTGGAATTGCTCTTCCACCACTTAGATGTACAAGGGGCACCATTGCTTCTACACACATTTAATTGCCAATGTGTTATAACTTTTGTGGTCTGGGTTTCTTCCAGTTGATACGATGATGAACCACTTGTGCATTTAACTGTGGTAGGATGATGTTAGTAAAGGGCGGAATGATCCGGAGCCTTCGGAAAATCCATTTCAATATCTCACGTAACCCGGCACAAAGCGATGAAAACAATTGACAAACCCAGCATATTTAATGTGTGATCCCTGCCATCTTGTCGGAAGCCTCAGTTGGAACGTCTCAGCTTGAATTGCTTTTGCTAACCGCTCGTCTTTTTCACAGGCTGGGTTTGCTTGGCTAAAAATGTAACTGCTGTAATAATTTTGAACATATCCAATAATCATTTGGGCCGTTTTCCTTCATTGTGCCATTGTGCAAAATGCCTTTAACAGCCAGAGGGGGAGAGAAATTGCAGCGTCGGATGTCGCACTTTGTGCCACAGCACGTTCTTAGAGGCACAAACCATGGTTTGTTATGTCTGGGCGCAGCCTGTGTGGGCAGGGCACGCCGAGCACTTAATGCTGCCTTTTTAAAAACATACTCGGGAGTGGGTAAATAAGATAAAATCCAATATACGCAGAGCAGAAAATTTTGAAATGATGATGGCATTGGCAATAGAGACAGTAGTAAGCTTTGCCAAATAAAGAGGTTGTTAATTAAAAGTAAATTAGTGGGATGGGCATTAGGATCCCTGCAATGAGGGAGCTCCAAAACTGGATCAGCCACTGAAAAAGTATGTCCTTCAAACCTGCCAGAGGTCTCTCCATCAAAGGTGGATCAGAGATCATGGCCTTGGTAGCAAATTTCATAGACAAGGCTGGTTGATCATGATCCTTCAGGTTACATGGTTGCTGGTCATTGGGGCCTGTCTTCAAAGGCAGCCCCACATCTACCATGTTGCAGTAGTCTAGTGTGATCACTGCATGGACGACCATATTCTAAGTAGGGCCATAGCTGGTGAACCATTCTGAGCCTCCAAGAGTCTTGCTTTGTTTCCAGCGTCATCTACAGCAATTTTGGATCTACGTCAACCCCATTTCTAACCGGCAGATTGCCATGCCTTGTTGTTTTGCTAGACTTTGACTTCAGCGTGCCCGGCTCCATGAAACTCCACAATCTCATTTCCAAGCTGAAGAAGTGGATCAAAATCCTCGAGGCCAAGACGAAGCAGCTCCCCAAGTTCTTCCTCATCGAGGAAAAATGTCGCTTCCTGAGCAACTTCTCAGCCCAGACAGCAGAAGTGGAGATTCCTGGAGAGTTTCTCATGCCCAAACCAACGCATTACTACATCAAGATTGCACGGTACATTCAGGATGGGAATGTGGGAGTGGGTGGGAAGTAGTTAAGAATGCTCGAGGAGGATAGTGGCTCCCAAATTGTGGGTCTGGTCACAATCTGATTTTTGGTGGGTCACCAAAGAGTGATGGTAAGAACATATATAAGCACTTGGTATATATGTGGCTATTAGAAAATCAGATACTGTAGCTGCTAATTACCCTGCAAATATATCAGATCTTGAGGTTTGCAAGACTGGTCTTGGGTTGGAGGGCTCAGGTGGTGGCTTTGAGCCGGATCTGTGAATGGAAGTTCTGCATGAATAGGCTCAACCTGGAATGTGTGTACATTTACTTGCAACACATGTTGCACATCAAATCCAAAAGGATGATGGAACATTTTATTCTTGGGACAGCTCTGTTCTTTTCTGCTTGCAATTATTTTCTGTCCTTTGCAAGTTAAATGGAAGATAACCCCCCCCCCCGCCCTCCGCACCATGCCTTGATTAAAATTTGGCAGGGTCACCAGGGGCCAGATCAAATTGGCCTTGCTTGTCTTGAGCTATTAGCTCCCTGCCTTTCCCCCTCCCCGCATTTCATGGTCTGATTATCTGCTTTGGTGCCTTGCCAGGGATTAGCTAGAGTCTCCCAAGGGCACCCCAAAAGTGATGTGCATCAGCACTTTGCCTCCCTTCAAGTTGAGGGAAGCTAAGCCCTCCGATAGGAAAGGATTCTGCCCTCTGTCAAGTCTGGACTAACAAGACTCTGTGATGCTTTTGAAAACTTACCTGCGGCTGCCAGCCTTGCACAGTCCTTGGAGGCCAACTTGGGCACTCAGGGCTGGAGCCAGGAGATGTTATACAGTAGGATTTTCAGTATTTCTTCTCCGCACCCCCAAATTGACGGGGATTCATTGCCAAGAGTAAGGAAAACTCTGACTCCGATATCTAGCAGAACCCAGAATTTATTATTAATTTTTAAAAATAATAATTTATTCTCTAAATTGCAGGATAAAAAGGCACATACTCATCCCAGGGAGCTTTTCATGCCAGTTCTGAGCCGAGCTGCATAATGGAAGGAGATGCAGCTGCTTTTAAAAGGTTGCATCTCATTATGAACAGCCATAATAGGACTGTTAGTTTTACAGAGGCTCAGTAGCTAATACACTTCCTTTTGTTCCCGTTAAGCATGGAATTCCCCCCTTTAAATCTAGCTTTCATCTTGAAAGACCAGGTGCTCTTATCTCTCTCTTCCTTTCTCCCCCCTCCATTTCTTTTCATGATAGATTTATGCCCAGAGTGGAGATAGTGCAGAAACACAACACCGCAGCCAGAAGACTGTATATCCGCGGCCATAATGGAAAGATTTACCCGTATCTCGTCATGAACGACGCTTGCTTGACAGAGTCGCGCAGGGAAGAACGGGTCTTGCAGCTCCTGCGCCTTCTCAACCCCTGCCTGGAGAAGAGGAAAGAGACCACCAAGAGGCATTTGTTTTTCACCGGTGGGTGGAGGGCAGCACTAGCAGGCTTTGTCTTGCCCCTCTTGGTCTCCTTTTTTTCCCATCGAGTTCCTTGCCTTTTGAGGTCTCCTTGCATAACTTCTTACAGTCTACTAGACTAGGGCGTTCAAACCCTGGCTTGGGGGCCAGATGCGGACCTCAGAAAGCCTAAACGCAGCCCCCAGCAAGACCTCACTATCCAGTCCTTGGGCAAGCTACTCTAATACTGTAGTCTTCAAAGAGTAGGTGGGGACCCCTTTGGGGGGTTATGACCTTGGGTCAAAGGGGTTGCGAAAGGGTGGAATCCCCCATCTTGATATTTGGCACTGGGCTTTTCTGGGAGTAAGTCTCATTGAAAACAGTGGGACTTCTCAGTAGACATGAGGGGATCCCAGTAGTTTGAGAGGGGATCCCAGACAGATTTTTAAGTTTGAGAGGGGTTCCTGGGATGAAATTCCCAAATACCACTGCTCTAATATATTTGTATATGTAAATTTATGTAGATTTATTCAAATTTCAAATGTAAATTAGTCTTTTGGTCCCCAAAATGGTGTCAGAAAGATTACATGGTCCTCTTGCCAAAAGGTTTGGACACCCCTGGCATAGACTGTTATAGAACTGCTGAAAGGGCAATGCTGGGGGAACCCAGTTAGGAAGTTCCAGTGGATATATCTGGCCTGGGGGCTGTATGTTTAACATGCCGGTTATAGACCAACAGGGAATCTTCCCCCTACTTCTACTGCTGCCACCCCAAAGTAACAGTTTGCTTACATTTTCCTGTAAACCTGTGGAATGGTCTGGGTCTCTCTCTTGTGCCAGTATGAAACATCAGGTCACCTCTAGCAAGTGTTTCAGCATATTAAAATTTATGCAACTGTGCTTTGGGAAAGTATTTAAACTTAAACTGCCGTCTAAAACCATCGATCAGGCCCACATCCCGTTGTGCTTGTTATGCCTCTTGACAAAGCCTTTGTGTGCCAGCGAGCTTGTGTGCACGGCATGGTGTTTTTTTCCACCTCCCTGAGTTTAATAGAGGCAACACAGAAGCAGTCACTCAATTGTGTGTCAGTCCTTGCGTAGAACCCCAAGTAATCACACTAAATTTAACGTGTTTTGAAATTATTGAACGAAACCGGAAAATATCTTGCATTTTTGAATGCAAACAGTTGCATTATTTGCAGAGGCTTTTTTAGTTACAGAGTGGATGATGTTCAGAGACAAGTTTTGCTCCCCCTTCCTCAATGTCAAGGGTCGACACGCTGCAGCTGGTGAAACAGGAGTTACGATGCTGGACCAAAAGCAGATTTGTAGGGAGAATTGCCTTGTCTGCTTCCTCATCGCTCTCCAGAATACACTAGATTTTTCTTGAGCTTATAGTTTTTGAACCAGGCTTGGGTTTTTCCTATCGGGAATAAAAGATTTTCTTCCTGAACCACAGCTGGAAGTGTGCAGGAGAGCTAGCATGACGTTGCAAAGGAGGTGCCTATTGTGGCTCCTTTCCTCTTTTTTGGGATGCATCACTGAATGGCTGAGTGAGCATTTGGGGTGGGTGAAATCCAAATAGCGCATGCTGGTGTGTTCGTGTCTATTGTGGGGCTCTTGAGTGTGCCATGGTGAATGGGTGCGCCACTTGAGGCACACTTGAAAGGATCTCCGCAACCAATACCTGCACGCTACATGAGCAGTGGCTGTGTTAGATGTCACCAGAAAAAGCCGTTCCTCCTAGCAGGGGGAAACATGCAGCCTCTCCAGCTATTCATTATGCGTTAACTGGGTTTGCTCCTCTCTTCTGTTCTCTGCCCCCTCCGTTTCTGTGTTCCTTCCAGTCCCCCGAGTCGTGGCGGTCTCTCCGCAGATGCGCCTGGTTGAAGACAATCCCTCTTCTCTTTCCCTGGTGGAAATCTACAAGCAGCGCTGTGCCAAGAAGGGGATCGAACACGACAGCCCCATTTCAC
The DNA here is from genome assembly GCA_030015325.1 of Cryptoblepharus egeriae. Taxonomy (NCBI): domain Eukaryota; kingdom Metazoa; phylum Chordata; class Lepidosauria; order Squamata; family Scincidae; genus Cryptoblepharus; species Cryptoblepharus egeriae. The sequence goes on from JAREYC010000012.1 coordinate 28,255,295, forward strand.
GTTACTATGACAGACTCGCAACCGTCCAGGCGCGAGGGACTCAAGCCAGCCATCAGGTGTGGTACCCGTCTGATGAATGCGCTTGGATGTCCTTGTCTCCAGGCCCTGCATTTTTCCGCCATCCTTTTTGGTTTCCCGGCCTTGCATGCAACACATCCATCTCATGCCTTTTTTCCTCCTTCTTTGTATTGGCAAAATAATATGTCAAAGCAGAACTGCCGGAGAACTGAACAGGGCCCTAGCATTGCATTCAGATTGTGGCCAGCGTTCAACAAACACAAAACTGCCAAAGAGCCTCATTACCTCTTTACCTTGTATGATTAATATAGTGCAATGACGGCCAGCCAGAAATGCAAGTTACATAACAGAGCAGTTGTACTGGGTGGCTGGGGGTGAGGAGGGAAGTGATGAAAGTAAAGATCTAAGGTTGCAATCCTAACATTCAGTTAAGCCAGTCTAAGCCCATAAATCCTGTGCTGACCTGGGGGTGTGACAAAAATGCCATGAGACACTTCTGCGCCACTCCTGGGGGAGGGCTAAGGCAGTGCCCAGACATGCTCTTGCTTCCCTATGCCTTCAATCCAGAGTAACTACGGGACCTTTTACACCGACGTCGTTACGGTGCCACCTATGGAAAACCTATGGGAAATGCATAGCACATTCCAGAATAAGTGCCTTTTACATCTTTCTATAGTTACTCTGGATTGTAGGGTAAATCACCCTGGGAACGGGAAGACTCATCAGTCTTCCTAATCCTAATCTAATCCTAATCCTAATCTAATGCTGGATTAGGTTAGGATTGCACCGTAAATCACTGCTTGCCAAATTTTTTCAGTGGATGGCTACCTTAACCGTGGCTCCCCATCAGGGTTGTATTCTGCTTCCTCAGCTTCACGGGAAGCGATGGCTCACAGTCTGGGAGCAGTGTCTAAATAGTACTCCTTTTTAGGTACTCCGTGATATTCTGAAGGAAGTGCAAGGGAACATGGTGCCACGGAGCATGCTGAAGGAGTGGGCTTTGCACACGTTCCCCAACGCCACCGACTACTGGACGTTCCGGAAGATGTTCACCATCCAGTTGGCCCTGATCGGTTTTGCAGAGTTTGTCTTCCACTTGAACAGGCTGAACCCTGAGATGCTGCAGATTGCTCAGGTATACCCTCATGGCGTTCATCTCTTGATGACTGCAGCCAGAAAAGCATCTACGCCCAGCTTGGGATGGCTTCTCATTTGCCATGAGGGGCTGGCCCATGAATATCAGGACAAAATTCCTGAGGGTGAGGGCGGTTCGGCAATGGAACAGATTGTCAAGGGAAGATCCCCTCACTGGGGATCTTCAAGCAGAGGCTCCACCAACACCTGTCAGAAATGCTTTAGGAGGATTTTCTGCTACAGGCAGGGGGTTGGACTAGATGACCTACTGGGTCCCTTCCAACTCTAGGATTCTAGGATTCCATGATCTACTGTTGTCCTTCTAGCACAAGAGCAATGAAATCCAAACAGCATTCTTTGCATTCACATTTCAAGGTTCTTAGAAACAAAGAGAGGGTTTTCCCCCCTCTTTTCAAATCAATCCAACTGCACAGCCTTGGCTTTTCAGGTGGAGAGAACAATGAAGTTACTATCCTGAGATGCCAAAAAAGAAAAAGTGGAGCTTTCTCTCTCCACCAGAGCCACACAAAAGAGCCCTCTGTCTTGGGGGTGATACCTTGTGCGGAGCGATCTCATCTGTCATCTTTTTACTCCTGCTAAGAAGAAACAGTGTACATTTCAGAGATCCTTGTTGACCTGGTTTGTTGCTGGTATTGCCTGAGCAAGAGGGACTCTGTGCAGTGGGACACTGTCCTCTTTATCCTATCCACACATACACCTAGTGTGTGCAAGGAAAGGCTTATTTAGTGTACATTTCTGAAATATATATGTATTTTCTCTTGGACATGCATGACTTTGATGCCTTTTTGTTTCCAGACCTAACCGTGAAAAGTATGATTATTTTTCTCCCTCAATCCATACTTAAATATATCTCACCTTTTTATATGCTTTGTTTTAAACCCTAGGATACAGGCAAATTAAATGTGGCATATTTTCGGTTTGATATTAATGATGCCACTGGGGACCTCGATGCCAACCGCCCTGTCCCGTTCCGGCTCACGCCAAACATTTCCGAGTTCCTCACCACCATCGGTGTTTCTGGCCCTCTCACGGCATCCATGATCGCTGTTGCTCGTTGTTTTGCACAGCCAAACTTTAAGGTATGCATAGAGGACGTGTTTATCTATGGGTGTTCATCTGGAAGCTTTGGGGTCTCTCTTTCTTCCTTTGCGCTATCCTGAAACAGAGCCCTGCATCACAAAGGATATAATCCAGAGTAGTTACAGGTCAACCTATAATCCAGAGCAGTTACAGGGATCCATGGACCTCATAACTGCTTCTTTACCCTTTGCTGCTTCTTTACCCTTCTTTTTGGGGAGACCACAACAAAGTGGCGGCAACGTTTACCCTCTGTGTGGCTTATTAGGTGGAAATAAACTTGCCTCGGCAGTTGTTGCAGCTGTGCCAATGTCTGCAAACCACGGAACGGTGATGGAAATGACAAATTCAGCATCATTTGGTTCCTTTCGAATAATATCACCAATAGGGATCTGTCTTGGCAGCTTCTTAGCAGGGGAGCAGCAGAAGACATAGAGTGGATTTGATGGACTTCCCCTTTTGACAGCATACAGTTTGCAAGATGGAACGGGCTTGTTTCGTTTAAAAATTCCTACACTTTAGCAGGATGGACCATCTCACTGCAAAGTGGCGATTTTGCTGGAAAACACCAGAGTGTAGAAAAAAAAACAGAGGAAAAACAATAAAGGAGAAACCTGTATTGATGTGCTGCTTGCCTCAAAGGGCCTCCCTGAAGCGTTCGTTTTCTAGCAGGGCACCCCATAGGTTCCCTTTGGATACCAAGGGCCCACTGAATTCTCTCTTTGCTGGTCCCAAACATCTACACACTCCCAAAGTGCTGAGACACACTTTTGGCTGTAATCTGTAGTATTCCTGTTTAAATGTAATTATTTTTCCCTTCACTTCAGGTTGACGGCATCCTGAAGACGGTGCTGCGTGACGAGATAATTGCTTGGCACAAGAAAACCCAAGAGGACACCTCCTCCCCACTCTCTGCAGCAGGGCAGCCTGAGAACATGGATAGCCAGCAGCTGGTTTCCTTGGTCCAGAAAGCCGTGACCGCCATCATGACTCGCCTGCACAACCTGGCGCAGTTTGAAGGAGGGGAGAGCAAAGTCAACACACTGGTCGCTGCGGCAAACAGTCTGGATAATCTCTGCCGCATGGATCCCGCTTGGCACCCATGGCTCTAACATGGCGCGGATCTAACTTAGTAATTCCAATTTGTGACGGGGAAATAGAGAGAAATGTGAAATGCATTTGGACCCATGGCATGCGTTGCTGCCTCTCGTGCCTCAGGATCATGTTTACAGGAGCGCACCTGTTTTTACACCTCTCGGTAATTTCATGTGCTTGTTACACAAGAGAATTGCTCTTGCAGACCATGGAAAGGGGGCAGATCCATTAAGCATGACGAAGACAAATGATTTTTACATCCAATGAAAGAAAACGGACACCATGTGGGCTGATTTGCTGCCTACTTCTGATTATAAACTCTTTTTTTACGCTTTAAAGGAAACTTAGTACGCCCACCTTGTGGGAGGCACCACGTGAAGACTTTTTTAAAAATATAAATAGTATTTCTTCATTGTTTACCTTCATAACCCGTACAAAGACTGCTCAAATAGTGTGTTCTTCCAATTGGAGATATACGTGAGTCGACGTGCGTTTGTACAGATTTTGTAACAAAATGTATAGAAGATCTTTTTGTGTCTTTTTGTTTGTTTGTTTCCAGTAGTTAATTGGAGAAAAATAAAGGAATCGTGCTACGCCACTGTCCAAGCTCACGTTCAATGGAAACAGTTCCAATTCTGAAATCTCGTTCAGATTTACGCAGAAAAAGAAATTAATAAATGAACTTGTACTTCATTGAGAGAAACATTTGGATGGAACCAGCGTGATCCAAATAAAAAAATTATATGTGAGAAGATGGTGATATATTTTTGAATGTCCCTATGTTTTAAGTATACATTGTTCAAGTAGCTTCTTGGGGAGTGATTTAAGTTTTTACCTTTGTAATTTAAGAGAGAGAAAGAGAGAGAGAGAGGGGGGGAGGAATGAAATTGCTTTGTCATCATTTTTTTATCAACCTTGCAGTGCTGGAAATGTTCCCGTTTGAATTTGTACAGAGTGACTTTTCTCAAAATAAATATTTTCTAAAATGCTTTAATGGTGCTCATTTTCCTGAAGCGGAGGCTGAAACGGGAGGGAATTGAAGTTTTTTAAAAAGCCACATGAACCGCTTCCAGAATGGGAGAGAGTTTGGCGTTGGAAAACATAGAGCACAGTCCTAACTATGTCTACTCAAAAGTAAGCCCCATTGTGTTCAATGAGTCTTACTCCCAGGAAAGTGTCTTGGATTGCAGCCTTAATGTCCCATTAATTATTTAAAAGTTTAATGCTTGTTCTGTGGTTTGTGTTCTCCAGACCTTCCATCTTTGAATTCCACCTTTCCCAGTTTCTGATAACCTCCCATATTAATTTACTGGAGTTGTACAAAACAGAGAGTTGAATATCTTCCATAAAGATGCCTTCTGATATAGCACCTAGATCCCAGAGTGAGTACCAACAAGGAACATATAGACTGATGTGTCCATATAGATTGTACAGGGTACCCACATTCTCCCCATCCCCACCCATGTATGCCACACACATATGCCAGAGTTGCAGGCCAGGCCACTTAGGATTGCACTCATGCCCTACAATCCAGTGTAATTACGGGAAGACGTAAGAGGCACTTACTCTGGATTGCTCTCCATTTCTCGTATATGTGGTACCATAACTACGTCGGTGTAAAAGGTCCCGTAGTTACTCTGGATTGTAGCCTTAAACTAATAATAGGTAAGATGCTCCAGATAGCAACACTTTCAATTTCATCCATGTGTGAATCATAAGCCTTTCCCCGCCACACACACTATATTTCTGCTAATGAGTCTAATTTTACCAGGCTCCACTTCAAATACTTTTTGAGTTTCCTGTTCTTGTTATACATCTTTGGGATAATTTTTTTCAGAATCCTTTAGACAGTTGTGCGATTTCTCTTGCTTCCCACTTGTTCTCTGCCTTTGTAACGCCGCTTTATTAATTTTGCCTCCTAATTACAGAGAAGGCTCTCCCGTATCCAGTTGCGATACAGATGTTAGAAATTGCAGAGATGAATAATGCATGCTTTCATTCTGCGGAGATGTGGCAACGGAGCCAGGCTAAATCCCATGCCTGCAGGGTAAGTATATGTATACAGCAGCACATCCGTGCCACTGTTAGTAGCCGTTGGTAGGCTTGCCCTCTATGACCTTTCCATTTCACTTTTTCGGGCATAAAAGGGTTGGAGAGTGCTGGTTTAGAATACTTGGACCTAATCCACGTCCGCCTTGTGGGAATGGAAGGATATTTCCCCCCCAAAAGGAAGCTTGACCTTACAATCATTGGTTATAGATGAGCAGGCTTTCAAGAGAGGAGGAAAGGGGTAGAATGGGGGTGAGTGGGTGTGGGGGCATCACCAGTGGTGGGCTTCAGGGGGTTCTCACAGGTGCTATAGAACCCTTTGCTAATGAGTGCCTAGTTCTGAGAACAGGTTACTAATGGGACATAGAACCTATCGTTAATTTAGGTTATTAGGAGACTGAACCTGTTGTTAATTTATTTGAATTCCACCACTGGGCATCAGCCTGTGGTGGTCTCTGCCAGAGGTGATCTGACATGCGCACGGGTAAAATTCAGTGCCAACCCTCCAAACCTGAACACAACCCCTAGGACGAAGGTGTTTGTGATGGAAACTAGGCCTAAAAGGAAAAAACAATAAAAACAAAACCAACCTGCTATTTGCACAAGAGGACCTTGTTAGAATTCCCCACCGGAGCAATTCATTTAACCCGGGGTTCGGCGCTCTCCTTTCATGAGCAGCTGCCAAGGAAACAAGTCCGGAGGTTCCCGCGGGGGTCACCATAACGGCATTTATTATTTTTAGAGGTGACATTCGCTTTATAGAGTCGGGAAGGGCTCTGGCAATCAAGCCGTGCTTGGTGGCGACTTCCCTTGGTGAGATACCATATTTATCCACATCCGCTAAGACGCTGTCAGAATCCGTCCGCCATCAATCAATCAGAACCTGCCCTCCTTCCAGCCCCAATCAGCTCCTGCTCCGCGGGTTTTATTAAGGAAAGCTTCTCTCTCTTATCTGGGAAGGGCAGAGGGCCTTGGCAGGCACGCGGCTCTTCCCGGGCACATTAATTCTTGTCTCTCGGAGGCACCCGGTGGTATTTATAAGACTTTGGCGTTAATGGATCAAATTGCCTCGTTCAGCAAGATCTTTTGATCAGCCGCAGTCGCTCCATCAGGTGTTGGAGAAAAGGGGTCAAGAACACGCTGGAAAACCTTGACGGGCTTCCGTGTCCAGTTGTAGCTGCTTTTAATTGAGGTCTGCTCATGTCAGGGCAACGCAAAGCTCTCTCGATACGTACGCAACTCTCTCCCGCCCCCTCCACCTGCGTCTCTTTAGAAAACCGGAGCAATTATCCCATTAAAAAAAAGAAACTCAAAATTGGGAAGATGATAGATGTGTTATTGAAATGGCATCAACTGTGTGGGTGGTTTAATTTTTTTAGGTAAATGTGATGCTGATTATATAATGATCTTTAACACACTCCTTTCATTTTCTTAACTCCGGAAAAAGAGAGAGAGAGAGAGAGAGAGAGACAGAGTGAATGAGCTGAAGCTTGAGAAATAATTGGTGGATAAAACCTTGCAAAAGGGCCATATTCATAATAATACCAATGCACTTTGCAACCACTTTGATGTCCTTGAAAAACAACCCTGGATGGTGAGTATAAACCCCATGCAATAAATATAAACCCCATAAAGAAATAAGAAGTCTGGGGCCAAGGGATTGAGTTCATGGTCAAGGCACCATTGGAACTGGGATCCCAACTCTAACCCAGGAAATGGGTCTGCGCCGCTTTTTGACACCCTGCAAGTACGCTTCCTTGCATCTGGGTTGTAGGGTTGCTGTAATTTTCTTCCACAAAACCAGGACAGGACCCTCTGTCCGATTTGTCAGTATGTAAACACAGTCCCCCCAAAATTTGGATTGCCCCTGTTTTTGGGGACATATGGCAATCCTATTTGGAAGTAACCTACAGTACTTTTGAAACCAGGAGGTTGAGGTTGTGCTTATCCATCATGGCTTCCATCATGTAACCTGTGATGGACTTTTACTCCAAAAATATATCCAATCCCCTTTAAGGGTGCAATCCACAGTAACTACAGGGAGTCCTTGCTCCGATGTAAGAACAATTTACTCTGGATTGCAATATGAATTTCCCATAGGTTTTCACTAGGTGGTGCTGTAATTACGTCGATGTAAATGTCTCATGTGCCCCCATAGTGACTCTGGATTGTAGGGTATGGCTAAATCCTGTGGCAAGTTCCACAAACCTAGTAACTTTACTAGTAACTGTGACCCACAACATGCAGACAGGGAGCAAAATCCTAACCATGTCTACTCAGAAGTAAGACCCATTGTGTTCAATGGGTTTTACTCCCAGGAAAGTGTCTTTAGGATTGCAGCCAGGATTTCCCTTTTGATGATTATCAGCAGGCTCTCTTAACCTTGTTCATCTGTTCTGCCCAAAGACACATCTTAGGTTTAGGACTGGATAAAAATACCCCTTCCCTGAAAGATTACCTTTTTAATATTATTGTGAGCTTGAAGCACAGAGTTTTTCCCCGGTGTTTCTCCCCACTTCCAATTATATGGACGCATTTAGGTAGAAATGTCTAATGCATTCCCGAAATGGGGAGATCAACGCCACGCGCCTCTGAAGTCTTCCGTGGATATGGGCATAATTAGATTTTTATCAGTTGCAGCTAGGTGTAACTGTTTCATTATCATTGACCCGGATTACTTTCCAGCATGTCTCCCTCATTAAAATCTACCGCACCTCGGCTAATGGGTTTTGTTTCCATCAAGACATAATGAGGACTGGCAGATCTGCATATTCTCCAAGCGAACCCGGAGCAGAGACAAATATCTCGTTTTTATTACCACCTGACAGAGACATAATGATTTCTGAGAATCTCATTACCATCATATTATGCAATGATTTAACTTAATTTTTGACTTTTTTTTTGCTGTGCAAATCATGTGATGGCGACAAAAAATTGGAAGTGTTTGCGCTTGTTTGCTTGACTTTGCTGCTTGACTCTTCTCCTACTGCTAGATAATGTTTCTGTTCCTCCATCCTTATATGTGTGGACGTTGATCTGATCTGGCTGGACTGTCAGAGTTGTGGTTCTCAGTTGTGGTTCTTGTGTTGATTTCAACAACACAAAACCTTGTCAATGGCGTGGTTAATGGCCAGCGCACTGGCTTTACCCTCTGGCCGGGAGCAGCAAAGAAGTGCCTTACAGCACTTTTGTGACACTCTGAGGCCAGCGCAGGACTTGTTAGAATTGGCCAGGGGTTAGAATCGCAGCGTCAAAATCAATCAATCAATCAATCAATCAATCAATCAATCAATCATTCAATGTTACTTGTAAATAAATAAACAAATAATTTCTTTTTCGGGTCAATAAATGTTAATTGTAGGGAGGGGTAGAGATAGATCAAAAAATCTGAAAAGTCACTCACCAACACCCAGCCAGAACCGCCAGACGTAGAAGCATGAAAGTTGGGTGGGGGGTTCGTTTTTGTGATGGAGGTATCCATCAATAACCTATTTTTAGAAATTCCAACTGAAAAGGGGTGCAACATGTTTTTGTCCCTATACTTTCCATTGAAAAATTGCTGACTGATAAGACACCCTGCCTCAACCCCTGGATCTAGATGCATGAAATATGGGGGAGGGGAGGGTATCCCTTATGTGATGGGAACACCCGTTAAGAAACAACGTTTAGAAATTTTACCTTTAAGGGTTCAAAAGGGGTTCAATGTGTGTTTTTGTCCTGTACTGAACATTGAAGACTGATAAAATCCAGCCGCAAATCCTGCGCCTGCCCTGTGGGGGTGCCCACGGTCGGGGAGAATGGTGCACGAGGGGTGTTGTACAAGGAGGAAGTGTCGCAGGGGAGTTCAGGGGAGGTGTTGCACAGGGGAGATGCACAGGTGTTTTTCACATGGTTTGGGGAGTTTTGCATGGGGTGGGAGGGTTTGCACAGGGGGTTGTTGCAGGGCAATGGCAGGTGTTGTTGTTAAATTTCACAAATAAATAAAGCAAGCAACTTCTTTCTAGATCACCTTTTAAAATGTCTTATAACACTAGGTGGGTCCCAATAGATTGTCAAAGTGGGTCGCAGTGCTGAAAAGGTTGGGAATCTCTGCTCTATCCAACTCCCTTGGAGTTTTTGGAGGTAGGGAGTTAAAATTAAAAGGCTTCCTGGCAACTGCCAAGGGACGAGGCCCGACTAATGGAGTTATTGATCACAATGACACGATCCACCTGAGCATGTGTTGCCCCCTCACCTTCTCACCAGGCCATTCACTGATTTGTTTATGTGCATAATTTAGTCTTGTTATGTCACCCAATTGTAAACACCGTATTTCACCTGGGAGAGCCGTTGTTGGTTTATGGAGCCGGCTTTCCGACTGGAAAAAAAAACAAACCCCAAACCATATGGTGTGTATGTCAGATACAGGGGAAGTGAAGCAAACTTCTCAATATGGAGAGCGAACAGATTGACTCCTAATTAAGATCAGATGGCCCTCCAGGTGAATCAGGCACCCCGTAAAACCTATTAGAGTAAGACCCATCTCGGATGGAGTGCAATTTAAGGAGTCCAAACATCAGTAGTTCCAGAGATGCAGTGATGTGGGATTGGTCCATGGAGCTCAATGGAGCCTGCGCAGTCTAGTGGGGGCCCTCCATCTTTGGGGTGGGGACTTTCCAATGTGACCCCAAAGGGATTGGAACTACTACAGTAGGACTGCAATCCCAAAGACACTTTCCTGGGAGTAAGACCCATTGAACACAATGGGGTTTAACTTTTGAGTAGACATGCTTACTTACATGATTTGAGTAGAAAACCCTTACTTACGCGCATTGGAGATGCAAACTTTCATACATACGAACGAACATACATACATACAAACAAAAGTTCAAGATATGAACTTTCAAACATACAAAGATAGCCACCTTTTAAGGAAGAAAGGTGGGGTATAAATCGAGTAAATAAATACTGGTAATAAATAAACTCTATTTGCTGGATTTAAGGTGCAGTAACAGTATTTTAACAGCAAACATTTTTGACAAGTAACAGTAAACAGAATTAATATTAAAAAAAACACTTTTTAAAGAGTAAAGATATTTAATGTACACTACTTTTTCATTTTTTTTACAGTGGGTCAAACTGGGTCACACGTCAGTGAGTTGGACATGTGAACAAATCGACTTACGAACGGGCTTCTGGAAAGGAACTCATTTGTAAGTAAGGGACTGACTATATAGAGAAATGGACCCTTCCTTAAGATGCAGGAAAATAAAACATAGAATTGGTAGATGATTGCAAGGTCATCTAGTCCAACCCTGTGCTTATTGCAGGAAATTCTCCTAGAGCTAAGAGTAGGTTAACCCACTCTCTCAGAGTAGGTTCCTAACCTGGGTTCAATTGAACCCCAGGGGTACGGTGAGTCAGTTTCAGGGGTTCAGCAGAGGTGTGTGTGTCCATTTCGTTCGCCAGGGTTGCCAGATGCATTATATACTTTTGTTATGATGGACAAAACATTTTATTTTTCCAACTATGAAGGGTTCGGTGAATGCTCTTATGAAACTTGTGGGGTTCAGTACCTCCAACAAGGTTCAGAACCATGGTCCTAGAGCATCTCCAACAGGTGCTTCTTGAGCCTTCACTTGAAGATCTCCAGTGAGGAAGAGCCTACCACCTTCTTCACCAATCTGTCCCATTCTGGAAATGTCCCATTCTGGAACCACCCAGAATTTCTTCCTGATATCCAGAGAGAAAATTGGATCTACTTCTACCCTTGGGAAATCTGATCCTGCTGGGCTACCTCCTGCATGCTCTTCAATTAATACTGGCATGGAAGTTGGAAAGCATGCTAGTAGTAAGGAGAGCTTCTACAGAAGAAGGTAAATTTGGTCTGAAGCTACTCGTTCCTCCTCTGTATGTAGGAAGAGCTTGAGGGGTAGCTGTGTTATCCCCCCTTGGTGGAGTGATGCCACTCAAGCCCTACCCAGATACCCTGAGGATGATATACTTTCTCCTACCTTCCTTTTCCTGCAGACAGACAGACCGACACACATATACAGTTTCTTTGTGTAATGAGGCATTGAGCACTATGGAACCGCAATGTCATCCCATCGTAAGCGATGAGGCCGTTACTACAGCTCTTGTCTCTGGGATGAAAATATCATCCGCTCTCATGTTCGGCTTCTCCCCCCTTCATAATTCTTGCACAGAAAAGAAGCGCATTATGTTGATTGTATCGGCCAGGATGAAATAAGGTCAACGCACAGGGATGCTTTGGAGTGGAACTCATTTCCAGATGATGCAAAGGACTGTGTTTTAAATAAACTCAGAAACCGTGTGGCAGGGAATAGTCTCTCCCAGTCACTGCCTGCTTAACAGTCCACTCCAGAACTCCTGGATTGCAGGAAGTGTCCATTTCTTGCTCGGCGGTGGGGCTGGGCACCTCTGGCATCCATCCAGGCAGGATCAGGAATGGTTTTTCTTTTCATTATCTGGGGCCAGAAATTAATGGAACTTAGGGCGCAATCCAGAGTAACTACGGGGAGTCCTTGCTCCGGTGTAAGAACAATTTACTCTGGATTGCAATATGAATTTCCCATAGGTTTTCACTAGGTGGTGCCGTAACTACGAGTGCACGTAATGTCTCTTATGTGCACCCATAGTTTGGATTGAAGGGTTAGCGCAAAATCCATAGCAGTTACGGGTCCACACAGTTATATCACCTTCTCGTCACCCTTACCTTATGGAAAGTCAAATTAAGTCCTTTGCTCCAGAGCAGTTAAGGTGACTTTCCATAAGATAACACGAGAGGGTGACATAACTGCATGGACCCGTAACTGCTCTGGACTTTGCCCTTAGGCTGCGATCCTAAGAGCACGTTCCTGGGAGTAACTGAACTCAGTGGAACTTGCTGAACTCAATGGAACTTGCTGAACCCCACTGAACTCAATGGAACTTGCTTTGGAGTAGACATGAATAGGATTGTGCCCTTAGGCTGCAATCCTAAGAGCACGTTCCTGGGAGTAAGCCCCACTGAACTCAGTGGAACTTCCTTTGGAGTAGATATGAATAGGATTGTGCCCTTAGGCTGCAGTCCTAAGAGACCATGTTCCTGGGAGTAAGCCCCACTGAACTCAATGGAACTTGCCTTGAAGTGGACATGAATAGCATTGTGCCCTTAGGCTGCAATCCTAAGAGAGCACGTTCCTGGGAGTAAGCCCCACTGAACTCAATGGAACTTGCTTTGGAGTAGACATGAATAGGACTGCACTGTTAGTTAAAAATCCCGAGTAAGCAGGAGATCCTGGCATTGAAACCTAGCAGTATCTTTTTTGCTGGATGGTGGAGGAAGGTACAGCATTAATAGCATGGAAATGTCCTGATGAAATCTACTGCTAAGACCCAGAGGGCAGGAATTGGCTCCTTGGGAGGGTCTGTTGATGGAAGTCTGGCAGGTTGGTCCTCTCGAGTAAATGCCTTGAAGGGCAGTGCTTGGCAGAACTGTTGCTGGAGGTCATGGTGTGCCAGAAGCCATGGCTCAGTGATGTCACAACTTCTGAGAAGGAGGTGATGTGGTGGTTGCAAACCCCGTAATCTGGACGGAAGCAGCAGCCAGACTATAGGGCATTCTGCCTTTGGCTTCCTTGCCATGAGTTGTGCACAGATGGGAAGAAGGATGAGGAAGGGTGAATGAATGAATGGGACGGTAGAAGCTTTGCTTATATGTGCCATCATTTTTATATATATATATATACACACACACACATTTTTATATATATACGCTGTATTTACTCAAATCTAACAATTGCCTTTTCCAGCCAAATCCAGTCTCCAAAATCACGGTGTGCATTAGATTTGATGGTTAATAAGATTTGAGTAAATATGGTATTTTGATTATGAGTATAGGATGCACATTAGATTTGATGGCACATTAGATTTGAGTAAATACGGTGATTTTAAAAGTCTCACTCATTGTTTCATCAACGCCCAGCCAAAACCACCAGACCTAGAAGTGTGAAATTTGGGGAGAGTGTTCCTTTCCCTGGATTCAGGAAGGAGGGTGTTCTTGACTCGTGGGTTGTCGCCCCCTGTCGTTCAGGAGGCTGGACGAAGTCCAATCTCCTCCCTGGGGGAGGCACCACGAGCCCCAGTCTCGTCCAGCCTCGCAGCGAGGTCGGACGAAGTCTGGGGAGCTCCTTCTTTCTCTCCCCCTTTTTTTTTCTCCTCCTTTTTTCTAGGACGGTCCTGTCACACCCACACATTACCAGGTTCCTCAAAGGAGTGAAGCAGTTGTGCCCCCTGCAGGTACACTACTTCCCTTCTTGGGATCTACCTCTTGTTTTACAGGCCATGCAAAAGGCTCCTTTTGAGCCTCTTCATAGTGTGGTTCTTACCTTGAAGGTTCTTACCTTGAAGATGATTTTTCTGGTTTCTGTAACTTCGGCCAGGAGGGTGTCCGAAATAGGGGCACTCTCTATTAACCCAAACCTGTGCATTTTTCATAGGGACAAGGTACTGTTGAGGTTGGATCCTACTTTTGTTCCAAAGGTCAACTCCTGGTATCACAGGGCGCAGGAGTTGGTCATTCCATCTTTTTGTTCAGAACCAAAAACTCCCAAGGAAATGGGGTGGCATAAGGTTGATGCCAAGAGAGCAGTCAGCTATTACATAGAACGGACCAGAGCTTTCCGAAAGACTGACCGTCTTTTTGTGCTTTTTCAGGGTCTGGCTATGGGCAAGCGGCCCTCTAGGAGCACGTTGGCTAATTGGCTCAAGGGCGCTATAGCCTTAGCATATTCGTCCGTTGGAAGGGATCCTCCTGCCGGAATTACCGCTCATTCTATTAGGAGCGTGGCTGCGTCAGCCGCATATGAAGGGGTGATGTCCCTTGATGCTATCTGTAAAGCAGCTACCTGGGCATCACCGAATACTTTCATAAAACATTATAAAATAGACAAAGCGGCTTCATCGGATGCAGCGTTTGGTAGGAGGGTTTTGCTAGGGGTGGTGTCAACTTAGGCCCTTAGGGTCAGCCGGACGGATACGGCTTTGCTATATCCCACGAGTCAAGAACACCCTCCTTCCTGAATCCAGGGAAAAGAAGTTTCTTACCGTAGACTTCTTTTCTGGGATGAAGAAAGGAGGGTGTTCTACCCGCCTCTTCCTGACCCTACAGTCCTGGCGTTGGTTTCTTCTATAGGTTGGCTGTTTGGGCTTTGCCTTGTTGTAGGTAGGTTTGAGGGGCCAGGTTTCTTTGCACTGTCCTCTGTTACCATTTTTTCCTGTTACTTTGAGTATTGTATTGGCAGGATCTGCTCCTTCTCTATGATTGACAGTTCCCTGCCATGGGGTTTTTTCGGTACTCAGACTCAGCTCAGCTTGGAGACTGGAGCTCGTGGTGCTGCTCCCAGGGAGGAGATTGGACTTCGTCCAGCCTCCTGAATGACAGGGGGCGACAACCCACGAGTCAAGAACACCCTCCTTCCTTCATCCCAGAAAAGAAGTCTACGGTAAGAAACTTTCTTTTCTGTGATGGAGGCACACATTAAGAACCGATTGTTTTGAAATTTAACCCTTAAGGGGGTGAAAAGGGGTGCAACATGTTTTTTGTCCTGTACATAATGTTGAAGATTAATTGATCAACACCCAGCCCCAACCTCTGAATCTAGAAGCATGAAATTTGGGGAGCATGCAATTCCCCACTAAGAACTGATTTTGTGTCCAATGGTACCTGCTGCATGGTGTTGCTTGCTGGTGCCCAGTGCATGCTGGGACCCAGTGACTGCTTCCCAGTGAGTAACCCCAGTAGTGCCTGGTGCTCTCTGCTCCCCACTGCCACTCAGTGGTGCCCAGAGCCTGATGGTGCCTGCTGCACTGTAGGAATGTGCAGTACCTGGTGGTGGCCTGTGCCTGGTGCCCTGTGCCTGGTGGTGCCTGATGCCTGATGTCTGGGTGTGCCCATTGGTGTCTGCTGCCTGGTAGGGGTACCCCCTTGGTGCCTGGTAGGAATGTCCAGTGGTTCCCACTGCCTACTGTGTGGTGGTGCCTGGTGCCCAGTGGTGCCCTTAGGAATGCCTAGTGGGGGATCCCCAGTGTCCACTGGTGCCAGGTGGTGCCTGCAGTACACTGGTGTCTGTTGCCCACTGGTGCACAGTGGTGCCTGCTGGTGCCCCCTTGAGTCCCCTGCCATTGGCACACAGTGGTGCCCAGTGCCACCCAATGGTGCCTGGTAGGGATGTCCAGTGCTTGGTGGGACTGACTGCTGCTGCCTGCCATTACCCCCTGGTACCTTCCAGTGCCCAGTGTCTGTTATTGTCCAGTGGTGCCAATGCCCTCCAGTGCCCACCACTTGGTGCCACTGCCTGGTTGCCCACCAGTGCCCATCCATGCCAGGGGCCCACACATATTCTTGAAACTTACTCCCGCAATGGCAGGTTTATTCATGCTAGTTTAACAAAAATCATTACTGAAACCTCTGTTCCTAACTCTGCGAACACTTTCGATCCTTGGCAGACGTTGCAATCAGCCTCTGGGCTGAACTGTGCTGGAGCCAGCACTGTGCAGGGAGTTTCTGGACTTCTCCGTTCACCAAACAGGTCTCTGGGCACAAAACTCTTTAATAAGCAGAATAAAGACAAGCAAATATTTTAATTACCTTTTCCTCGGAGTGAACTTATGTGATACGTGCTGGTAAATTAACCGAGCAACATGGTCTGGCTGATTGGAGTGGAAACCTATTATGTATTTCAGGCTTCTAAGACAACTACTTTGGCAAGCAAAGAAGAGGTTTTTGTCTTTAATCCAGGATATTATTTAACATCAAAAGAGTCCAGGGAAAGAAGAAGTAATAAAAATGGAAGAAGAGACGCTGTGCTGTTTTTCCTTCTGTCTGCCCAGCGAAGGCTTCTTTTCACACGGAAATGGCGCTGCAGAAAATGTTCTTCAAACATGAAGGAGAAAAGAAACCAGTTTGGTTGGCAAAAGTCCGTCCCACAAAATTGAATCCTGGTTTAACAGACTGTCTTGTGCTTTTCCTCCAATACCTCCCTCTCTCCATCCATCCATCCATGTATCCATTTATATCTCCCTCTCTCCATCCATCCCTCCCTTTATCCATCCCTGTATCCATCTATATCTCCCTCTCTTCATCCATCCCTGTATCCATCTATATCTCCCTCTTTCCATCCATCCCTCCCTTTATCCATCCCTATATCCATCTATACCTCCCACCACCCCTCCCTCTATCTATCCATCAACACATACACCTTGTATGGCTTGTAACCCATGATGGACTTTTCCTCTTGGAATTTGTCCAAACCCTTCTTAAAGGGGTTGAGACTAGATGCCTTCACCACATTCTGTGGTAAGGAGTTCCATAGGTTATTTATATGCTTCTTTTCCTCTGTATTCAGTCTGCTTCATTGCATTTATTTGTAAGTCCCAGGACTGTGGCAGTCTCTTGACTTCCTTGGAAATCAGTCTTTTGACTACTATGCCACACTATCTCACCAAGATGGTAATGAAGAACAGTTTTATCTGTAGAAGCGTCTTGGTTTGTCTGCCCAGCATATGAATACCAAAGCGTAACTCCTTGGTGTAACTTTGATGTAACTTGGTGTACACTCCTTGGTATAACTGGCATAACTTTCCATGATGAATCTAGGCTCAAAACCAATGGCAAGTGTTGTGGTAGTTGGCAAGTTGAATCCTCCGAGGGGTGCAAAATTCTTCTGCATTCTTGCTGGGGTGCAGAGGCAGCCAAGACAGCCAAATGCTGTACTTGTCTTTGCGTTAGAATCATAGAATCCTAGAGTTGGAAGGGACCCAGTAGGTCATCTAGTCCAACCCGCTGCCAGTAGCGTTGGCAGACTGCCACAAGGATCAATAGGGTTTGTACTGGGCTCTGTCCCTGCTTCTGTGATACCACACAGACACACTCCATACTCCTCTTTGGCATGCTGTATTGGAGAAGGAGCAGAATGGAATGAAAGAAGAACTGGAGAGAAGCAGAGTTGTGGGCTAGAGAGAAGCCCTTTGGCTTCGTTGCCACCTACTGGTGCCAAAAGGGATTGCAAGAAATGCCCACACTAGCCGCTTCTGGAGACAGTATGTCCAGAGCAATGGTGGGATTGAAATAAATTAACATGTTCTTTGTCCTAATAACCTAAATTAACAGCAGGTTCTGTGTCCCATTAGTAACCGGTTCTCAGAGCCAGGTGCTCATTAGCAAAGGGTTCTATAGAACCTGTGAGAACCCCCTGAAGCCCATCACTGGTCGAGAGGTAGCCCGAACAATGAGAACAAATCAGGATAAACTGTACTTTTATTATTGTTATAGGGTCGGACAAGGCCATAATAACCATTTTGCCCATGGATGAAGCAAGAGGCAGATCAGGGATTTCCTGACTCATCAGCTTCCTCGCTATGGCCTAACTTAAGAATTCCTTGAGTCACTGTGAGTAGAAGCGCAATTCTGAGCCCGGCGCAAAGGGGGATCTCATCTGCGCACCCCACACGCAGTTTTCTCGTCTCGCCTTCACGGAATTACTATCAAGGAATCCATGTCTCCATGGAGACTGGAATTATTCTAATGAGTTCTCAAGAGGGCTCCCTGTTGAGGAAATAATTAACGGAGTCTACACAGTGCAGAGGGGGAAGGAAGGAACCCTCCAATAACAACGTCCCTGCTTGGGAGAGACGTGTGGCCAACAAGCATCTGTTGTGCAGTGGTGGAAGCGCACCGTGGCATGTTGGTAGGGATGCTTCCAGAAGTCTGGAAGGATGGTACCACTTCTCTGGTCAATTGCATGGCACACTGGTGTGCCATGGATGGTCTGAACCCCCTACCAGCACAAATGCCTTGAAAATTTTTGTGCCCCGTCGATGTGCCATGAGACAAAAAAGATTGAAAATTACCGCACTAGATCTTGCCTCTCTGCTGATTGCAAGACCATTGGGTGGAGCACTGGCACAACCATAGGGGACCATAGGAGTTGGTCGCATAGGGGATGCTCTGGGGACGCATAGGGGGGACGCTCTGTCTCTCCTGACCACACATCTCTGGATCTCACTTAACTAGGGTTGCCATATGTCTTGAAAAACAGGGACAATCCCAATTTGGGGGGATTGTGTTCTCATACTGGCAAATGGGAGAGAGGATCCTGTCCTGATTTTGCAGAAGAGAATTATGGCAATCCTACACTTATCTGCGACCTGGAAAAAAAATGAGTTTTCTATGAAAAAAAATGCATTCAATCTTTTTCCGAGGAAGACCAAATAAGGCCATTAAATATGGACAACGCCAGCTATGCAGGCGTTTAGGGTGAGACGTCTGATCGCTGATGTTGCTCACCACCAAGAAAACCTTAAACATAGCCCGAATACTGCTGGAGCTAGCAGTTCAACAGGCATACATATCTTCCCCCCCCCGACTATCCCAGACACATTTTTAATTAAAAAAATCCATTATACGATTAAAAATGTAAAACAGGCATTATCATCTGCACGGTAATGAATGGGGAAAGTGCCTGATAAGGCAAGATGTGGCCACCCCCACTTCTGCATTACTTCAGATTTTCTTTCTGAAAGAGATCCTCTGGTCTCACTGATTAAAATTCAATTTTTTAATTTTTTTCCTTAATTTTTTTCCCTCCCCCTCCTGTCAATTAAACTCTGCGAACATGAAGTGAACATGAGAGAGGAACCCGGCAACAATGCCAAAAATTAATTACCTAGTTGAGGAACAAGATAATAATTAGCCATGAAATTTTTTATCTGCCGCAAAATAATTCGGAATGAAGGAGCCCCAGATTGGTGGTTCCACATCCGTGCCGCATTTGGGTGGGCGTCTGGAGCGGGCATCTCCCCTTCCAAGCCTCGCTCTTCACCAACCTGCTAATTGCAATCCATGACCCAGGCGTGTGAGATGGAAGGATTGCAAGGCAGGCCATTCCCGTGTTAGGGATGTCAGGCTGTTTGCAACATCTGCTTGATGGAGCCAGTATCCCATTAGTTGTCCAAATCAAGCAGGTCCAAGAAATTCAATTTTTGTAGGAAAAAAAATGTCATCTGCCATCCAAGTCCACATCAGGATTGTATAAAGTAGCATTTAATAGTAGCCAGGAAATAGTAGCGTTGGCCAGGCTCAAATGGTGCCTCTGGAAGAAGGCCAATATCTCCATCAAGACCAGAATTTGCCTCTTCCAAACGCTGATCCTGCCAAACATGGATCAGAAACATGGACTTTGCTCAAATCAGTCACGGACAATCTCAAATGTCTTGGAAGATCTTGAGTCGTACAACTCTATTTTGCTCTCCCTGCATGGAATGGTACCAAAGAGATGGCCCTCCAGAACTCTGTGCTCCACCCCCTCTAGCTATGCCACTGCAAGGATGCAGGTCTCTTGTTGTCTGGTGTGCTCCCCAAGCCATCTGGTGAGCATCTTTGAGATCCAGAAAGCTGGACCAGGTGAGCCCCCTTTGGTCTGATCCAGCTGGGGCTCTCATCTATATATATATATATATAAGAGAAAAGTCACTGACTGACTGACTGACTCATCACCGCCCTGCCAAAACCACTGGGCCTAGAAGTGTGAAATTTGGGGTGGATGTTCCTTCTGTGGCTGAGGGATGCACTAAGAACCAGTTTTCAGAAATTCCAACCAGAAGGGGGTGAAATGGGACAGAACAGGTTTTCCTCCCTATACTCTGCATTGAAGAATCAGAGACTGAGGGATGGTCTGCCCCAACCCCCAGACCTAGAAGCATGAAATTTGGGGAGGGTGTTCCATCTGTCACATGAACACCCACCAAGAACCCATGTGGAGTACCCATGTGGAGCCCTTAAGGGTCTGAAAAGGCGGGGGGGGGGCAACATGTTTTTGTCCTATACTTAACATGGAAGACTGACCAACATCCAGCCAATTTGGTGCTCGGTGCCTGGTGCCCTGGGGGGACATTGTTTGGAGGAAGAGGTTGTGCTGGGAAGGATGTTGCGCATGAGAAGATGCGCATGGGGGTTGATGCGCATGGGGGATGATGCACATGGGGAGATGTGCATGGGGAGATGTTGTGCATGGGGGTTGATGTGAATGGGTGGATGATGCTCATGTGGGGTGGTTGTGCATGGGGACTTATGTGCATGTGGGGTGGTTGCGCATGGGGAGTTGATGTGCATGAGTGGGTTGTTGCACATGAGGGGTTGAAGCTCATGGGGGGGATGTTGTGCATGGGGGGATGTTGCGCCATGGGGGGATGTTGTATGGGGAATTTTACTCCTGCAATGCGGGTATGCTTTTTGCTAGTATTCTTATATGTTGCCCTTTTCCTAATTTTTTATCCTGCACTGTGGAAGCTCAAGGTCTTCCAAATGGGATGCTTGAGAAAGATCCTGAGTTGTACATCTCTGTTTTGCTCCCCCTGCCTGGAATGGCTCCGAAGAGAGGGACCTCCAAGTCTGTCTGTTCCACCCCCTCTAGCTATGCCACTTCAAGGATGCCCTTGTTGTCTGATTTTTTTTCCTGCATCGTGGAAAGGAGAAAGAGACACAGAGAGAGTTAGAGAAGACATATTTACAGTTCCGCATAATTATATTTTATGATAACCCAATGCTAATGCGAGGACCAAATTGAACATAAGGAACTAATTGTATATTTCCTGTTGAATAATGCATGGCAATAACAGTCATTAGCTCGGCTCTGTCTGAGGATTGCAGAAATCACTCCATCATTTAAAGCCCATAAATGCTGAGCCGATAAAGCCGGGTGGTCGGTGACGGTGGGGGAGAGACAGGCGCACATGACTGTCATTGACTCACTCATGCGCGGCTGGAGCTGCCGTTCCTGACTCAGCGGTGTGTCGGCCTCCACGTCTTCCTTCTGCATCCTGGATTTGAAAAGGGGAACCAAGCAGAAGAGGAAGTGAGGAGGAGAAGAGAGGGGTGGGATAGATTTCTCTCATCCTCTGCACTTCCTTTGCCACTGCACCCCTCTTCCTTTGGGAATCCAGGGAGTGGGGTGAGAAGGAAAAGTGGGGGCAGATAGATGTCTACTTCTCCAATCTGATGCCCACCTTAGGGCGCAATCCAGAGTAACTATGGGGAGTCCTTGCTCCGGTGTAAGAACAATTTGCTCTGGATTGCAATATGAATTTCCCATAGGTTTTCACTAGGTGGTGCTGTAACTACATCAACGTAAATGTCTCTTACGTGCTCCCATAGTTACTCTGGATTGTAGGGTGTGTCAACCTTATGGATTGGCTCTTTGTGGATCTACTGGTCATTTAGAGACCATCTACTAGCCCATCTACATCGGAGCAAGGACTCCCCGTAGTTACTTTGGATTGCACCCTAGGTATCTTTCATAGGGGACTAGGCGGATGGAGGAACAGTCCAACACATTAGGGCCGGATTTAGGTTTGATGAGGCTCTAAGCTAGTGAAGGTAATGAGGCCCTTGATATGTCCAGCTGTCCTTCATCAACAACAAATTGTCACTGTTTTTTGTGTTGTATAGATGCCATATGGTAATTTATGGACCTAATAGGTATCTAAAGCCATTCGCACATAACAAAATGAGTATGTAGGTTTTTATTTTATGTGTTTTTTATCTTATATTTTGGAACTGTACATCTAGGTTTTTTTCCTTTAAATTTTTTGGGGGACCCCCAAGAGAGTGGGGCCCTAAGCTATAGCTTGTTTAGCTTATATGTAAATATAGGGTGACACCGCAAACACATGTTACAAGCCATGATGGGAACAAGCAATGTCTTGGTCTAAAAATGGGCTGTCTGTCTGTCTGTCTGTCTGTCTGTCTGTCTGTCTGTCTGTCTGTCTGTCTGCATTCATTCATTCATTCATTCATTCATTCATTCATTCATTCATTCATTCTGCCTTTCTCCCCGAAGGGCACACCAGACGGCTATGCAAGAGGGAGCACCAGGATGCTGGTCTCTTGTTGCCTTGTGTGCTCCCCAAGGCATCTGGTGGGCATCTTTGAGATCCAGAAAACTGGACCGGGTGGTCTGATCCAGCTGGTTCTCATCTTATATTCTTATGTGTTGCTCAATCATTGATGATATTGAAATATCCAGATATTGATGACATCCAGCTGGGGCTCATCTTATATTCTTCTGTGTTGCTCAATCATTGATGATATTCCCCTAAATGGGCCAGTCGGAGGTTCATCTTGGCTTGAGTGTCCATTCCGTCTTCCACGAGCCTTTGGTCTCCTGGCTGGAGAAGGAATTGGCTCCGAATGAGAGGCCCTTTGGCCCAAGAAACCAACCACACACTGGAAACAAGAGGCCAGTGTCTGATGCTTCACAGCCCAGACCACGAATGAACAGACGGCTGTGTTTGCGGAGGCCAGGCCAACAGAGTGTGCATGCATCACCCTTTGATCTGAGCACATGTCACATGGAATATGGGACTGGGGGCACTTCAAGGGAGGTGGAGATCACCCTCTTCATTCACTGGAGATGAAGCATCAACCACCCTGTCCAGGAAACATCTCAAGTCAGCCAGGTTTGGAGGAATTCATGGGCTGTTGTTTATGGCAAACTGGATTGTTTGCAGTCCCTTTGGGAATGGGCTTAGAGCAACCAGAGGATGAAACTGAGAGATGATAATCTAATGAGCGGTTAGGCTGGACTTAGGGGTCCAACTGTGGAAACATTTTCTGCAGGGCCCCAGATTCACAACCCAGCTCTGTAGAATTTTCATAGACTTTCCCCCAAATCCAGAGCAACTACGGGAGCACGTAAGAGACTTCACGTGCACCCATAGTTACTGCACCACCTAGTGAAAACCTATGGGAAATTCATATTGGAATCCAGAGTAAATTGTTCTTACTCCGGAGCAACGACTCCCCGTAGTTACTCTGGATTTTGCCCTTTATATCTCTAGGATTGAAGGAAAAACCATCAAAAGGTGCACTTTAACAGGACATGTGAGTTAATGGTTCAAATATATCTAATCACATTTTAATATACTGTATTTACTCAAATCTAATGCTCATCTTTTCCAAATTTAGTCTCCCAAATCAGGATGTGCATTACACTTGATGGTGCATTAGATTGGAGTAAGTATGGTAAATTGCACATAAGGCTAGAGTGGACTGACCCGGTGTGCTGCCTCTTTAGGTACGGCACTAATAGGAAGCCATTAGTTGAATTGGCTTAAGTTGGACCAGTTGCTTAAATTGGCTTAAGTTGTATCCCTGAGGCTGGTCTGGGGGGAGAGGATAGATTACGGTGGTGTTGTTTGGGTTCAGGGTGACCATATAGAATGGAGGACAGGGTGCCTTTACCTTTAAGAAATGCATAGAAGAGGGAATTTGGGTAGGTTCAGGTCAGTAAAGAAGGGTTTAAAAAGTACCAATGGCCTAAATTCCCTCTTCTATGCAAGGCTTAAAGGTAGAGGCATGCCGTCCTCCATTCTATATGGTAACCCTAGTTGGATTCCCATCCCATACTACCATAATCTGTCCTCCATTCTATATGGTTACTCTGGTTGGGTTCCTATCCCATACCACCATAATCTGTGGAAGATTTGCAGCAAGATTGACATAACCTGTGGATTGGAGAGAGTCTATAATGCTGAGATAGGTGAATGCAGAAAGTTCCCCCCTTTGTATGCAGAAATTCCCAGATTAACAGTACAATCTTAATCATGTCTACTCAGAAGTAAGTCCCGTTGTGCTCAATGGTACTTACACCCAGGACTGTGGTTAGGATTGCACCCTAAGTTGCATCAGGAATTACATCGATGGCCTTGTAGGATGGGTGCTGCCTACAAGTCCTGGGGTCAGCACAGGCCTACCTTGTCAGGCTGGCCCGAGGTGAAATCTAAGCATCAGTGGTGTAGCTAAAAGGGGGACACAAGGTTTTTGCAGGAAGCCCCAGCACAGCATCCAAAGGATCTCTCTCCGTCCCCTTCCCAGACAGGAGGAGCACATTTGGCTGATGCGCTCAATGTTCTCCAACCATGCGCTGGTTGAAATGCCCCAAGAAAATAATTTTGGATTTCCCCCTCCAAAAAAAGACTTAAAATTCAAATAAGGTCAACCAAGACGGGAAAGAATGGGCTCAGCAGAGCACAACGTGATGCGTCAGAGAAAAATGGGGTCGGAGCGACCTAACTTGGTCGCAGCGCTCACTAATCCCCGTTAATCCCCTGCAAAGCGGCGGGAGGAATTGCTGGCGCTCTCTGGCTGCCGCCCTCCTCCCTCCAGCCATTTCAGCGCATGGTTTGATTACCTCAACCACAGTAAATAAATACTCCCAACTTGCAGAAAACATTCTTGGAAGGAAGCCTTCCCGTCTTGGAGCCTTCGCTCGAGCGGCGGCGAAGGATTTTTGCTGTCTGATTTGGTCGCAGCCTGTTCTTATTTGCTAAAATAAGATTTATTTATGGAAATAAAGGCTGTGAGTCAGACCCACTGAACACAACGGGGCTTACTTTTGAGAAGACATGGTTAGGATTGTGCTCAAAGACTCAGAAACTTGGTGGGTCCTGAAAGGGGGATTTTTAAAAGTGGGTTCCGGTGCTGAAAAGTCTGAGAACCACTGCGGTAAATCAACATTGAATCACCAGACTTGGGTGTAAAATTTTATGTCTGGTTAAAATTTGGTGGTCAACTAAACTCAAGGCAAATATCAAATGTAGTTGAACAAGGTTAAAAAAGTAATTTCTCTAACCCCTAAATCCAGAGTAACTACGGGTAGAGACTTTACGTGCACCCGTAGTTACTGCACTACCTAGTGACAACCTATGGGAATTTCTTATTGGAATCCAGAGTAAGTTGATCTTACACCACAGCTAGGACTCCCCGTAGTTACTCTGGATTTTGCCCCATCTCTCCCTCCCCTTTAGAATAGACCGGCGGTGAGCCTCTATCCAGCCAGTGGACAGCCTCTTGTCCCCTAAGATACCCAGTTGACCAACCATGACCACCACCATGATGGTGGTTTGGAGGTCCATTTAAATGATTTCAGAACTCCTGCAAATTTGAGCCCACTTAGGGTAAAATCCAGAGTAACTACGGGGAGTCCTTGCTCCGGCATAAGAACAACTTACTCTGGATTCCAATATGATTTTCCCATATGTTTTCACTAGGTGGTGCAGTAACTATGGGTGCATGTAAAGTCTCTTATATGCTCCTGTAGTTACTCTGGATTTGGGGGTTATTCATTTATCTAATCTGTTTATTTAAATTTTATATTTAAAAGAATTTTTCGGACACTGTGCCTGGTATTTGATGCGTCCCTTTGGCCAAAACGTTTTGAGACCTCTGGCGTAGACAGACGTGGTTTGTTCAGAGGTGATTCAGCATCGGAATCTGCCATTTCTCACCTACCTACACATAGCTGTGGCTCCCACTGCTCCCTTTTTATTTTCTCTACCCCCCCACCCCAGGATTGAAAGCCACCCACCGCCATGGACAGCACCATTGGAGGTCTCTTTGGAGATCATTAGAGATCACCATTGGTGGTCTACCATCATTGGAGGTAAAAGCTGGAAGTTAATTTTCTTGTTTGTCTTTATAAAATGTGATCTTTGGAACATGCAGAGAGCATATTGTGGGCAGTGCAGCCAAACAGCTGGAGGGCCTCACTTGGCTGCCCCCATATCCAAAAAAGAAGTCAATAAAGAGGCTTGATTCAAGGGTCAGAACCACAGGTAGGCTGAGGCCGGTTCTGACCGGTTCCATAGAGCCGGTTGTTAATTAGGGGCTGACTTGGGGGCCGTCATCTTTGAATTGCATGCAAGTGTGTTTGAATTTCTCTTAAAGGGCCTCTGGGTCTGTCTTCCCAGAGGTTCAGTTCCACTCCCCCCCTCCCCTTTTAAGCCTCCCCCCTTCTCTCTCCCCCCACCCTAGGTTATCTTTTAATTTTAAAATACAGTCTGTTCCCATTACCCTCGTTCAGACAAAGCATTGCAGTCATTCCAGAGCATATCAGACACTCACAGCTAAGATGGGAGGGGTCTGGAGCACTATATATGTCTCTTTATCTGTAATATTTTCAAGTCAGAGTGAAGAAATTCTTCATGCCCCAAACCTTTATCTGAAGCTACTCAGGAATCCTGTCTTTACTAAACATCTTATTTTGATTATAAACCTTATTTCCAGCAAGTTTTCAGTTGTTCTCTAGCAATATTTTCAGAAGTTATTTCCTTCTGCAGTTTGCAAAGCATGATGGGGTTTCTCATATGCAAATGAGGCATGGAGAGCTTTACAAAGGGCTCCTTAGATGGGGCAGAGATGCTCCTTCAGCAGCTGGAGGCAGTTAAAGAGTTAAAGAGGCTGGTCGGGCACTGTTAAGTTTGCTGTAGCCCCAACAGCCAGGGAAAGGAAACGTGGCTGCTGCAAACCTATTCACACTTTCCTGGGGGTCAGCATATTGGCTATAATAGGGCTTATTTCTGAGTTAGACCTGCACAGGTCTGGGTTCTGGGCTGCTGATAATCCTATCCACACTTTCCTTGGAGTAAGCCCCATTGGCTATAATAGGGCTTATTTCTGAGTTAGACCTGCACAGGTCTGGGCTCTGGGCTGCTGATATCCTATCCACACTTTCCTTGGAGTAAGCCCCATTGGCTATAATAGGGCTTATTTCTGAGTAGACCTGCACAGGTCTGGGCTCTGAGGATGCTGAAACCCATGATAGTCAATGGGACTTACTCCCAGGAAAGAGGCTGGAACTGCAGCCTGAGAGCCCAACCTGACTACTCAGAAGTAAGTCCCATGATAGTCAATGGGACTTACTTCCAGGGTGGAGTGGAAAGGACAGCAGCCTCCGAGCACATCCTATGCAGGTCTGCTCAGAAGTAAGCCTCATGCTAGTCAATGGGACTTCCAGGGTGGAGTGGAGAGGACAGCAGCCTCAGAGCACATCCTATGCAGGTCTGCTCAGAAGTAAGCCTCATGCCAGTCAATGGGGCTTACTCCCAGGGCAGAGTGGAAAGGACAGCAGCCTCAGAGCACTTCCTCTGCAGGTCTACTCAGAGGTAAGCCACATGCTTAAATTTTTTAAGAAAAAAATTCTCCCTGGCCCTGCCCCTGACCTTGGCCCCGCCCCCTGACCTGACCTGGCCCCGCCCACTTCCGGAGAACCGGTTGTTATGGCAGGCTGGGCCCATCACTGGTCAGAACCTGGCTACTGATGGTCAGAAGTGGGCGACTAATCTTGACCCAACCGCATATGGGAGGCTGAAAGCCCAGTTAGCTCATTAGCCATAGCCAAGGCACACCATGCTGCTTTTGCGGAGCTCGCATCCCCTAAAGACCCTACAAATAGATGTCGGATCCCCCAAAGCGGAGGAGAGGAAAGGCTACTTTAGCCTTTAATTCAGCCAAAAGTAGGTCTGATTTCTGTTTTCCATCCATATTTCCCAAGGTGGTGAAGGCACAAAGTTTCACCTGATCCCCAAGAAGAGATGTATTCGAGCGGATTTTTTTAAAAAAATTATGGAACAATAAAGTCTGATTGTAGCCGGTAAAGCAAATCACGTACAATGGGCACTAAGTGTTTCCTAATATGAAAAAGCAACTGGATTAACGGATCAAGGGAGACTTTTGATTTGATTTTATTTTTTTTAAACCCCAAGTGCTCTGCTGTTGAAGCTTGACGGCAGATATCCTGAAGTGAACTCATTAAACAGGAGTCCGACGGATTTCATCGGTGCAGAACATGTAACCTTAAAATAAGGGGCTTTTATGAGTCACATTCAAGAGGAGGAAGGGACAGGGTCGCTGGTCCATCTTTCCCTGTCCTTTACGACAAATGCCCTTTTGTGCCCGTGTTAAAGATGGCTGTAATTTTTTGTGTTAGAGAAGATGTTCTCCCACCTTTCCATTCCAGGGGACACCTTGTATTAAATAACTAGCGAAAGCATACCCGCATTGCAGGAGTAAAATCCCACATACAACATCCACCCACTGCGCATCAACTGCCCATGCACATCAATCCCCCATGCGCATCCAGCCCATGTGCAACATCCCCCATGTTCATCCACTCCATGTGCATCATCCCCCATGTACATCAACCCTCCATGCGCATCAACCCCCATGTGCATCAACCACCCATGCGCAACATGCCCCATGCACATCAGTCCCCCATGCGCATCATCCATTGTGCACATGCACAATTCCCCATGTGCATCAATTCCCCCTTGCGCATCAACCCTCCATGCGCTTCAGTCCCACATGCTTATCAGTCCCCCCATGTGCATCAGTCCCCCCATGCACAACGGCCCCCATGCTCAATGGCCCCCCCATGCGTAGCATCCTTCCCAGTGCAACCTCTCCCTCTGAACAACATCCCCCAGTGCACCAGGCACTGAGCACCAAATTGGCTGGATGTTGGTCAGTCTTCCATGTTAAGTATAGGACAAAAACACTTTGCAGCCCTTTTCAGCCCCTTAAGGGTTAAATTTCTCCACATTGGTTCCTGGTGGGTGTTCATGTCACAGAAGGAACTCCCTCCCCAAATTTCATGCTTCTAGGTCCGGTGGTTGGGGCAGAGCATCCCTCAATCACTGAGGGATTCACTACATCTTCAGTGCAAAGTATAGGGAGGAAAACGCGTTGCGCCCCTTTTCACCCCCTTCCAGTTGGAATTTCTGAAAACTTGTTCCTTCCGTCATGGAAGGAACACCCACCCCAAATTTCACGCTTCTAGGCCCAGCGGTTTTGGCAGGGCATTGATGAGTGAGTGAGTGAATCAGTCAGTGAGTCAGTCAGTGACTTTTCTCTTTTATATATATAGAAGAAGATGGATATGATAGGGCTGTATCTCAAAGACCTTTTAAGGGAAAGACAGGACTGTGGGAGGCGAGATGTAGGAGGGAAGCCAGAGAACCACTTTGGAGAGCATAATTGAGGAGGGCCTTGTAGATCCCATCTGAGAAGAGGAGGAAGGAAACTCCAAAACAAATGGGAATGGAACGTACCCTCCGGTTTCCAAATCAGCACTGATCTCCATCCATGTGTTATCTTCATTGTGTTGTTGCGACATCATGTTCCGAAAGCGACGCCAGCCGGCTCTGGACATGGGTTTGTTGATGCTACAAGGCGATCTAGCCAGGGACGAGCGGAGCAGATCCTCCTGTTTATGACCAAGTTCTGGAAAAGTTAGGGGAGGTTGGTTGTAACCAAGTCTGTCCTTGACCAGCTATGTTTACATGTCCGTCCAGCCGTCCGTGCCCCCCTCACAGAATGTTCTTGCTGTTGCAAAAGCTTGAGCAGAGTTTACATTCTTAGGACGGAGCAATCAGAAACGGGTGACTTTCAAATGAAAGTCGGACGCCCGGCTGCTGCTCGTACATGGTCTTTACAGAGTTACGTCTTTATGTCCTGGAAAACTGGGACAGACCAGTTAACTAGGATAATCCCGGGTTTCCAGGACTGCATTCACATACTGGCAAATTTAATAGGGGGTCCCAGAAGAGAATTATGGCAACCCTAATCTTTGCAGATGTTTATTGCACTGGGAAAACCATGTGAGTGTAAGTGCATGAGCATGGCATCACTAGGGGAGCATGGGAGTGTGGAGTGCACCAGATGATGCACCTGGAGTGTGACCCCATTATATGGCCAAAATTTTGAAAACCGCTTAAGAAATATCTTCCTTTATGTGCATGAGGGGGATGTTGTGCATGGGAGTTTATACTCATGGGGAATGTTGCGCATGACATAGATTTCCTCTGGTGGCGCAAGTGGTTTGACACTGTGCCTGTTAACCAGCAGACTGGGGTTCAAGACCCGGGTCCCCACAAGTTAAGGATTTCCTGCTACAGTCAGGGGGTTGGAGTAGATGATCCACTGGGTCCCTTCCAACTCTATGATTCTATGATTTCAGTTTATGCACATGAGAGTGTTGTGCATGGGGGTTTATGTACATGGGGGTGATTTTGTGCATGGGGGTTTATTGCGCATGGCAATTAATGCACATGGGGTTGTTGCGCATGGGGGATTGATGTGCATAGGGGATTGGTGCACATGGGGAGATGTTGCACATGGGAGGATGATGCCCCTGTCGGGTTGATGTGCATGGGGGGATGTTGCACATGGGGGGATGTTGTGAATGGGGGTTTATGCGCATGGGGGATGTTGTGCATGGGGGGATGATGTGCAGTGGGGTTATGCTCATGGGGGGATGTTGCGCATGGCGTGAGACAATTGTCCAATCATTGTCTTTGATGGAGGCATCTTGGGCTCCACCAACAGATCACTGGCTTACTCAGTGCTGTTATCCATCCTTGGAAAGAAACCGCCAGCCACAAACTCCATTACTCTTCTCGTTCTTCATCTAAGCCTGATTGACATTTTCTGTTAACTTGCCCCGCTCTCTCTTTCTCTCCTTTCCTCTCTTTCTCGCTCTCTCTATCTGTATACCTTCCTTTAAAGAGCCTTTTTTTGCCTGCCTTGCGGCCGAATGGCCATTGCAATGTGACGGATCAGGGGGTCACCCCTATCGCCCCATCTCTACCAGAGCTCGTTTATTTAATGGCATTGTGGATGGTTCTTTATGACATCTAATCCATTGGATGTCTATAATAGCCCCGCTACAAAATAGATAGACTCTATCCGGGTGGATGTTCTGTACGGTGGCAGATTGTAATCCAACCGCAAAGCAGAGCCCATCTAATCTGATCTTTATTAATGTTCTGGGCTGGAAATGTCCTATAAATCTTATTTGCCCAGCGACCCCCTCCTCCCCACCCACCCCGTTCATCAAAGGCTGTGTTCATAAATCAGCAATTATCAGTCTGAGTTCCTCCAGAGCTATAGGTCCGGATGCCGGGTGTATAAAATGTTTTTGAAGATTAATGAACGGATTTCATTCAAGAAGTCCACGGAGACCCATCATATGCTCCATGTGCAAAGCTTCTGTTTTTCAAAGCATCTTTTGGGGACTTATTTACCCCAAGGTTCTCTTAAATAATTTTTTACGCTTTCTCAGTTAATATCAACGCCCCACTTCTGTATTCCTTGTATGACAAGAAAGTGGCATCGCTAGAGGGGTGCAAAGCATACGTTATACAGGGAGCCACACCGCAGTGCGCAAGTGGGGCCGCCTTCTTGTTTGCTGACACCACTTGGAATGGTGCTTACAACCCATCTAAATGTAGTGCTTTGCACACCCCCTCTAACGACACCACTGAACTGCAGTCTTATAGGGCTGGCTTTAAGATCTGTGGGGTGCCTACCTGACCCCCCACCTGACCCCCCCAAGAGGGCCCCACACCTGACTCCCCCAAGAGGGCCCCCCACCTCACACCCCCAAGAGGTCCCCCCACCTGACCCCCGCAGTAGGGCCCCCACATGACCCCCAAGTGGTCCCCCCACATGACCCCCCAATAGGGCCCCCACCTGACTCCCCCAAGAGGTCCCCTCACCTCACATCCCCAAGAGATCCCCCACCTGACCCCCCAATAGGGTCCCCACATGACCCCCCAAGAGGTCCCCCACCTGACCCCCCAAGAAATTTTTAAAGATACCAATAATATTTATTACTTTCTATGCACTTCAAAATATGCTCTTAAAAAGTGCATCTGAGTTAATGGACCAAATGGATCTAAGCCAAGGGGTCCCCAGACTTCTCCAGGGACATTGAGAACCTTGCAGGGGAGGACCGACGGTAGCAACGTGAACTATCAGGATCATGTAGGACAGAAGTGCTAACTGCTAACTGAGCAAGAGGCCCTCTTTCAAGTGGGTGCTCCTCTTTTATTTAGCAGGGGGAGAGTAACTGGCCCTCCACCCCCCAGCAGTGTCTGCTCTAGTGGCTTCTGCTGGTGTTCTTATTGCACTGTAGATTGTGAGCCCTTTTGGGACAGGCACCCATTAGCTATTATTAGCTATTAATTTTTTTCATTTTCTTGTAAACCGCTTTGTGAACTTTTCAGTTGAAAAGCGGTATATAAATACTGTAGATAGAGAGATAGAAGGAGATTCTTAACACTTATGGGGCAGTGCCGACCTTCTGGTGAGAGTGGGGAGCCCACGGACGTCTCCGCAAGGCTTTCCAAAACCCCAGATTGTCTAAATGTAAATGTACCCCAATAATACGTAATTCTATGTTTTCAGTTTATGCACATGAGGGTGTTGTGAATGGGGGGTTTATGCTCATGGGGGGAAGTTGCGCATGGTGGGTTGATGTGCATGGGGGTTGATGCACATGGGGAGATGTTGTCAGATCCCTGGAAATTTTCAGGGTCCCTCCTTTGGCTTTGATGGCCCTTTTTTAATGTACCCAAGCCCGGGTACAATTTCCGCCAATGCTCCCTGCACTCATGTGCCTCAACCCACCTGAAACTGGGTATGTGACCCACTTGTGGGTCCTGACCCACTTGTTGAAGACTTTTGGTGTACAACGTTTGATGAACGAATGGTGCAATTCACTCTGACGCAGTCTCATTTTATGGATGGAGAACCCACAAATAATTCCTTTGGGTTGATGTTGTCTGTCCCCTGCTAGAATACAGACACCCTGTTGCGTTTCACCGTTTGCTTCCTTTCTCCTTTCCTCTGCTTGTGCTTCTGCCTCGATGCTTTATGGCTGTACTTTGTGTTGTCGGAATCTTTTTTCCTTTGGTCCAGGTTAAGAAAAAGAACTCCTTTTTATTGAGCTGACATTTACTGTTGCGCTGAGACAAACATCTCTCATAAATTTGGCCTCCTCTAACTTTTATCGGAACACAGCGTTGTAAATTTTATTAAACATTTTATCATCTTTTCCCTCTTTCCTACCAGAAGAGCTTTTGGGTCTCACCTGACCTCCAAACAAATTTCCTTTTAATAAAAAAGAATTAAATTATTTACCCCAAGATTCATAGTTAGAAGGGATATTGGAGGACATCTAGACCAACCCTCTGCTGCACAGTTTTGGTCACTCTCATGGAGATGGATGGATGGATGGTTCTATGCTATGGATGGATACCATGGATGGAGGAATTGACAGATGGATTGTTCCCTGCGATGGATGGATGGATACCATGAATGGGTGGAGTGACAGACAGACGGTGGTTCCATGCCATGTATGTATGGATGGATAGATGGATGGGTGGATGGTTCTATGCTATGGATGGATCCAATGGATGGATGGATTGACAGAGGGATGGACAGATTGTTCCCTACAATGGATGGATGGATGTATACCATGGATGGGTGGATGAACGGACAGACAGTTCCATGCCATGGATGGATGGATGGATACCATGGATGGATGGATGGATGGATGGGTGGGTGGATAGTTCTATGCTATGAATGGATACCGTGGATGGATGGATTGATGGATGGATGGATGGTTCCATGCAATGGATGGATACCATGGATGGGTGGATGGGTGGACGGACGGACGATTCCATGCCATGGATGGATGGATGGATGGATGGATGGGTGGAGGGACGGATGGACAGATAGTTCCATGCCAGGAACTAGACAGGGGGGTAATTCTCTCTTGGTTCTGCTGTTGGACCTCCCATAAACTTCCAATACCATCATCTGGAACACTCTTGCTTTGCTGGCAAAGCGGAGCCCTCAAGCAATGGAAGGTCTTGGATAACCCCCTACAGGTTCCAGTCTGCCCCCCAGAAAAGAAAGAGACCCCTGGGGATGTATTGAACATCTGCTTTGACATTTTTAGCTTTCTTCTTGCACATCTCTCCGTATGTGTCAAAACCTCCCCAGAATTTAGCAGAACGAGATCAAGATCTACTCACCTGCTGCGGTGATATTTATTTTGAAGTTTGAACATGAATTCTCCTTCCCCCCATCTCTTTCTCTGTTGTTCAAGAAAATTGGACATATATCCAGGGCTTGTTTACACAGCCCAAGACTGGAGGTGGTTCTCTTCATCTTGTTATCCTGAGATAACCCTATCCGTGCCTGCAAAGAATCCCAAACTGCTCCATCCCATCAGCAGCTACTTCTGGGTATGAGGGATGCTTCATCTGCAATGGTCCAGCCTCTTTCCAGCCAGCTGCCATTTTAAAATTGATGCAACATCCTTGCCACAGCCTTTTGGTGGCATACCTAGAGCGGGTGAAGCAGTCAGCCTTGGAGGGACGTGCCCTTCTGACTGATACCATGGAAGGATGGATTGACGGATGGACACTTCCATGCAATGGATGGATGGGAGAATGACTACTGACTCTCTGCACATCTCCCTCCAATCCTAATTGCTCAGCCCCCTAGCTATGCCACCGCATCCTTTCCAATCCAATTTGATAACCTTGCCGAAAATTATTCACGAAGCATACTTGAAGTTTCACGATCCGTTCCTCCACTTCTTTGCACCGTTTGGGCCTTGACGGTAACAATAATGATATGAAAAATCAACTTGTCCAACAGCTTTAGCAATAAAAGTTTCCGGCTTTGTCTGGTGGAGGGAGATGCAATATCGAGTGCTTTGCAATATTGAGTATTTATGGCAGGTTTGCAAATCATATCCAGGATAAAGGACTAATTTTCCTATACTTTTTTTTACCCCTTCCTTTTGGTTTTAATTTGTTTTGTTTGGCAAGGTGATTTAAATGTCCTGCAAGGGAGAGATACCTGGGGGGACCAAACCTTGCTGTACGCCGTACATTATTCAGACTGTAAAGCTCAAAGTAATTGAATCTCTCTTCATTGCAATGAAGACTGAGTGTTCTTATTTTAAATTTAAGTGTCTATATAAACATGATGCCTTAGGGCTCTGCTGATTTATAATATGGATGCCTTGAATTGCGCTGTGGCGGCTCGGTCTGAACCCTTTTCATTATGTTATTCTTGGAAGTGAGAAAAAAATTAACTGCCAATAATTCTTCCCCCCCCCCTTTTCCCTGCCTTTATCCCTAATGCTCTCTTTCCCATCCATAATGCCATTAACAATACTGCTCTTCTGTACCCCAAACACATGGCAAAGCTCTCTAGAACAGTCACTTCTTTATATTCCTGATGATATTCTGGCGATAAAGTGTCTTTCCCCCCGACTTTGAAGGTCAAAGCATTAGAAGATATTTGGAAGAACACTCAAGAAATTGGAGCACATGCGCAGTCCCAGTGGACTTGTTTTCCATAACCAGAACATCATCAGATGATGAACCTAACCATGTCTACTCAAAAGTAAGCCCCATTGTGTTCAATGGGTCTTACTCCCAGGAAAGTGTCTTTAGGATTGCAACCTCTGTCTTTCTGCCTGGAGTAAGGAACAGGATCATCCCCTTCCGTTCTCTGAATATGCCTGCAATGCATCTTTGTTGACAGCCAGCAGAATAATTATATCATACCTCTCCTCCTCCTCCTCCTCCTCCTCCTCCTTCTTCTTCCAGTTCTATCAGCTATTCATTTGTAGATGAAGCCCTTAGATGACCACCTAATTTGCTTAAATTATAATTGCCGGTCTATGGATCCGGTTGGGGTATTACATCGTAGACCGTTCTCTGGCCCTTTTTTAGCCCCTTAAGTGTTTCTAGAGAAAAATCCAATTAAATTGTCTCATAGGCATTGACACTTTCCTTATTGATCGTCTAACCTTCTCAAACATGCCTAAAAAGATACTCAAACACAACTCTTGGAGCTGCATCGGCTTCCTGACAGTTGAGGAACAACAGTTATCTTCAAAGATCTTTGTAAACTGAGCTCGGATTATTTTTTTCCTCTGCCTGTCTTTACTTGAAATCAATGGGAATCTTTGCACTGACTTCAGAGGAGTTTGTATTATACTGCGTGGCGTTTTCCAGAAGGGCTGTCGTTGCAGAATTTGGAAAACATCTGGAGTTCTTGTGTTTGACAGGCCAGCTTCTCATTTAATCACAGTTGTTAACTATTGGTGGACAACATAAAGGATGGACAACATATGTCCAACATATGGTAGACAACATAAAGGATGACTTGTATACAGTACATGATGTCCAGGCATCAAGGGGAATCATAGAATCCTAGAGTTGGAAGGGACCTAGTAGGTCATCTAGTCCAACCCCTGCCTGCAGCAGGAAATCCCCCTAGAGCATCCCCAACAGGTGCTGGTGGAGCCTCTGCTTGAAGACCCCCCAGTGAGGGAGAGTCCACCACCTCCCTTGGCAGACTCTTCCACTGCCGAACTGCCCTCGGTGTTAGTTGGTAAACGGTGTAAGTTGGTACCCATCAATGCTTCTCAAAGTATGAGGTTGGTCACCATTGGGGAATGTTTAGTAGACTTTGGGTTTCCCAAAATCTGGAACTGTCACTGGGCTGGAGCCCAGTGGCATCACTATGGGGTGCAGACCAAACTGGGTGACACCATTGGCGGTGTGTGATCCCAAAATAATTGTGACATGGCAGTGTTATGGGAACCTGACAAGGCCAGCAATGGTCTGCCGGACCTCACAAGATCACCCCACTGAATATCCTGAGTGATCTTGCAAGAGCTTGGTCTAGTCAAGGTGACAGCACCCTGGGAGTCCAAGCCAGGCTTCACTGGGTCACACCAACCCTAGTGATGCCATTGCTAGACCCCTCTTGCTTTTGACAGATTGCACAGCCAAAGTTGCCTCGACCTGCCCGAGAAAGACTTTAAACTTTGCATCAATAATAAAACGCAGTCTATTTCTCCATCATTAATACATCTGTCTAACTTCCTATCTGTGAACTTTCTGGTTATTACCAGAGAGATGGATCTCTTTATCCTTGCGTGCCATTCTTATCGCACAGGGCGCTATCTATTTGGTTCTTAATATTTTTCCCCTTGCTATCAGAAGCTTGTCATATATCTTACTATTAGAATTTCACTGCTAACTCGACACAGATTGGACCCTGATACATCTTCCCCGAGACACGTCAGGATTGTCTCGGGATATTGCAAATAAGGCTGTGCTCTCCGTCCTTATGGGAACCAGACTAAAGTTGGGCATGCGGCTTCACCAGGTCATAGGGACGGCTGGAGCTTGCCTAAAGTAAATCCTTGGCACCTCCGAATATGGCCGGGAATGACCCCTGCCTCTGACCCTAAAGAACTGTTACCATTCAAGGTAACACAGCTTGTGACATATTATTATTTGCATTTGAAGCATCAATCACTTAATGGAGTAGTGTTCAAACTTTTTAGCACTGGGGTCCACTTTTACAATGACACTATTAAGATCCATTTAACTAGGGATGCCCTGCCATCACTGTGGACCAT
Source organism: Cryptoblepharus egeriae (assembly GCA_030015325.1). NCBI lineage: Eukaryota > Metazoa > Chordata > Lepidosauria > Squamata > Scincidae > Cryptoblepharus > Cryptoblepharus egeriae. The sequence continues at coordinate 28,292,809 of JAREYC010000012.1, forward strand.
CTTCTTCTACATCAAGGGTCTCCAAACCCAGCCTGGGGGCCAGATGCGGCCCACAGCAAGCCTCCAGCTAGACCGCAGGCAGCCTCTGACCCATTTGAATAAACACAACTGGAGCTGGTGTGGTATGGTAATGGTGTGGTAGGGGAACTGGGGTCCCATTAAGTGTGTGCTTTATTTCAGTGCTGTGTGTTGGTGCTGGCAGAAATCCTGAAAATTTGAGCCTTGGTTTACCCAATTCACTAATTTAATTCATGAATGTAATTAATTAATTGATATTATAAATATCAAAATTTGAATACATTTGAGAGAGATGAATTAATTAATTAAATTCATTAATCTATCTGTAATGTATTCAGATTTTGATATTTAAAATATTTTATCGGATCCTCAACACTGTGCCAGATATTTGATGTGGTCCTTTGGCCCAACGTTTTGAAGACCCCTGGCCTAGATGGACCAATGCTTACTCTACGCATGGACACTGACCTGTGGCTCAGTGATGGGCTCCTTTGCCTGCGGGATGTTCCGGATCAGTCTGGTCTGAAAACCTGGAAAGCTTCAGCCCATCCAAGTAGTTCCAAAACTGAATTTCCAACTTCTGATTCTGTGGTTGCAGAATCCGCCCGGCTGTCTGTTATCTATTTCGCAATGACATTTTGAGGGCCTTTGACGATCCAGCCGATTCTATTCTTCGTGATTTAAGCCTTAATTATGCTTATGGCAATTAACAAAATACCAGGAGGGACAGAGGGACCGACGATGAGTCTGCTAATTAAATGTCCAGCTCTTGAGGACTGTGTCAGCAGAAAAAGAATTTCAGCTACCAATAAGGAAATGCTCTTTGCAGATGCTCGGCATGGCCTGCTCCCCAGTGTGGGGCTGGACTCAGCAATAATATTAATATTAATATTATAATATTAATTATGATAATATCGCCGTCCAGCTATTTGGGGCAGATTCAGCCTCGTTCCCCCACTATTTATATATTAATAATATTAATATATTAATAATTAATAATTAATGATAATATTAATTAATAATATTAATGTTAATAATAATTTAAGACATCTTATACATCAACGAGGATGGGATAGGAGGTCTGGATGGGATAGGAGGTCTTCGGTACTCCAGTCAGAGCACAATACCATAGTCTTTCGAGACTGAAGGATGCCAATGATTACAACAACAACAACAACAACAACAGCCGCCGCCGCCGCCGCCGCAGGCACCACCACCACCGCAGGCACCACCGCAGGCACCTGAAAACTATTGGCATTGACAAATTATCACTCTGCCAACTGCAGAAAGCCGCTCTTCTGGGATCAGCACGAATTATACGCCGCTACATCACACAGTCCTAGACTCTTGGGAAGGGTCCGACTGGCAAAGTGAATGAAACCAGCACGAAATTGTTTGCTGTGCATTTATGTTTGATGATGATGATGATGATGATGATAATATGTTCAGGTCACCACTTTGCAACACATACTTCCTCTCGCCTCCCCTCTATGCTCACTATATGCCCAGGAAGAAAGAAAGAAATGGGGCAGGGAAGGTGGGGCAGGGCATGGGGTGGAGTGGAAAAAACATACGCCACCTGAAGTCATGACATGAGTCTGCTCTGCAAGGGCAGCCCTTAGAAACTGGTGTGGAGAAGTTTTTAATGGCAAAATGTACTGTTTGTTCCCTCCCTCTTCTGGCTCACCGGTCCATGTTTTTCACATCCATGTGGTTTATTTTGAAACCCACCTTTGATTAAATCCAGTGTCTTTCGTAAGGGAAAAAAAAACCTTACAAGACACTTAGAAAAATGTCTGAATGTTTGGAACGGGTCTTGGTAGGGCACTGTTTTTTGAACTGCCATTGCTTTGAAATGGAAAGGGGACGCCCTCCTTTCGAGGTGGGCCTGCCCTCCTGAATCGCTGATACTGAGACAGTGCAGGGTGGAAGGAGGGAGAGAAAATGGATTCGGGATGCAAGAGAAATCTGTTTATGATCCCCGTCTTTGCTAAGCATATTCAAGCTGCATGCAGATGAAGCCGTTTCTCCCTTGAGTTCAGCGGGGTCCCGGTTTTAGTACTAAGTGAAGGGAGCAAAGGTGTTATTTGGGGTACAAAGGATCCGTCTCCATAGGAAAAACAGAAATATAGTCATCCCAAGCAGGCCTCGGAAGGTCAGAATTTTATCAGTGGGCTGGTTTTATCAGTGGAAAGGTTGTGAAATGGTGCCAGTTTGTCGACTCAGCGAGGGACTCCTCGCAAGGGGCTGGTGGCCGCGATCCGTTCTGCAATAGTCTCCTTTCATCTTTTGATCTTTGGCTCCGTGTTTGAACTGAGTTCAGAACATGTACCTGCTTGGGTCACGACAGTGCCGGCCGCGTGACTTTGCCTCCCCGGGTTGGCGGCCTTTCCGCTTCTGATGTAATCTTCATCTTCCTCACAGATTCTTTTGATACGCAGAACATTTTTTCCCTCACCACCATTTTTTATTTGAGCCACCCCAATTAAAAAAAAAATCCTGTTTATTTGACATTGGAACAAAGCGTTGCGAGAGAACAGCCCTTATTAAATAGATTTTAGTGCTGATGACATCATTATAGTCGCTGTTACTCACTTTGATCATGCATTTTTAATTTGCGTGGAGTTTTACGGTCTCTGGTGATCATTTGTTTACCAGTGTTGGGAGAGCATTTCGGTGGTTTGAAAAGAAGAATGCGGAGAGGCAGGGAACAAACTCAGTCCCAGGAAAGTCTGGATAGGAGTGTCACCTAAGCGTCAAATCCTATGCATGCCTACGCAGAAGTAAGTCCCATGGTAGTCTGTGGGTCGCCAATCTTATAATAGGGATGAGCTGAGCAATCTTCCATGAACCATCTCTGCCTGTAGCATCAGAGAAAAACACATACAATGGGCTCCTGGTCCCATGGAGGATCAGATCCATCCACAACTATCTGTAGATACCCAAATCCATGGATAATGAAATTTGCCAGGGGTTAGGATGATGGTGCAAAGTAAGTTGGAGGCTATGCTGAGACCCTTGGCATCCATTGAGACTCAAATCCACAACTATCTGTGGATCCCCAACCTTTAAGATAATAAAATTCAACAGGAGCCAGAATGATGGTGCCACAGTAAACTGGTGGTCTGTGCCAAGGTTGTGCTCGCTTCCCAACATCTTCAGAAGGTCATCTAGACCTGGTTGGAAGCTCCTTCTGGTTCATGTTGATGACCACCAGTTGCATCTAGATACTCATGCTCCACATCTCAGAACACCTCCTGGATCAGGGTGATCATATGACCAGAAATTTCTGGATTTGTCCTCTTTTTTGTCCTGGTGTCCTCCAAAAGGGTTTTGTTGCCCTCCATTTTGGCTTCATTAAGGAACTTTGTAATGGTGTGCAATACCCAACATGTCATATGTCGTTGGATTCGTATTGAAGAGCAGAATCCAATGCAAAAATTGTTTTAGAAATATCTCCTTCCTATCAAAGGTTATGGCCCCAAAACTGAAAAAATATGCATTGAGCTCTGTGGGAAGGTGAAAGTGCTCAATATTGTCACTTTACTCGTGAGTAGGCAAACACGCCATTGTCCGCTGGAAAGGCCAAGCTGAGGGAATCCAAGACCTTGTCCTCCTTTTGAATTTTGGGCATCTGGTCACCTGGTCCTGGATGTATCCAGAAGTTGTGACTTGAACCAGGTGACCCTATGAGGACTTCTGAGATATGGATTCGGCATGCTCAGATCTGCAGATGCTGAACCTGAACATGAGGAGGACCATTGTATGACTTTCTCTTTCCAGAACCTGATTTGCTATTTCCCCCAGCCATCCCGTTGCTGCACAGAAAGTTGGGATTGGGATGTCCGAGAATGGTTGGTGGAGCACATGAATGTTGTTCTGCAGAAAAGGGAAATAGCTCCTTTCCTAGCATTGAGACATCCAAGCACGTTTGGGGCTCAGTGATGGCTTAGAAGGGCTATCCAGTCCTTCCTCCACCCCACACTTTATCAGGGTAGGAAAAGGGTTCCAAGCAGCCAGTGACGGCCTCTCCAGGGGACTCTCGTCACAGGCTCTTTGAATGGTCACATAGCTTGGCTTAGACCGACTGCACCAAGAAAATACCTCTAATCTAATGCACCATCGAATCTAATGTGCACCTTGATTTGGGAGACTAATGCTGCAATCCTAAGGACACTTTCCTGGGAGTAAGACCCATTGAACAGAATGGGGTGTACTTTTGAGTAGACATGGATAGGATTGTGCTTTGGCAGGAAAAGGTGCATGTTAGATTTGAGTAAATATGGTAACTTTCTGCTGATGCGAAAACTTTTCTCCCACTCCGCTCTCGACCGATCCCCGCTAGTTGGGGACGCCGCGTAATTGGGGCAATCTGTTAGAGGAGTTGTTGAAAGTATCATTAGGTATCTGATTAATTTAGGGAGTGTTTTTTCCCCTTCTCCCCCCCCCAGCTTTCAAACTCAAACTTCCCACAATGGATGATGCTTCCTCTCCTTGCCCCTTCCGCGCAAGATTATTAAGCCTAATTGTATTTCTCGGGACACAACTCATTCCTCAAAATTTCTGGCAATTATACAAAGCCCGGAGCTCATTTACCTTTTTTTTCCTCCTGGTGATTAACATTTAAGACACTGAAGAATGTTCTGCGTCTTCTTTTCCCATCTCATCACTAAGCCTCGTTCTCCGTCCAGCGGTTTCCTTTCCCCCCACTATTTGGGGCAGATTTGGCCCTTTTGGAATCATAACAGAAGAGAACGATCACTGTGAATGGGCCTCTGCCCAGTGGTGTAGCTAGAGGGGGTCGGAGCTGTCAGTCTTGTAGGGAGCCTCCCCTCACACCTTCGGAGCCATTCCGGGCAGGGGGAGAAAAACAGCCAATGGCTCCAAAGGCGAGAGGCTCCCTCTGTGACCAACTGCTCCGACCAATGTGTTGACTCAACTTGATGGACTGAACATTGACCTGACCTGGTGGACCAAACCCTACGTTGTGCTTGAACTTAATTTGGTGTGCTAAGGGCCCAATCCGGAGCTTCACATCAGGGTGCACTGTCATAAATGTGTCATTAGGCACCTTTGTGAGATTTACTATGAGCCCGGCACTGGAGCCAGCCCTACGGAGCATCATTCGGCGCACCTTATAACTTTATTATGAGACCCGCACTGGAGCTAGCCCGGTGGAGCATAGTTTGGAGCATCTCATAACTTTATTATGAGACCAGCACTGGAACTAGCTTTGTGGAGCATCATTTGGAGCATCTCATAATTTTATTATAAGACCAGTACTGGAGCTAGCCCGTGGAACATCACCCCTTCCTCGGCCATGAAGCCATCATTAACAAACGGTAGCTTTACCGTTTGATCAGATCAATTAATTAATGGATAAAGAGCTGCGATGCACTCGCTAACCATATTGTGAGCCCAGGGCTCTTCGAGACGCATGGCTGCTTGTGCTTTAACGGCATCACTTCATTAAATCATTCGGTTTCTCAAGCCATTAGCGGTGGTGCTTGGCCATATTATTATTTCAAGAATTGGGGTTTTTTATTTTTCAAAAACCCAAACAAATGGAAATGTAACACCGTCAAGTGAACCGGTTTCGGGAACAAATGTTGAGTTGTTAACGGATTCACAACGCATGGCAGGGCACAACCGCTGAGCGCGTTCCAAATATTTGAACTGAATTCTTGCAATCTGTTGCGTAACCAAGACACACGCGATATTGTCCAGCTGAAACAACAGCCAAGCGGTGTCCGGCAAACACCGGCGGACGATGAACTTGAGCGCTACAGTTCATGAACTGGAGATGAACTGCGGGGAGCTGGATGGTTTTCAGTTGGAACACTTTGCATTCAGGACGTCATATTCCTGTGTGTGGCCCATAATTTTTTTGAATTGATGGGATCAGCATCTCGGTGGAAGACTTCTTGGAACAGTGTACAAGTCTATTGGGCAAAATCCAGAGCAGTTATGTCACCCTTTGGTGTTACCTTATGGAAAGTCACCTTAACTGCTCCGGAGCAAATGGCTTAATTTTAGGTTATGGGCCTATGACGATGATGATGATGATAAAAATGATACACATTGACAGGGTGACCAGATGCCCAAACCTCAAAAGGAGGACAAGTTCTTGGATTCATCTCAGCCTGGCCATTCCGGCAGACAATAGCACATTTACTTACTCAAGAGTAAAGCCGCAATATTGGGCACTTTCCCATAGACCTCAATGCATATTCTTGATTTTTAGTTTTTTGGCCATAACCTTTGATAGGAAGGAGATATTTCAAAACCGATTTTTGCCTTGGATTCTGCTCTTTAATACAAATCCAACGACATATGACATGATGCAACTGCACACCATTGCAAAGGTCCTACATGAAGCCCAAATGGAGCCCTTTTGGAGGACACCTGGACAGAAGGCTAAAAAAGAGGACAAACCCGGAATAATCCGGTCACATGGTCACCCTGCCTATTGATTAATTCAAGAAGCTAATCGAATCAATGAGAAACAATTGAAAATATCACATCATATTTCAACTAGTCATTGCCAACTCTGGACAGTCTTGATTATTATTTTTATATTGCATACTGGTTATTGAATCCCACAATAACTGGCAACAAGCACACTATACCTGGGCAACACATACAATATAATAAATACTTAACCAGTGTTTCTCAAACTGGATTGGGGCACAGGCCAATGGGTGTTAACCTATAGGTCCCCAGTGTTTGATGCACGTCACTCCCAGTACCCACCAGTGCCCAGTACCCACCATTGCATCGTGTCTGCCAGTGCTGACAAATATATTTACAGTTACAGATATAGTTATAGATCTGTACTTCTAAGAGGCTACACTATGTATGTTTTAAGAATAATAATAAATAGTAGTTACTCCTAGGTAACTATAGATAGGATTTACTGCCTAATCCCTTCAATCCAGAGTAATTACGGGAGCGTGTAAGAGACATTATGTGCAGCCATAGTTACTGCACCACCTAGTGAAAATCTGTGGGAAATTCATATTGCAATGCAGAGTAAATTGTTCTTATACCGGAGCAAGGACTCCCCATAGTTACTCTGGATTGCACGCTACAACTGTTTGAAAGCATTAGGAGAGTCCTTCCTTATATTCATGTGTAAAAACTTATTGTAAACTTTTCAATTATCAAATATTAATTTGATATTCAATTTAATGAATCAAATTCCTTTTTAAAAACTTACTGTAAACATTTCATTTACCAAATATCAATTGGATATTCAAATTAATGAATCAAATTAGTTTTTAAAAACTTACTGTAAACTTTTATATCAAATAGTAATTTGTTATTCAAATTAATGAATCAAATTAATTGATTGATTTGATATTAATTTCATATTGATTAATTTGATATACAGGGTACGAGGTGCGCTGGATGATGATGATGCTTCTGGCCATGACTTGGTTGATACGCTCTCCTAAGCCCTCCCTTATCACATCACTGATTGTAACCCAAATCCCTCCAAAACTCTTGGGATTTCTCTTGTCTTTTGGGGTGATTGTGCATTGTAATTCCTTGTTTTTCTATTGTCTTGACTTTATTTATCTCCCTGAATAATAAGACTAATAGACTTGAAAACCCGACTTTCACGTTTCATTACTCAACAGCATTTTCAGTCTGCCCCGAATCTCATCGCAATAGAAATATCCACACAAAATGTGTACAGACCTTTAGGGTGCAATCCAGAGTAACTATGGGGAGTCCTTGCTCCGACATAAGAACAATTTACTCTGGATTGCAATATGAATTTTTCATAAAGTTCCACTAGGTGGTGCCGTAACTACGTCGACATAAATATCTCTTACGTGCTCTCGTAGTTACTCTGGATTGTAGGGTTATGGTGGTTTGAAAATCCAGATTCAAATCCTTGCTCAATTTAAGCTCTGGTGACTCTGGGCCGGTCCCTCTCTCTGCCTCACCTACCTTGCAGGGTTGTTGTGAGGATAAAAGGAAGAGAGAAACAATGCACACCGCCCTGATCTGCTTGGGAGGAAGATGGTTTAGCCAGGGTGACCATATGTAATAACAAAAAAGAGGATGAAGGCCACCCAAAATGTAGGGCATGCAAGAAAAATGTAGGACATGCAAAATAAAAGCTAAAAACACTCACATATATTGCTTTCAAGTGATTAATTTATACACTGTATTGATAATTATATATACTCTATACTGATAATTATATACAATATATACACTAACCCTACCTTCCAGGGTAACTACGTGAACACCTAAGAGGCACTTACTCTGGATTGCGCTATGCATTTCCCATAGGTTTCCCATAGGTGGTACTGTAACTACGTTGATGTAAAAGATCCCTAGTTATTCTGGATTGTAGCCGAAGGCTGCAATCCTAAAGAGACTTTGCTGGGAATAAGACCCACTGAACACAATGGGGCTTACCTTTGAGTAGACATGGTTAGGATTCTGCTTTATTATATACAATATATACACAATATATAATATATAATATTAATAATTGATAATTATTAAATCTAAAACTATTACATATAATTTATGGATTACAAGCATGCTACATGCTGCCAACTCACAAGGAAAAGGAGGACAATGAAAATTTTTTTCCCAGGACAAAGGCTAAAATAGAGGACACGTCCTGGAAAAACAGAACATATGGTCACCTGTGGTATAGCAATGTCTAAGATAATTTTCTCTATTGGGTTTCTTTGAGAAGGCCTCAAATAGAGAAAAGGATGGAGAGAACGAAGAAGAGAAGGAGAGGAGGGGAGGGAAGCTTTATCATTTGGGTTGTTGAACGATCTGTGCAAGCTTGGCTGAAATGAGCGCCTGTCGAGCCTCTTTCCAGAATCACCGCAGAGTGCCTTATGGCTACCCCAGCAGGTGCGCGGGAGAGGGAATCTATTTTCCTTCCTTTCTTCGGCTTTGCTGTCATAAATTGATACTTAGACCCGGATTCTCGCAGTGTAAATTAGCGTCACTGTCTCCAGCCCCGGCGCAGCCAAGCAGAGACGTTCCAGCAAAAGGATCCATTCCTGCAATTTGCCACAGGTCACTTTATTTTATATTTTTGCCCCAATATACAAACAACTGCAGGAATCAAAACACCTCCTGAAGTTAAATGGGGTGTGCAATTTGGAGAAACAAAAATACTGCACCAGAAACCCGGAGCAGGAGCGGCAGCGAGCAGAGAAATCAGAACAGGCACCGAAAGGCCGGAAAAAAGTTGATATATACTGTATTTATTCCAATCCAACGCTCACCTTTTCCAGCCAAATTCAGTCTCCAAAATCAGGGTGCGCATTAGATTTGAGTAAATGTGGCATTTTTGATTATAAGTAAAGGGTGTGCATTTGATTCAATGGCACATTAGATGTGAGTAACTGCAGTATTTTGATTATAAGTATAGGGTGCGCATTAGATTCGTTGGTTAATTAGATTGGAGTAAATGCAGTGTTTTGATTATAAGTATAGAGTGCTCATTAGATTTGATGGTTAATTGGATTGGAGTAAATGCAGTACTTTGATTAAAAGTATAGGGTGCACATAACATTTTTATGGTTTAGTAGATTGGAGTAAATGCAGTATTTTTATCATAACTATGGGTGCGCATTAGATTTGATGTAGCATTAAATTTGAATAAATATACTAGATTCAATGGTTAATTAGATTAGAGTAAATGCAGTATTTTGATTATAAGTATAGAGTGCGCATTAGATTCGATGGTTAATTGGATTGGAGTAAATGCAGTACTTTGATTAAAAGTATAGGGTGCACATAACATTTTTATGGTTTAGTAGATTGGAGTAAATGCAGTATTTTTATCATAACTATGGGTGCGCATTAGATTTGATGTAGCATTAGATTTGAATAAATACACTAGATTCAATGGTTAATTAGATTTGAGTAAATGAGGTTTTTTGATTATAAGTATAGGGTGCTCATTAGATTTGAGATTAATTAATTTGAGTAAACGTCCTATTTTTATTATATGGGGTGCACATTAGATTTGATAGTTAATAGATTTGAGTAAATGTGGTATTTTTATTATAAGTTTGGGTGCACATTAGGTTTGATGGTGCATTAGATTTGAGTAAGGGTGGTATTTTTATTATAGGTATGGGGTGCGCATCAGATTTAATGGTTTATTGGATTTGAGTAAATGTGGTATTTTTATTGTAAGTTTGGGTGTGCATTAGATTTGATGGTATTTTTATTATAAGTATGGGGTGTGCATTTGACTCGGTGACACATTAGATTCAAGTATATACAGTACATTTTTTAAAATCCTGGCCCCTGCTTTTGTATGTTTATCAGTGAATCAAACAATATTTTCCTCCACTTTTCAACAAAAATAAATTCACAAAGCAGTTTATAGAGAAAATAAAATAATAATTGAGGGCGCAGTCGAGAGTAACTACTGGGAGTCCTTGCTCCGATGTAAGAACAATTTACTCTGGATTGCAATATGAATTTTTCATAGGTTTTCACTATGTAGTGCCATAACTACGTTGACGTAAATGTCTCTTACGTGCTCCTGTAGTTACTCTGGATTGTAGGGTAAGTTGTATTCGGGTATTTCATTCCGGGACCCCTTTTCAAATTTAAAAATCTGTCTGGGATCCCTTGTCAAACTTACTGGGATGCTCTTCCAAGTCTACCTGAAAGTAAGTCCCATTGTGTTCCCATGAGGCTTACTCCTAGGAAAGCCCAGTGCCAGATTCCACGATCGTGGATCCCGCCCTCTTGCAACCCCCTAGGGGGTTCCGACCCCCACTTTAAAGACCACTGTAATAACTAATGGCTATTTAGCCGTAGTTTGTTCCCCAGGCATTAGCAAGTGGCAGTGCTTGCTACCATGCTATGCTGTGCTGTGAATTCCTGCAACTCAAGGTGTTGTTAAAGGCACAGGAGCAGTCTGGAGATGTTATTTTCAAGTCAGTTGGCAACCCTGCAGAAAAAAAGATGTGGTAAAGAGTTACCGAAATGTTTGGGGTTTGGGTATGTTTCTCAAAGAGAACAAGCTAAAGCAGTGGTCTTCAAAGTGGGGGTCGGGACCCCGTTGGGGGTCGCAACTTCATTTAGGGGGGTTGAGAAAAGCTATACGCAGTCTTGGAATCTGGTCCTAGGAACTTTTAATGTCACTTTCAGCCATGACATCACTCTGGGGGTCCTGGAGAGATTGTCGTTCTCAGAAGGGGGTCCTGGGCTGAAATGCTTGAATACCACTGGGCTCATCATTGACATCTTTTTAGATTTAAAACAACAACTCCATCTTCATCTTCATCATCATTGTCCTAATGGAGGAGAAGTTAATGGTGATTGGCCATGTTAGCTGAATGGAGACCCCACGTTTCGAGCTGGACCCTCCTGAATTTCATTTTCTGTGGACAACAAGGAAGGAAAGTTGGGTCTTCACATCTGATTTCCGGACACATGTGGTGCGTGTGGATGCCAGATTTAATAACATCCTTGTCAGGGCCTGAATCCAAGGAGGTTAACAGAGGAGAAAGTCTTGTCATGCTTAATTTAACCTCTTCTTGGGGGGGGGGGGGGGGGGGAGTCAGCCTGGCAACAAAAGGCATCGCAAGGGCATCGCAAGCTCATTATAAGGTTGTAAGAGGAGCAACGGCACCGGATCTCATTTCTTTCTAGCTTTGCTCTCTGCTTTTTTCTCCATTAATCTTTTAATCTTATTAGTGTTGTTGTGTAAATTTCAAATATGCGACAATTTGGATGCCAACAAACAGGGCTGTTTGGACAAGTCACAGTTGTCACCTTTGGACAGGGTGACAAGATGTCCCCTGTTTCGAAGACGTGTCCTCTTTTTTAGCTTTGTGTCCTGGAAAAATATCTTCATTGTCCTCCTTTTCCTTGTGAGCAGGTTAGCATGCAGAATTGTTGGAATTAATAAAGTCGATTGCAATAAATTATATGTAATCAGGCAAAGTAAGGCAACCCTTCACATGTTGAGCTGCTAGCCATGACTGGCCACAGGCTGTGGTGCGCTACTCAGTTTCTGTGGCTGAAGAACCAGTGCTGTCCGAAGACATCTCCGTGGTCATGTGGCCGGCATGGTGCATGGAATGCTGCTTATAAGTACAGTATTAGTTTTAAATTTAAAAATAAGACATTTACGGTACAATCTAAGCATATTTACTGAAAAGTAAGTCCCATCGTGTTCAATAGTACTTAATTCCCAGGAAAGTGTGGATTTGCAGCCATGTCTACTCAGAAGTAAGTCCCATTGTGTTCAACAGTGCTTATTCCCAGGAAAGTGTGGATTTGCAGCCATAGAGCTCAATCCTAACCATGTCTACTCAGAAGTAAGTCCCATTGTGTTCAACAGTACTTATTCCCAGGAAAGTGTGGATTATAGCCATAGAGCCATTGTGTTAATTGGGGCTTACTCCCAGGAAAGTGTCTTTAGGATTGAAGCCTAACAGACTTTGTAGGATCCTGCACTGAATGCATGTTTTGAATTCAATTCCAGTGTTTTGTCATCATTTTTACATCTAGTTAATATTTTTATATGAATATTATGGGGGTTGTGGAACCAATTGTCTGAGTTTCCATTATTTCCTATGGAAAAATCTGCTTCACTTAAAGAGCGTTTCACTTAAAGAGCAGGCCTCTGGAACGAATTAAGTTCTTTATGTGAGGCACCACCGTATATTGCTTTCTTGGGGTTAATTTGAACACTATATTGCTTTGTTTTTAAATGTCAAACTATTACATATAAGCAGCTTTCCATGCACCATGCCAGCCACATGACCACAGAGTATCTTCAGGCAACACTGGCTCTTCAACCACAGACATGGAGTTGAGCACCACAACCTACGGCCAGTTTTATAAATAAAATAAGATTTTAGTACCATGTCAGCGTGCCTTGTGATGAAAAAGTTAAAGATTGCTGTGTTGGACCCATCTGAGGATCTGAGCTTCTATCATGGACCCATCTGAGAATCTGTCATGGACCGATCTGAGGATCTGAGCTTCTGTCATGGACTGATCTGAGGATCTGAGCTTCTGTCATGGACCGATCTGAGCTTCTGTCATGGACTGATATGAGGATCTGACCTTCTGTCATGGACAGATCTGAGGATCTGTCATGGACCAATCTGAGGATCTGAGCTTCTGTCATGGACTGATCTGAGGATCTGACCTTCTGTCATGGACCGATCTGAGGATCTGTCATGGACTGATCTGAGGATCTGAGCTTCTGTCATGGACCGATCTGAGAATCTGTCATGGACCGATCTGAGGATCTGTCATGGACTGATCTGAGGATCTGACCTTCTGTCATGGACAGATCTGAGGATCTGTCATGGACCGATCTGAGGATCTGAGCTTCTGTCATGGACTGATCTGAGGATCTGAGCTTCTGTCATGGACAGATCTGAGGACCTGTCTTGGTCCGATCTGAGAATCTGTCATGGACCGATCTGAGAATCTGTCATGGACTGATCTGAGAATCTGAGCTTCTGTCATGGACTGATCTGAGGATCTGACCTTCTGTCATGGACAGATCTGCGGATCTGTCATGGACCGATCTGAGGATCTGTCATGGACCGATCTGAGGATCTGAGCTTCTGTCATGGACTGATCTGAGGATCTGAGCTTCTGTCATGGACCGATCTGAGGATCTGTCATGGACCGATCTTAGGATCTGTCATGGACCGATCTGAGGATCTGAGCTTCTGTCATGGACTGATCTGAGGATCTGACCTTCTGTCATGGACAGATCTGAGGACCTGTCTTGGTCCGATCTGAGAATCTGTCATGGACCGATCTGAGAATCTGTCATGGACTGATCTGAGAATCTGAGCTTCTGTCATGGACTGATCTGAGGATCTGACCTTCTGTCATGGACAGATCTGCGGATCTGTCATGGACCGATCTGAGGATCTGAGCTTCTGTCATGGACTGATCTGAGGATCTGAGCTTCTGTCATGGACCGATCTGAGGATCTGTCATGGACCGATCTGAGGATCTGTCATGGACCGATCTGAGGATCTGAGCTTCTGTCATGGACTGATCTGATGATCTCAGCTTCTGTCATGGACCGATCTTAGGATCTCAGCTTCTGTCATGGACTGATCTGAGGATCTGTCATGGACCGATCTGAGGATCTGAGGATCTGTCATGGACTGATCTGAGGATCTGAGGATCTGTCATGGACCGATCTGAGCTTCTGTCATGGACCGATCTGAGGATCTGAGGATCTGTCATGGACCGATCTGAGCTTCTGTCATGGACCGATCTGAGGATCTATCATGGACCGATCTGAGGATCTGTCATGGACTGATCTGATGATCTCAGCTTCTGTCATGGACTGAACTGAGGATCTGTCATGGACCGATCTGAGGATCTCAGCTTCTGTCATGGACTGATCTGAGGATCTGTCATGGACCGATCTGAGGATCTGAGCTTCTGTCATGGACTGATCTGAGGATCTGTCATGGACCGATCTGAGGATCTGAGCTTTTGTCATGGACTGATCTGAGGATCTGAGTTTCTGTCATGGACTGATCTGAGGATGGATGGGGCAGTCCAGAGTGTTCTGCACACCCATTGTGCTGGCTTGCAATTTTTGGTCCAAAGATCTTCAAAGATGTAGATGTTGGAAGCGGCCTGTGTCTCTGTCCCCTTTAAACATTAGCCAACAAGCCATCTGTCTTTGTTTTGTCTTCAGATATGCTCAGGGAGCCTTGAACAGTTGTTGCCTTTAATGAGAAAGACGTTGTAGAACTCTCCGCTCTAGGGGGAAAAAGTGTTTCGGAACAAACAGAGAGGGTTGCCATCCTGCGTGTGCCCAAAATAAGGAGCCACGTGCTCTATGTACCAATTGGAGGGAGGGGGACGCTAAACTGAACAACCCGTGTGTGTGATCAGCATAGCTGGTTTCCACAATTCCCAGTGCAATTCTAAGCATGTCTACTCAGAAGTAAGTCTCATTGTGTTCAATAATACTAGCAGCCAAATCATGTACTCATCATGTACTCATCTTGTACAAATCAAACTACGTGATCATGTAAGAGAAATTACGTACACCTGTAGTTACTGCACCACCTAGTGAAAACCTATGGGAAATTCATATTGGAATCCAGAGTAAGTTGTTCTTACACCGGAGCAAGGACTCCCTGTAGTTACTCTGGATTTTGCCCTTACTCCCAGGAAAGTGTGATTAGGATTGGAGCCTTAATCATTTTTTGGTGTGACAGAGTGAGTCAAGGCCCTGAAATCTGATGCAAAAGGATCCTGCAAGACCATCTAGTCCAACCCTCTGCAAGAAGCAGGAAAATCTTATTCCAGTGTCTGCTCTGGTACCTGGAAGATTTTTAGTGCAATCCTAAGTATGTCTACTCAGAAGTAATTCCCATTGAGTTCAATAGTACTTACTCCCAGGAAAGTGAGGTTAGGACTGCAGCCTTTGAAGAAGAAACCTTCAAGGCTAGAAACTTACAGCACAAGATTCACCACCTCTACTCAAAAGTAAGCTCTACTGTGTTCAGTGGGTCTTACTCCCAGGAAAGTCTCTTTAGGATTGCAATCTTATCCCATTAACTCCCATGTGCATACATTTGGTTCCTAGGCAAGAAATCCATCAACTGGAGAAACTCAGCTATCACTTAGACTGCAATCTGGTCTAGAGTTACCTAGGAGTAAGTCTCACTGAAATAAATTGGACTTACTTCTGAGTAGACATGCATAGGCTTCTGCTGTTAAAAAATATATATCAGTTTTGGGTCCCAACCTCCCCCCCCAGGCCTGCACAGGTTTCAATTCCTTGCAGGCTTCTGTATCAGATGCTCTGGTGCAAACATTATTAAGCAACCAAGATATCTCTGGGCTGTTTAACATTTAATATTTCATTTAATTTGAATTCTTTCTGCTTGTTCAGTGGTTTCATTTCCATTCTGCTCAGAGCTTTAGATTTCTACAAGACAAAATATTGCTACATTTTTTCCCCGCCTGGTAACTACGTGATTGATGTTTTTGTAAATTTACCTTTTGGATCTCTCGTGGATTATATTTCCTGTATATTTCAAAGTCAATATGCCCCCAATCACACTCCTAATGGGGTAGCCCTTGTATATTCTTGAGAGGGTATCCCTTGTATATCTTTGTATATTCTTGTCCCGGACACCCCTGGGTGCCACTTGGGGATTTTGGAGGGAGGTGATGCCACGTCTTGGGGCTCATCTTAGGGCTCATTCTTTTCTTTAGTGTTCCCAACTTTGGTACTGGTGGAGTCTGGTGAGTATCCAGAAAACCCCCACCTTATCTCCAGGTTCATCTACACTCCCATGGCCTTAAGTGACTTGCGTATGCTAATGGAAGAGTGATGTCCAGGGGACTCCCCTTATTCGCAGGCTGGACATTTGTGGATTTGAACATCTGCACATTGCACACCTGTGCATCAGAACACCTCCTGGATGTGATTGAGGACCAATTTGAATTTGCATTGCCTTGCTCTGGTTGTATTGAAGAGGAATTTGGAGGTCCAGGGCGGCCATGTGCAGCGTCCCCATGCACAACCCCTGGATACAACTGACCTGAACAGGATGTGACTTCTGGTTATGTCTGGTCACATCCAGGAGGCCTTCTGAAGAGGCCAGAGACCACTGCAATCTCCAGATGGTCCAGTGAGACCAGAGGGTTGCAATCTTCAGAGGTCCAGAGTGACCAGAGGGTTGCAGTCTTCAGAGATCCAGTGTGACCAGAGGGTTGTAATCTCTTGAAGCCTAGAGTGACCAGAGCATCATGGTCTCCATGGTCTAGAATGACGAGAGGGTTGCAGTCTCCAGAGGTCCAGAGTGACCAGAGGTTTGCATTATCCAGAGGTCCAGAGTGATCAGAGGGTTGTGATCTCCAGAGGTCCAGAGTGACCAGAGCACCATGGTCTCCAGAGGTCCAGAGTGTTCAGAGGGTTGCAATCTCCAGAGGTCTAGAGTGACCAGAGGATTGCAGTCTCCAGAGGTCCGGAGTGACCAGAGGGTTGCAATCTCCAGAGTGACCAGAGGTTTGCAATATCCAGAGGTCCAGAGTGACCAGAGGGTTGCAGTCTCCAGAGGTCCAGAGTGACCAGAGGTTTGCATTATCCAGAGGTCCAGAGTGATCAGAGGGTTGGAATCTCCAGAGGTCCAGAGTGACCAGAGCACCATGGTCTCCAGAGGTCCAGAGTGATCAGACGGTTGGAATCTCCAGAGGTCTAGAGTGACCAGAGGGTTGCAGTCTCCAGAGGTCCGGAGTGACCAGAGGGTTGCAATCTCCAGAGTGACCAGAGGTTTGCAATATCCAGAGGTCCAGAGTGACCAGAGGGTTGCAGTCTCCAGAGTGACCAGAGGGTTGCGATTTCCAGAGGCTCCAGTCTCCACATAAGGTATTGCAGCATTGTGCCCCTGCCTGCCATGATTTCAGCTTCTGCAGATTTCAGTATACTGGCTGTGGACCCCATATCCTGTGGCTATCAAGGGTCAATGGCACAGAAAAACAAAGAATTAAAACACGCATGCTCCTGAAGTGGGAAGCATGAAATGTACAGAAGACTCGGTGATGGAGCAATCTTTCTTCTTCAAGAGTAGGTGAACTCAGTGGAATTATCTGGCGTAACGGGGGTCGGCAATGGCCGTCAGACTGGCAGAAAGTTCACGATTTGCTTTGCAGAAGTCAGATGTTGCTGCCCTTAATTATTTAGAAGAAGCCACGTAATGGGTCTGTGGCAGTGCGTGACCGACAAAATCCATCCATTCACTTTTGCATAATGTATGTGGCATCAATCTGATTTATTTCAAGATCACTTCGGGGAAGGGGAGACAAAAAAATAAAAATAATTCCGGTGTCCTCTGCCTGTTCACATCACAAACACCCAGCAAGCTGGAGCATATATGCTCCCTGTTTCAGCTGGAAGGTTACCCACAGAAGGTTCCAGAAACAGATTTTGACCCCGTACATCACAAACGGAATTAAGGAAAAGCCAAGACATGGCCCAGCGCAAGCAGGGAACTAGAAGCTTTGTCTGCAGTGAATAGAGATGGTTATTGTAATAGAGGTGGGAGTTTCTTTCTTTCTTTCTTTCTTTCTTTCTTTCTTTCTTTCTTTCTTTCTTTCTTTCTTTCTTTCTTTCTCTCTTTCTCTTCTTTCTCTCTTTCTCTCTTTCTTTCTTTCTTTCTTTCTTTCTCTTTCTCTCTTTCTCTCTTTCTCTCTCTCTTTCTTTCTCTCTTTCTCTCTTTCTTTCTCTCTTTCTCTCTTTCTTTCTCTCTTTCTCTCTTTCTCTCTTTCTCTCTTTCTCTCTTCTCTCTCTCTCTCTCTCTCTCTCTCTCTCTCTCTTTCTTTCTTTCTTTCTTTCTTTCTGCCAAGGCAGGGGGGTCTCAAGGCGGTTCACAGTAAAAACATAAATCTATATATATAAAGCTCACTCACTCACGCCCAGCCAAAACCACTGGGCCTAGAAGCATGAAATTTGGGGAGGGTGATCCTTCCATGGTGGGGGCACCCACTAACCCTACAACCCAGAGTAACTATGGGAGCACGTAAGAGACATTACTTGCACCCGTAGTTACAGCACTACTTAGTGAAAACCTATGGGAAATTCATATTGCAATCCAGAGTAAATTGTTCTTACACCGGAGCAAGGACTCCCCGTAGTTACTCTGGATTGCGCCCTTAGCCATGTGCCATGTTTTTGGAAATTCCAACTGGAAGGAGGTAAGGGGCACAACACATCTTCCGGCCAAAACTTTACATTGAAGAATCCCTGACAGAGAGACGTTTTGCCCCAACCCCCAGACCTTGAAGCATGGAATTTGGGGAGGGTGTTCTTTCTGTGACACGAACACCCACAATAAACTGATTTCTAGAAATTTAACCCCTAAGGGTCTGAATAGGGGTGTGTCACATTTTCAGCCGATACTTAACTTTGAAAACAGACTGATCAGCATCCAGATGATGCGCTGAGAAGGAGGGTGCACAGACAATGATGGTGCACATGGGGGATGGTGTGCATGGGGGGTCTTGTGCATGGGAGGTTGGTGCATATGGGGGAATGGTGTGCATGGGGAGAGGGTGCACTTGGGAGGGTTGATGGGGTTGAAGCACATGGGGGTTGATGTGCATGGAAGGATATTGCATATGGTGGGTTGATGCGCATGGGGTGTTGATGCGCATGGGGGATGATGTAGGGGGGTTGATGCGTATGGGGTGTTGATGTGCATGGGGGGATGATGTGTGTGGGGGGTTGATGCACTTGGAGGTTGATGCGCAGTGGGGGATAGTGTATGGGAGAATTTTACTCCTGCAATGCAGGTACGTTTTCATGAGTACACACATAAACATAGTATTAATTTTTAAATTTCAAAAATTTAAAAACACACCCACAGTACTTAAAAACAATTTAAACACTTACACATTGAGAAATTTAAATATTAAAACATTTTACATAAAACCATTATCAAAACATCAGTCCTCAGTTAAAAGCTTTACAGAATTAAAAAAAAAAGCTCTTAGGGCCTTGATCACCAGGATTGTCAGGACGTGCGCTCAACGGCCTCCAGAGAGGAAAGGTTTCATGGTACCATAAAGAGAAGAGGGAAGAAAGACTTGACCATCTCTGCATTCGTCCTGACGGCAGATTAATCACGACGGCACATGCCAGGGAAGCTGGTGGCAGAAACTCTTCTGCTGTGTGAAGTGCTGAGCCTGTTAGTTACGGACAACTCATCTCAAAGAACCGTTAATTCCATGCTGAAATTCCAATTATTTTTTTTCAGCCCTGCATGCAAATGCTGCAGGGATGTTCTCATTACCCACCCAGGTTTTTTTCCTTTCCATGAGACAATCATACGATTAGTGATTATGCAGCCAGAGGATTAATAATCAATAAGGTTGTTCTTGGATGCAACAAGATTGTTAGAAGCAAGTAGCTGTGGGGCCCGCTGCAAAACGTTTTTGCATCCCCCAAGTCCTGTAGACCCCTTACGCACCATAACGGGCACTGGTGAGGGGACCCAGTAGTGGCGTCACTCCAACTGCTTCAAGCCAGGCTGTCCTTCCAATGCATCGCATAGAAGATTTTACGCTGGCTGTGGACCCTTCGCTCCCCACCTCCAAGAACAGAACCCAATGTGGCCATCAACCTTGTGCACAGGCCACGTCTGGGGCATTGGATGCATAGGCATTAAATAAACTCTGCACTTGGATTTTCTGCATCTGCCACTGATTGCAATGAGGATCCGGTGTGTAATTCAAGACCAGAATATGACCCTTGGAAAATGCTGTCCTACCAGGCCCATGAGCTCAGTTCCAGAAACTGAATGACTTTCCTTGCTGGGAAGATGCTCTAATACAGGTGCTATTTCTTCAACAGCCTCCCATAGGAACGGGGTATGCGTCATTTGCATTGGAAGGTTTCCTAGGCTCATTAACCAACATGTCATTCGAACGGGAGGAATGGAAGCAGAAGGGGATGGTCATAATGAGAATGATCTGCCGGTTTGGGATATAGGTGGACCTTATATGTATAGGGATATGATCCTGCCCTCATGTTACTGAAACTGCACTGAAACTGGATCTTATACTTACTGTGGTAGCAAGCATATGGCTGTTCTTAAGGTTACTTTGGCTGCAAACCTAACCTACAGTTAGGCTGGCCTAAGCTTGGCATGCCCCATGCTGACCTGGGGGTGTCAAAGTGCTGTGAGGCACTTGTAGAGGGGTTAGGCCTGTGCACAGGAATACGCCAACATTGCCACACCACCACAGAAAGATATGCCAGCTGAGTTAGGCTGGCCTAAATGGCTTAGGATTATGCCCTTTGTTGCTCTCTGCCTGACTTTTGAACTTGGGTTTTATCGTTTTTATATTGTTTTAATGACATTTTATAGTCTGGTTTTTATTGTTTGAATAAGATTTTAATTGTAGTTTTTAACTGAAGTTTTTATTTGTATTTTATCCTGTTTTTTTTTTAAATTGCTGTCAGCCGCCTTGAGTGTCCTTTTCAAGGTAGAAAGGTGGGAAATCAATCAATCAATCAATCAATCAATCAATCAATCAATCAATCAATCAATCAAGGCTGTTCTTTGCAGCCTTTCATAGAAGATGAGAGGAACGTGAGAATCATAGAAACAGGACTGGAAGGTACCTAAAAGATAATCCAGGATAATATTTTGAGTAGGGGGTCTATGGATATGGGGGAATGTCTGCACCTGTGAGTTTTTTCCCATCTCAAGGGGGTTGAAAGGGTATTTGCTGAGGACACCTCCAAACCTAGAGTTGGCCCAAAGCTTGCTTCATCTCCAAATTGAGAGCCCAATCCTATGCCTGTCCACCCAGAAGTATGTCCCATTATAATCAACTGAGCTTACTACTAGGAAAGTGTGGATAGGATTGCAGCCTGAGTCTCCAACAAAACACGTCACTCACCATGGCTCCGATAGACATCAGAAGCCAGAGTTCCTAGCAAGTGATGTGTGGGCACAATCCTAACCATATCTATTCAAAAGTAAGTCCCAATGGGTCTTACTCCCAGGAAAATGTATTTAGGATTGCAGCCTCTAACAAGCCCTCTATCTTCATGCCAACTTGATGAGAAAGAAAGAGTTAAAAAGGAACAGCAACCAAAAAAGCACCCCTGCTGTTGTGCGACGCAGGACACACAACCGCACCATGATATCCTCGACGCAATGATATGTTGAATGGATATAAAAAAGCTGGTTGCATAAAGGAGATTTATTTTTCACTGATTAATACCATCTGCCTGCGACTTTCTCCTGCGTCGCAATAAAAGTGTGTTTCTGTTTCTTAAACATTTTCATGATTAAAAAACTCCACGTCTGTGTTCAGTGGGGCTCCAGCAGAGTCTTCCCCCCCTCTGTGTCCAGATGGGAAGCTTGGGGGTGTTTGGAAGACGAGGCGAGGTGGGTGCCGGACGGCCTCGTTCCTGTGATACGAAGACAGTGAAAACGTCACTGTGATCTATACGTGGCTCCCCACTTCGCCGATTGTTTGGAAGTTCTGGAGGTTGGAACGGCTTCTTAGTGGATCTGGCTTTGCTTTGTGGAAGTGAAGACTGATACAAAATCAATTAGTGTAAAATTAATTAGTGCAATAATTAATCCGTGGAATTCCTTACCACAAGATATCCTGACGGCTTGTAACTTTGGCCGCGATCCTAACACCCCCCCCCCCCGCCCTGGTTAAGCCCTGGCACAAGTCCTGTGCTGGCTTGGCGTGTCACAAAAGTGTCGTAAGGCACTTCTGAATCACTCCTGGGGGTTCGGCAAGTGCACAGACATACACCGGCCTTTCCACACCACCATGGGAATGGGGAGATGGGTGAGTTGTGCTGGCTTATATTGGTTAGGATTGTGCCCATAGATGTCCTTCAAAAGTGATGGGGCAAATACACAGGAGAGGTCCTTCAATGGCACTTACGCTGCAATCCGAAACACACTTTCCTGGGAGTAGGCCCCTTTGAATACAATAGGAAGTACTTCTGAGTAGACAAGCTTAGCATTGCACTTTTAGTAATTTGCTCCACCTTGATTTGCCTTGATACCTAAGTAGTACCGCCATGTTAGGTGGAGAAACAGATTTTCTATCAACACCAGGATGCGGATGGGAAATGTTGCACAGGGGGGTGCCGGGAATGGGGGGATGATGTGCATGGGGGGATGATGCACATTGGGGATGTTTCACATGGATGATGCCAGGGGGGATGGTGTGCCAGAGGGGTTGATGCGCATGGGGGATTATGTGCATGGGGGGGTGATGCGCATTGGGGATGTTTCACATGGTATGTTGATGCACTTCGGAGGTTGAGATGCCTGGAGGATGATACGCATGGGGGGGGGGGTTGAGGCGCATGGAGGATTGATGTGCATGGGGGTTGATGCCCATGGGGGTTGCAATGGGGGGATGTTGCACATGGGGGGTATTGTGCATGATGTGTTAATGTGCATGGAGAATGTAGTGCATGGGGGGTTGATGCGCATGGGGGTTGACGTGCATGGGAGGGTTGAGGCACATGGGTGGATGTTGTGCAATGGGGGGATGTTATGCAATGTGGGATGGCACATAGTGTGGATGACGCACGGGGGGGGGGGTGTATTTACTCCTGCAACGCAAGTACATTTTGCTAGTCTATATATATAAAACTGAAGAGTCACTAACTCACCAACTGATTTAGTGACTCATCAACACCCAGCCAAAACTGCCCAACCTAGAAAAGTGAAATTTGGGGAGGGTTTTCTTTTGTGATAGAGACACTCACTAAGAACCAGTTTTGGGAAATTTTACCCGTAATGGGGTGGAATATGGCGCAATGATTTTCATCCTATACTTTACATTGATGGAATGTATAGGATGCCCCAACACTGTACCTAGAAGCATGAAATTCAGGGAGCATATTCTTTATGTGATGTGAGCATCCAATAAGAACCCATTTTTAGAAATTTAACGCTTAAGAGGGTGAAACATGATGCAATGCATTTTCATCCTATACTTAATGGAGACTGATAAATCCCAGCCACAAATCCTGCACCTGCCTGGTAGGGGTTCCCATGGTTGAGGGAGGATGGTGCACGGGGGGGGGGGGGGGTGTTGCATGGGTGTGTTTGTTAATGGTTAATTCTTGAAATTCTACTCCTACAACATGGGTACATTTTGCAAGTATATAATAGGGGGGGTTGACATTTAAGATTTGGACGTTAGAAGTTTCCATGCCAGTCTTTTGTGAAAAATATACCGTTTTGATTGAAATATTAGCAGGAGACCATTTGGAGAAGCGGGTGGAGGAATTCCTAGGGTGACACGTAGGGTGTCAAGGGGATCTTGGGCTGGTCCTTCTCATATCTCAACTTTGTGCCCCCAAAGGGCTTCTGAAGCGGTCCTGATGATGCTGGGCTGGGCGTTCAGGCCGTCAGAGGATGTGAGAACACCCAACGTGGAGCTCTTAAGTCCGTGCCGGCCTGGCTAATTTATTTTCTCAAATGGTACAAAGGGTTCTGAACATGGAAAATAAATTAAAAAGTGTGTACTCCAGACCTGTCGATTGCCGCCGGCTGAGTCATTCACACTCTTGGCTTTCTGCTTGTTTTAAAAATGGAATTATCTCGTTCTGGGCTTCTAATGTAGCGGCAGTAAAACCAGCGTGCCTGTGGGGCAAACTCAAAGCGCCTCTCCTTATGTCAGTGGCTTGGTAGGCTAATGGAAACAGAGCAAGCAGGAAAGCAAATCAACTCAGGCTCATGGTTGGAGGGGGGAGATTTTCAACCTTCCATGGGGGGGGGGAATCAGGCCATATAAATCAGGGAATCAGGGAATCAGGCCAGGGTGACCAGGTCCTAAATTGAAAATTCCTGACCTGGTCACTTTAAAGTCCAGGTTTTCACATGAAAATCCGGATTTTAAAAAAAACAAATGTAGGACATCCTACATTTTGTACTAGATAAAATTTTTTTGTTTACCTGTGGTCTGGGGATTCCTTCGGGGGGTAGAAGGGTGATTGGGGGTACTGGGGGGCACTGGGGGGGGTCGTTAGAACCAGCAGCGGTTAGACGCAGCTAACCACTGCTAAAATATTCATAAAAATAAGTGTGCATGTGCGTGCAGCTAATTTGTGTCCGACGGAGGTCCTAGAGGGTCTCCACATGGGCGGTGACCTCAATTGACCTCTGCCGGGACTTTCACTAGGTGTGTGCCAACAAAGGTCAATTGAGGTCTCTGCCCACGTGGAGGAGGACCTCCGTTGGACACAAATTAGCTGTGCGCATATGCGCACTTAATTTTTTTCCAATATTTTAGCAGCGATTAGCCGCGTCTAACCACTGCTGGTCCTAATGAGCCCCCAGTGCTCCCCAATGCCCCCAATCGCCCTCCCACCCCCCCGAAGGCCGGATACAGCGGGGGTGTCCCTATCCTCCCGGACACCCATTGTTTTCTGGGCACGTTTGGCCAAGGCCGGACATGTGGTCACACTACATATATGTATATGGCGTAGAAATAAGTTCTAGATCTCCCTGGTGGGCCTCCTTCTGGGCACTACAATTTTAGATCTTGCAAAATCAAATGAGATTTGGGCATCACCACTTTGGTCCTTGGAAGATCTCATAAGATTCTGGTTCTCCATACATGCCATCTTGATTTTGAATATAAGAGAAAGTTGAGATATCAATGTTTAAAGCTGGGTTTTTGGCCAAAGGGCCACATCAAATATCTGGCATAGTGTTGAGGACAGGGGAAAAATATTTTAAATATCAAACATCAATAAAAAGATAAGAGGTGGAACTTAGATTAATGAATAAATGGATAAATTTTAGGGATTTTTGCAAGCATCCAAACACAGCACAGAAATATAGCACACACTTAATGGGACCCCCATTTCCCTACCACACCATCACAGTTTGAGTCATGTTTGGTTAACTGGTTCAGAGGCTCTTAGGGGACCAGAGGTTGGATGTCAACTAGTTTGGGGTCACCATAGGCTGCATCTGGAATTTGGAGATCCCTAGTTTAAAGCATTGGTCCTATGCAATATTCACCATGCCTTCTACCTCGTTCTTCCTGAAACTTGGATGATACAACCTGGGACCACCAGAGAAGCAATAATTGACCACCAACCACATATTTTCCTCGTTTATTTAGGGTTTTGCAAATGAATGAGGAGGCTGAGGAGGTGGAGGTGCAGCAGCTTAATTCCTATTGCATACCAGTGTTTATTAGCTTTGATACTGTATACAATCTGTAATCCTCGTTTGCCTTCCGAGCAGACGTCTTCCAAACCTATATTCATCCTGGCTTTCAATCACAGCAGATTACAGAGTAGCTCTGGCAAAATTGCACATTACTTTCCAAGCAATTCCCTTTGCTGTGTTTATAATAACTGGAAGCCAATAACGGATGGGGCGTCAACTTTTTAATTGGTGTTTTGCCGCCAAAGATGGGACAATGTGCTTGTCGCTTGATGAAGATGAGTGTCAGGCGCGTATCGAAACTGCCTGTTAAACTATTTTTATACCCCGCCCTCCTTGCCTTTAATACTATTTATATGGAACACAATCAGACAGTTGAAAAAATAAAATTGGGTGTAATGAAAGACAAAGAAATTACAGCTCTAGACATGAATGAAGGAGGATGTTTCTCCATGAAATAGACCTACCTACAGGAATATGTATTGTGGGGTTGAGCTGCCTACATATATTGGCCTCCATCAGTCTTGAAAGTCTATGGTAACATGCTCGACGCTGTATGCGAAGCACGAAGGCCTGGGTAGATTGATATGGAGGATAGGCTATTACCCAAGCACCAAAATCCCCCCTCTCCACACTACTGAAATAGTCCAGTGGAAAGGCAGAGCAGATATGATTGGATCCAGTTGGCGTCGCAGAGCTGGGATAAGGACAGGAGCTCACCCTGTCTTGTGGGGCCAACCCGGGTCTCAAACCCTGGCCTACTGGTTAACAGGCACAGTGTCTTAGCCACTTGTGCCACCCACAGCCCTGATTGAGCTTCCTATGTGCAAATAAATTCAGTTTTCACTGTTGTGAGAATCTCCGCATTTTGGGGTTTCCTGGGAGGGTACAGTAAAAAAATTTTTTAACTTATTCCCAGGATAGGCTGCCTGGTTGTCTCTGGGTGTCCTTGGACCTCCCACAGGTCTACCAGGAGAAATGATTTGGGAAGGAGGTGAGGCCTTGGGGTTGAGCCATTGCCTTACCTGAAAATGCTAAGCAGGATCAGCTTTGGTCTCACCTTGAATGGGTGACCAGAAGCTGCTGTCCAGAAAGTCTGGGGATAATGTAGCAGTTGTTAAAGGAAGACATATTCCTACTTAAGGGGAATTAGAAGAGTTGGAAGGGACCTATTAGGTAGAGTGACCATATGACCAGAAATTTCTGGATTTGTCCTCTTGGACGAATCCAAGACCTTGTCCTCCTTTTGAGGTTTGGGCATCTGGTCACCCTGCTGTTAGGTCATCTGGTCTACCCCCTGCCCGTAGCAGAAAATTCTCCTAGAGTATCTCAGATGGGTGCTTGTCAAGCCTCTGCTTGATGATCCCCAGTGAATTCAATCAACATTAAGTTAATTGGGTGCAGGGAGATGAAGGTAAAGGCATCCCCGTAGGTTTTACTGCTAGTCTTTACCGACTGTAGGGTGCAGGATGGAGCTGACCCTACATTTGCTCAGCATACGAACCTAACTAATTTAGGCTGTCACAACTTACCCGCTCCCCGTTCTGTGAGGAGTCCGGCACATGTCTGTGCCCTGGCCTAACCTTCCAGGAATGGCCTTATGACACTTTTACAACACCCCCCAGTCCGGCACAGGTTTGTGTTAGCCTAACTGGGAGTTAGAATTGCAGCCTGATCACACCTCTTTCAGATTCTGTCTTGTGCCGAAGACATCCTTATGCAAATCAAAGTACAAACATTATATTTTGCAAAGATTCCCTGAGGACCGGAGAACATTTTTTGTTCTCCTTTCATTTAGAACAGCAGTGAGTGCTTTGTTGAGCTGCTGCCAAATGAATCCCTGGTGGCTTGTAAAAAAATATATGTTTGCTAACACTGCCATTTATCTATTAGGCTCATAACCAAATTAGACCTCGGTGCCATCTCTTGCAGACAAGAAACAGAGAAGTTTTCATGGGGAAAGAGGCATTAGGGGACAATCTTGCAGCATAGAAAACAAGTATTCAATAGGAGGCACAAAAGTCTTCTGGAGGGAAGAGGGTAAAGCGGGGCAGAGGATGGTGATGGGATGGATCAGGTCCAAGAAAGGGCAGGAGTGGTTTTCCTGGCACAAGCCATCCCCAATCCTCCATCCTGACTGAGATGGGTCCACTCTGGCAAATTAGCACTTGCATATACAAATAGGGTTGCCATATTTCTCTTCCACAAAATTGGAACAGGACCCTCTGTCCTATTTGAGAACACAATCCCCCCAAATCAGGATTATCCATTTTTTGGGACATATGGCACCCCTATATCCAAGTAGAACTGATGCCAGGGCTGAGGCTTTCTGGAGTAAAAGCACAGTTCTTACCCAGCGGAGACCTCCAGACTGCAGGTTTCCACAGCACCTGCAACTAGTTTTGCTGCAACTTTCATTAGGATAAAGCCATTCAGTGTGTAAGGAACATTGTTTGCAGGAACAGGAGTGCCATGCGCGGTTGAGCATCAAGGATCTGTCTGCTCCTGCTTCTATCCATCAGGTGTCCATAGCTATGAACAGCACCCATTAGATGGCAAAACCTTTTAATGAACATACTTCTGCTGGGAGCAGAGGATCAGTATCACTGTCAGAAGTCTGGTTAAGCATTTTTGGTCCTTTCAATGATACTCAGATTATGGTCTTCGTTAATTCACATGCAGGTAATTTTCCGCAGGGACACCAGATAGAGCTCTTGATGGTTCTCCGAAATTAAACAGCTCCACCACAAGTCTAAGTTCATTTTACGTGTAGGCGTTAGTCAATTATTATTATTTTTTCCATTGCTGGTTCTATCTGTGCTCGCTTATACACCAGGGGAATGTCAGCCTGCTTTCATGTTATCTATTAGAAGAGATAATTGGGAAGATGTGATCTCACCTCGCGGTGGGTCTCCTGCCCGATTCCATGTTCAACCTCTGAAGTGAGACAAGGAGGGAGACGGGCCTGTCAAAATGTTGGCTTCCTAATTCCCGAACAGCCGTTAATGCGCACGGTTGCCTGATCGACAAGCAGCGCACATGGAAACTCCTCTCGTGCAACCTCTGGTGTCAATCATTAAATCCGCCATCTGCATTTATATTGTCAAGGCCCAAACTGACGTGTCTTCCTGAAGCATGAAATCACCTTTCAAAAGATGTTATATATATCTTCTGAATATGTGTGTGTGTGTGTGTGTGTGTGTGTATACACACACACACACACACACATATATAGCAGGCCTCCATCAATCTTGGAAGACTTGTATCGTGCTCAGAGCTGCATACGCTGCATGCGAAGCATGAAAGCCTGGGTTAGATTGTTATGGAGGATAGGCTGTTACCCAAGCAGCAAATCCCCCCTCTCCACACCACTGAATTACTCCAATGGAAAGGCAGAGCTGACACGATTGGATCCAGCTGGCATCGCAGAGCTGGGCTGAGGACAGGAGCTCACCCTGTCTTGTGGGGCTGACCCGGGTCTCGAACCTTGGCCTGCTGGTTAACAGGCACAGTATCTCTTATATCTCTTGGGAAGGGTCCAGGACTGTGTGATTTATTATTATTATTATTATTATTATTATTATTATTATTATTATTATTATTATTATTATTATTATTATTATCCATAAATACACAGCGAACAATTTCGTGCTGGTTCCATTCACATCACCAGTCGGACCCTTCCCAAGAGTCTAGGACTGTGTGATGTAGCGGCGTATAATTTGTGTGGATCCCAGAAGAGCGGCTTTCTGCAGTTGGCAGAGTGATATTTTGTCAATGCCAACAGTTTTCAGGTGCCTGCTCAGGTCTTTGGGCACTGCATCCAGTGTGCCAATTACCACTGGAACCACCTGCACTGGCTTGCACCAGATCCGCTGTCATTCGATTCTGAGGTCTTGGTAGCGGGAGATCTTTTCCAGTTGTTTCTCCTCAATTCTGCTGTCACCTGGTATGGCGATGTCAACAAACCACACCTGACTGCTTTCTATGATGGTGATATCTGGAGTCTTGTGTTCCAAGACCTTCTCCATCTGTATCCTGAAGTCCCCCAGAAGCTTGACCTGCTCATTTGCAACCACTTTTTCAGGCTTGTGGTCCCACCAGTTTTTTGCTACTGGCAGATGACACTTTTGGCATAGATTCCAGTGGATCATCTGGGCAACAGAGTTAGTTGTGCCTCAGTTTGTAGTCAGTCTGCGCGATCTTCTTGCAGCCACTTAGAATGTGGTCGATGGTTTCATCCACTTCTTCGCAGAGCCGGCATTTGGGGTCATGGGCTGACTTTTCAATTCTGACCTTGATGGCCTTTGTCCTGATTGCCTGTTCTTGGGCAGCAAGTATCAGGCCATCCGTCTCCTCCTTCAGTGTGCGTTTTTGGCAGTTTGGTAGCCCAGATTCGCTTTCTGTAGGATCACTGACAAAGGGATCAGTGCGATGACAAACAGCAATGGGGACAATGAGTCCCCCTGGAAGATTCCCCGTCTAATGTTGACAAGTCCATAACTTTCATTGGCTACGAATAATTCTGTCTTCCAGAGATTCATGGCATTTTCAATGAATTTGTTACATTTTTGTTGACCCCGATGGACTCCAGACATTTTCTGGTCCAGCTGTGGGGCAATGAATCATAGGCTTTTCAAGTCAATCCAAGCCATGTGCAGATTGATTTTCCGGCTTTTCCAATTCTCCAGTATCATTTTCTCAATCAGGAGTTGGTCTTTTGTGCCTCTGCTTCTCCTTTTATTGCCTTTTTGCTCCACTAGTATGATGTTATTTACTTCCAAGTAATCCTGAATCCTGTCGGCTATGATGCCTGTCAGCAGCTTGAACATGGTGGGTAGACACATTACTGGCCTGAAGTTTCCTGGTGCTATCCCTTTTGCTGGAACCTTCTGTATTAGTAGAGTCCTTCCAGTTGTTAACCACTTGTTGTTGTTGTTGTTGTTACTACATTTATATCTCACCTTTCTCCCCCATGAAATTGGCTAACAATAAAAAAGTATTAAAAAATTATAATAAGAAGAATACAATAATAAATGTATAAAGTAACATTAAAAAAGTACAATTGAGGCCTAAAAAATTGAGCACTAAAACATTGAGGCTGAAATCCTATACACACGTTCCTGAGAGTAAGTCCCATTGAACACAATGGGACTTACCTGAGTAAACATGCTAAGTTCTGCACTCTTAAAATATTAAAAACATATAAAAACATTGAACATATTTAAATACCTGGATTGCAATAGAACACAGTTATAGGCTCCAACCCTAAAGACAGTTTCTTCGGAGTAAGACCCAATGAAAAAAATAGGGCTTACTTTTGAGTCGACATGGTTAGGATTGTGCTCAGAATCAGTACAGCATGCTACAGCTGCAATCCAAACATAGTTAGAATTACATGTATATGAAAGCAATTTTGGTTAGTTAATGGGATTCAATTGAACATTTATGACATCTCAAATTGTTTTATTGAGTTACAATCATTTAAAACAAATGTATGAACATGGAGAAGGGAGATTAAAATATCCCAAATATTTCTGGGATATTTTTACCTCCTTCCTCCCCCCCCCCCCCATGCCCCAGATATGGAGTTATTGAGGCTCTGCAGCTTTCTGGACTTAGATTGAGAGCGCAGATGGTGTTTAAAATCTGCCCATCTCTCTGTGATGGAGAAAAATAAGACAACTTTTCTGAGCTCAAATAAACTTTGTGACCTTATACTTCCCCCCCCCCCCTTGTCCCCTGTGCAATATTGTTATATGGTTATGTTTCTGAGCCTCCTGTTATAGGGGGTTGGGGGGAGAGAACCTTCCCAGGATTCATTAAAAGCACTCAGATGGAACCAAAACATCAGCTCCAGTTCATAAGTTTCACAGTTGTCTCAAATTTTCTGGGGAGTCACAATTTCAAGCGACACACGTGGTTCCCGGAGGCTGTTCAGAAAGAAAGCCGGTGAAAACTTGTACATGATTTTAGCTTTTCTCCCAAAGGGCTCCTGTGCCTGCAGGGAGAAGGAGTTTTGGAAGGTATTATTTATTTTTATATTTATACATTTTTCTGGGAAGAAACCTGTTTTGTGCTCTAGCCAAATCTTTGGGACGCACAACTTGCATATGGCAGAAATGGATCTTAAAAAACCGGATCTGCAGCTTTTCCAGTTGAAGTTTCAATACAGGGAGCTGATCTGAATGATGACAGTATTGCCTGTTCTTTATGGATGTGTTGATGGATGAATGTGTATGTGTGTATATGGTGGGCGGGTATGGGTGTGGGAGTGTGCGGTTGAGGTCGCCCAAAAAACAGTAATGCCCCTAATCTTGGAGTGTGTATCTACTCAGTGTGTGGCGCAGAGCCCTGTGGTTACTTTGGTACCGGACCAAAATGCACTTTGAAAGATAAATAAATAAGATCCTGGCTCCAAGCCTGGGCTCAGTGATATTTCTGTTTTGCAATAGCCAACGGTATCTGGAAGAAACATCCTCTGGCAAGGTGGAGACCTTCTGAAGCCTCCCCCCTCCTGGCAGGAGATCCATCCAATATGGGAACTTCGGGCGCTTTGGGCGCCCAACTTTGGGCGCAAGGTGGAGACCTTCTGAAGCCCCCCCTCCTGGCAGGAGATCCGTCCAATATGGGAACTGTGGTCGAACCCCAGGTGTCTGTGGAAAGGCAATCTCTGGCAGAAGATGAATATACCAGATTGAGAAGACAGCCAATCCTCACTTAAAAGTTGTCAACAGGTTCTTAGGAACGGCCATGTTAAGCAAAACATCTTTTAACAAAACCAATTTTGCTACTGGCTAATTGACATAAACAAGAGTTGAGTTCCTATGGCATATTTACTCCAGCACCAAAAATAAATATGCACGGAGTGACCATATCTCCAAAGAGGACAAGATGTACAAAATATAGAACTCCCAAGAAAAATTGGGACATGACAAAATAAGAGCTAACGGGTGCAAACTTAAGCTAGGCTGGCACAATCTTAGACTAGGCTGTCATCCCATGGTGAGGCAGGGAGGTAAGCGCATGTCTGTGCACTGGCATAACCCTACCTCAGGAGTGGGACAGAAGTGCCTTATGGGGCTTATGCTGGAGCTTAGACTGGCCTAACTGTACAGGTATATGCCATCACAGTAAGATATGCCAGGTGAGTTAGGCTGGCCTAAATTGGTTAGGACTGCATTCTTCATGAGCCATAACACTGAAGGGTTGAGGTAGTTGGACAGCCCAGGCCAGCAGGCCAAGCCAGGAGCACATTCCCATCAAGGGGTTTGCCAGCTTGTAGAGCAGCATTTCTCAAAGATGGGGTCGGGACCCCTTTTGGGGTCGCCTAGAGGTTTCCTGGGGGTCGCCTAAAGACCCCTGGTGCAGGGAGCTAGGTCAGGCTTGCCAGACCTCCAGGTGTAGCTGCACATGCACTGGGGCTGACAGCCTCAGAGCCCAATCCTATGCATACCTACTCTGAAATAAATCCCATTATAGTCAGGGGGCCTTTACTCCCATGTAAATGTGGATAGGATTGCAGCCTCAGGGCCCAATCCTGTGCATGCCTACTCTGAAATAAATCCCATTATAGTCAGGGGGCCTTTACTCCCATGTAAATGTGGATAGGATTGCAGCCTCAGGGCCCAGTCCGATGCCCAATCCTCTGAAATAAATCCCATTGTGTTCAGTGTGTGCATAGAACACACATTTCATTTGTAACCATGAAAATACATCCTGCATACTGGATATTTACATCATGATTCATAACAGTAGCAAAATTACAGTTATAAAGTAGCAACAAAAATAATTTTATGGTTGGGGGGGTCCCCACAACATGAGGAACTTATAAAGGGGTCACAGCGTTAGGAAGATTGAGAACCACTGTTGTAGAGCCTGTTTAGCATCCTAGGAGAAGGACCTTGTTTACATCAGATGGACCTGATGGACCTCCTTCTCTAGCTCAGAGAAGCCTGAGAACCTGATGGACCTGATGGACCACCTCCTTTGGTTACATCAGCTGGACCTCCTTCTTTAGCTCAGGCTCTGCTTCAGAGTACAGAGTAGAGTACATTTCCTTCATCACGGAGATGCCACCGTTCTGGGATTAGGCATAAAGGCACTTGGTATTGAACATGCCCAATACCCTCTTTTCTTGGTGATGGGTGGTTGGGGACTGGACAACCCTCACCAATCTGTTACCTCTGGCTGGACTACTCTGCTGATCTCTTTCTTAAAAGCAAAACCACCAGCTACAACGGAAGCACGTCTGTCTTTAGATAATGTGCTCGAGGACCCTGCCCGCTTTCAGAGATGTGGCTTGCTGGGAGCAACTACTCACTGCCAAATTATAGTGCTCTTGGGTGGTGTGACTAGTTTCCATGGTGACAGCAGCCCCGTCTCTTGCCGTTGTGAGTTTATGCGCCGGTGTGTCGGGCGGCATCCCTTCCTGCCAAACATTTCTCTCCTGTGGCAGAGCCGTGATCTGTAGTGACTGGGGTGTGCGACGCCTGCCGTTACCAGTGCCGTCCTCGTTACTGTCGTTACAGCAGAAATTCATGTACATCTTTTCGATCAAATGATCATAGAATCCTAGAGTTGGAAGGGGCCTAGTAGGTCATCTAGTCCAACCCCCTAGATTCCTGCAGCAGGAAATCCCCCTAGAGACGACAGGTGCACATCAAACCTCTGCTTGAAGATCCCCAGTGAGGGAGAGTCCACCACCTCCCTTGGCAATCTCTTCCACTGCCTAACCGCCCAAACCGTCAGGAATGTTTTCCGGATATCCAACCGGAATCTCCTCTCTTGCAGTTTGTCCCCAAAGGTGCTAGTTCTGCTTTCAGAAGCAGCTATGAACAAATGAGCCCCTTCCTCCCTATGACAGCCCTTCAGGTATCTGAAGAGGGCAATCATGTTCAGGTTCTCCAGGCTGAACATCCCAAGTTCCCCCAACCTTTCCTCGCAGGGTTTCCCTTCCATCCCACTGATCATTCTTGTCAGTGATGTTCCCAAAGAGGTTCACGTAGCAAAAAAATCTGAACATGGGACTCCCATCCTAAATGGACTCCTAATCTAAAAACAGACATGAGACGTCTACAGCAGCCACTTGGGGAGATGTGCTCTCTCTCTCTCTCCCCCACTCTCTCTGTGTGTATGTGTAAGGATGTTGAACATTTATTTCCCACATGTCACTGGAAGATCCAACAACCCAATCCTAAGAGGGTGGCCAAGCACCCCCAACCCCTGGGTACCAGGTTGCAGGAGGGTGCCACCCCAGGATGAGTCACAAGGAGATGACACTGCTGTAAATTTCTTGTTTAATTTTTTTTCAAATATGTATTGATATGATTATATACACTACTATGTTATATAGGGCTGTGTGTGGCACAAGTGGCTAAGACACTGTGCCTGTTAACCAGCAGGCCAGGGTTCGAGACCTGGGTCGGCCCCACAAGACAGGGTGAGCTCCTGTCGTTAGCCCAGCTCTGCGAAGCCAGCTGGATCCAATCGTATTGGCTCTGCTTTTCCATTGGACTAATTCAGTGGCATGGAGAGGGGGATTTGCTGCTTGGGTAACAGCCTATCCTCCATAACAATCTAACCCAGGCTTTTGTGCTTCGCATGCAGCGTATGCAGCACTGAGCACAATACCATAGTCTTTCAAGACTGACTGAGGCCTATATATGTTATATATAAATATACAGACTTGCAAAGTTAGTTTACATCTATCTATCTATCTATCTATCTATCTATCTATCTATCTATCTATCTATCTATCTATCTATCTATCTATCTATCTATCTATCTGCTGCAATCCTAAAGACACTTTCCTGAGAGTATGACCCTTTGAAAATAATGGAGCTTACTTTTGAGTAGACATGGTTAGGATTGTGCTCGTAGGATCCGTGCATAACAGGGGGTTCCTATATATTTTATAATTTGGAGACATGTATTGTGGATGCCACAGAAACTTCAGAAACTCTCTGCAGTTCCAAAGTCTACAAATCCTGCCCCTGGAAAACTTTTTGAGGGCTGACCAAGTCTGGGACTTTGGGGAGCTGGAATTAAAAAAAGCAGAGACCTCAGCAAAATGCAGTTAAATTAACCTTGACGATTCCCCTGTCTGAACAGTCAGGATCTCAAAGGAGATTATTTCTGGGTAGACGATGCAATGCATATTAGTTGAGTGATGAGGATGGAGATTTAACATCAGTGCTGAAGGCGCTTCCCTTCAGCAGCCCATAAAAACCGACAACCATCTGGTGCTTTAGGATCCGTTCCTTGCTTTGTCAATTCTATTCTTCTTGATTATAATATTTATTGCCACTAAGCTGGCACTATAGGGGGATGACAAAAGTGGCAACGCAGCATGTCTCTGGAGGTTGCGTGGTAGAGTGCACTTTGGATGTCTAAAGTCTGCATCAATAAAAACATACATATATGTTTTAAAACATATACGGTATATGCACGCTCTGTCCTCCTTCCGGGGGCTTTCCTGGGTCCCCCGTCCGCCGCTGTGCATGTCCCCCCCCCGAACCCCGACAACAGGGTTGGGGGGGCTGCCCTCAATAATATACTTTTATATATACAACACACACACACACACACACACACACACACACACGCTCCTTGCAAAACTTGGTGCTTTGCACCCCTTCTAGCTACACCACTCTTTGAGGCAGGAAATTAGTGGTTTACCCCTGGTTTATGGGCTTCTATGACCATAGAGGTGTCTTAGGACAACCCTGGCTCTTTGGCCGCAGAAATGGAGATGAGCACTGCACCCTGTGGCCAATCATAGCTAGCAGGACAACCTGCGAGGGGTTATCTTGCCCTTACCTTACTAAGGGCACAATCCAGAGTAAGGGGAGTGAGGAGAACTGTAGCTGGGCTGCCCCAACTATTCTGTATCCAGAGCAAAGAGTCATGCTGCATCCAGAGAGACAGGAAGCCTAGGCTGCCATAGGTGTTCCAGAACATGCTAAGTAGGCATCAAGTCAGTGACATCTGGGTAGGGCTTGCTCCTGAGGAGACCCCTCAGATCACACTGAAGAAGGAACAGCTGTGGTGCCTGCCTTATAAGGAAGCCCAGAAGTTCCTGACAACCATTAACAGCTGCAGCATGAGAATGCAATAGAGCAGTACCGCTAGTGGAGGGTGGATGCTTGGAGTGGCCTGCTGGATCCCCAGGTTAGTGGCTGAAGTAGTTGTTTCATATTCTGAGGTTGAGAGGCAGGGACTGCAGATAGGTTGGCCAAGAACTCAAGTTTTTTCTCAACACTGCTATTCTTACTCAGACTTATCATGGACCCCTATGGGTCTACTCATTACTATACCTGCTCCTGAGGTGGTATAACTCTGAGGAGCTGGAAGAGGGCATTTCTGCCCTGGAAATAGGCTCTGGATCCAGAGTAACTGCTCTGCCCTCGGCAATGCTCAACATGCCCTCAACATGCCTCTCCTGAACTGTGTAGGCTGTCCCAGTTAGGGCAGCCCAGGTTCACCTCTCTTGGGGCAGCCAACTATGTTGTCTTAGGCTGCCCCAAAGCTTTTCCAGAATAACTAGGGTGGAGTATCTTGCATTTGGGTCAGCTCAGTGATAGATAGGGTAACCCAAGTGCACTTCTGGATTGTGCCCTTTGTGACAGTGAGAAGACAGTTGATAAGTCTTTGGGAGGTTGTGCTCAGTCTCATATTTATTTTAGCAGGAACGAAAGAAGCCATGGGATCCACAAATATTAGATATCCCATCTTATGTGTTTTAATTCCCTTTAACTGCTATTGGTTTAGGCAGTGTGTCAATGTAATCTAAAAATAATTTGATTATGATTTGTGGGCGAAACGTGCGTCTCGTGGAATTATGGGCTACGTAAACATCTTGGCATCTGATCTATACCTTCGCTGTAGAATAAACTCGTTGAACCTCTGAAATGTCACATCAGCATAAGAGACCATTGTGAACATAAACTCCCTTCGGTTTCGAGCATTTCTGGCCCAATTCCTGTGCATAGAAAAATGAGCACAACCCTCTTGTTTTCTCTCTCGCGCTCCTTAAGGTCCTACACCGGTTTCTTGTCGTGCTCCGTATCAACTTCAAACTTTGTTTATTTAATGTTTAGACAGGTTTTTTCCCCCAGAGATCAAAGTAGGTTAGAATAACTGGAAGAGAAAGACGATCAAACACAGAATTAACGCAACATGCACAAATGTCACAATAACATTCAAGTCACTAAACGATGACGGAGTCGGAAAGGCCTGGCAAAACTGGAGCATCTTCCTCAGGACTGTTGCATGGGAGTTGGACAGGTTTCTATGAGTTGCACAATGGTGAGGAACCCCTTTTTTCCACCATGGGGTAAAAACTTGGATGTGCCGGACGACTGGATCTCTGTCAATGGTGGATGCTCTGGGTTGGGGGGCTCTAGCCATGACTAGAGGTTCTTTGAGATTCATGGAAGAAGCACATCATTGGTGGTCATAAAAGTGTTTTGCTGTCTTAGGCACATCAACTTACTGAATCATTTCCACGTGTCCAGAAGCATCTCCGAGCATAAACTGCCATGTTTCCAAACATAAAACGTTATATAGGCATCTCCATTAGATTTGCAGTATCTCCAGGCTACTCAATGGGCCAGCAAATGGAGAAGAATCCAGTGCAGAAACTGGATATACACGTATTACTGTATATATTATACCTGAAATATACATTAAGTGAAATATATTCAAATACTGTAAATATTATATGTATTTTAACCAAAAAAAGGACAAGCCCCTAAAAATGTATGACACAAGAAAAATGTTGAAATAATAACCAAGATACTTACTGTATATTGCTTTCATGTGGTTAATTTACAAACTGACAGTGCAAGTGCAAGACTAAGCAAGTCTACTCAGAAGTAAGCTCCATTATGTTCAACATTACTTACTCCCATGAATGTGTGGTTAGTATTATTTATTGTTAAATTTAAAACTATTATCTATTAATTATTTCCCTATAATTTATTAATTACAAGAAGGCTACGTGTCGCCTGCTCACAGGAAAAAGGAGGAAAATTTTTGGCAGCTTTTCCAGGACACAAGTCTTTAAAAGAGGACGTGTCTTGGAAATATGTTCATCCTGATCCAATGGACTAATAAAGGGGATTGTATAAATTTAGGTCAGGGGGGGTATAGACTTATTTCATACATTCATGATGCCTGCAAAGGGCCAGAAGTGATGTCATTGAGCAGAAAGTGATGTCATTAAGCCGGAAATGATGTCATTAAGCAGGTCATGACGAGAAGTAAGCATTTTTTCTTATTAGTTGCAAATGGCGAGAATTAATATATGCAAAACTGGATTCTGTTTTTA
Source organism: Cryptoblepharus egeriae (assembly GCA_030015325.1). Lineage (NCBI taxonomy): Eukaryota > Metazoa > Chordata > Lepidosauria > Squamata > Scincidae > Cryptoblepharus > Cryptoblepharus egeriae. The sequence continues at coordinate 28,331,860 of JAREYC010000012.1, forward strand.
AGATATGGGACAACCCAGTTATCATGCACAGAGACATGGCACTGCAGGACTCACCTGTGGGCCACGTCAGGTGCTCCGGATGTCACATGCGGCCTCCCAGCTTCCTCACTAGGGCTCCTGTTTGGACCAGAATTTTCCATTTCATGCCAGTGGTTTCCAGTTGTGTCCAGGACGGCCCCAGTCTTTGGCATCTGCAGATACTGAAATCTATAGATTCTGAGCTGCTGTATAAGGAGGTCCCACTTAATCTCCTTGGAGCACGTCTCCAGCTTCGACGGCATTTCTGTGACTTTTAGAAAACCCTTGAATTAATTGCAAACGGATCTATAACGTTGGTTTGGGGGGGTCAACATACTTTTCAACGCAATCCATTAAGTGCTTTGTTTACACAATTAGTATGCGTTCCACCGAGAATAGCTACAAAATGTGCACATTAAAACAGACAAGGGATTTAAAGGGTCTGCACCCCCTGGACACCTAATCCTTCTCGCTAAAAGTTTTTGGCTTCTTTGCATTAATGCCTCTTCAATATCCTGGCATTTTAGCTGGTGATTTGCAGAAGAATCTCGGAGAAGAAGCTCAGGGTTGGTGCTCAGCAAGACGTCCTCCCGTTGTGATGTGATCCCACACTGGATGCAGCAGAAGAATGGCCCCAACGCAGTGATCCACTGGGTCATGGATCCATGGGATCATGGTGTCAGACAGAGGAAAGGACTGGCACACCCTAGAAAGAGGCACATTTTACCCAAATTCCACAAACATCTAGTTCCTTTCCAAATCTCTTAAAAAAAATTTTTAATTCAAAATTTCTGTTTCAAAATACGTTTGAATTTTTGATTCAAAATTCAAATTTTGAATTTTTGATTCAAAATACAGCAAGGATTTCTGAAGTTTTTGGCCAAAGGGCCACATCAAATAGCTGGTGCAGTGCTGAGGGCCAGATAAAATATTTTACATATAGCAGGCCTCCGTCAGTCTTGAAAGACTATGGTATCGTGCTCGGCGCTGCATGCGCTGCATGCGAAGCACGAAAGCCTGGGTTGGATTGTTATGGAGGATAGGCTGTTACCCAAGCAGCAAATCCCCCCTCTCCACGCCACTGAATTAGTCCAATGGAAAGGCAGAGCCAATACGATTGGATCCAGATGGCGTTGCAGAGCTGGGCTAAGGACAGGAGCTCACCCTGTCTTGTGGGGCCGACCCGGGTCTCGAACCCTGGCCTGCTGGTTAACAGGCACAGCGTCTTAACTGCTTGCGCCACCCACAGCCCATTTTTAAATATAAATATTTAAGTATTGAGAAATATTTTATATATAATATGAATTTAAATATACCGTATTTGCTCGAATCTAATGCGCCATCGTGTCTAATGTGTATCCTATACTTATAATCAAAACACCACATTTACTCAAATCAAATTCATTGAATCTAATATGCAGATTTTGGAGACTTAGGGCACAATCCAGAGTAACTACGGGAAGTTCTTGCTCCGGTGAAAGAACAATTTGCTCTGGATTGCAGTATGAATTCCCCATAGGTTTTCATTAGGTGGTACAGTAACTACGGGTACACGTAATGTCTCTTATGTGCTCCCGTAGTTACTCTGGATTGTAGGGCCTGAGCACAATCCTAACTATGTCTACACAAAAGTAAGCCCCATTGTGTTCAATGAAATTTCCTTGGAAATTGAACACATTGAACACAATGGTGCTTACTTTTGAGTAGACATGGTTAGGATTGTGCTCAAAATTTGGATGAAAAAGGTGAGCATTAGATTGGCATGATAATACACTGATTTTCATCTCATGGCACACCGTCGGATCGTTTTACCGTTGACAAGGCACACTGTGCTGTTCAAATCCCCAATAAATGTCCAACGGCACAGCTGAGGACTATCTGTGGCACACCACTGTGTCACAGCACACTGGTTGAAAATCACAGCATTATTTTACCTCAGAATCTAAGTTATCTCAGTGAGAGTCAGCATTGCCTCAGAGAGGGAGTGAGTTGAGATCTCTCATTCCTGAGGTAATTTCACCTCAGAATCTGAGTTATCTCAGTGCGAGTCTGAGTTGCCTCAGAGAAGGAGCAAGATTTTACCTCAGAATTTTACCTCTGAATCTAAGTTATCTCAGTGTGAGTCAGCGTTGCCTCAGAGAGGGAGTGAGTTGAGATCTCTCATTCCTGAGGTAATTTTACCTCAGAATCTGAGTTATCTCAGTGTGAGTCTGAGTTGCCTCAGAGAGGGAGCAAGATTTTACCTCAGAATTTTACCTCTGAATCTAACTTTTCTCAGTGTGAGTCAGCGTTGCCTCAGAGAGGGAGTGAGTTGAGATCTCTCATTCCTGAGGTAATTTTACCTCAGAATCTGAGTTATCTCAGTGTGAGTCTGAGTTGCCTTAGAGAGGGAGCAAGATTTTACCTCAGAATTTTACCTCAGAATCTAAGTTATCTGGGAGTCAGCGTTGCCTCAGAGAGGGAGTGAGTTGAGATCTCTCATTCCTGAGGTAATTTCACCTCAGAATCTGAGTTATCTCAGTGCGAGTCTGAGTTGCCTCAGAGAGGGAGCAAGATTTTACCTCAGAATTTTACCTCTGAATCTAAGTTATCTCAGTGAGAGTCAGCGTTGCCTCAGAGAGGGAGTGAGTTGAGATCTCTCATTCCTGAGGTAATTTTACCTCAGAATCTGAGTTATCTCAGTGTGAGTCTGAGTTGCCTCAGAGAGGAAGCAAGATTTTACCTCAGAATTTTACCTCTGAATCTAAGTTATCTCAGTGTGAGTCAGCGTTGCCTCAGAGAGGGAGTGAGTTGAGATCTCTCATTCCTGAGGTAATTTTACCTCAGAATCTGAGTTATCTCAGTGTGAGTCTGAGTTGCCTCAGAGAGGGAGCAAGATTTTACCTCAGAATTTTACCTCTGAATCTAAGTTATCTCAGTGAGAGTCAGAGTTGCCTCAGAGAAGGAAGCGAGTTGAGATCTCGCTGTAGCTGTACATTTTTTTACATGCTCTGACTGATGATTTGTGGAAATTGTCGTTTGGACTGCCTTTATGACTGACTGCTGTGTAAAATATATATGTTAAAAGAGTTTCTTTGTGACAGAATCTCTTGAGTGCCACCTCATTTTTCTCCTTCACGCACACACTGCCATAGCCATTAGACTTCGGCTGCAATCCTAAAGGCACTTTCCTGGGAGTAAGACCCATTGAACACAATGAGACTTACTTTTGTGTAGACATAGTTAGGATTGTGTTCTTCTGCACCATAGTTCTGCTGTAGCGTATTCTGACAGAGACCGTTTTACGGCGTGATTTCACTACATCTTTATTCCGAACGGAGATGTGGCCAGTTCTGTAAATACGCAGATCTCACAATCGAGGTGCGGGTGTGAAGACTCACAATGCACATGGCAAGATATATACATGCAAGTGAGATTAAACTGCAACCACATCAGCTCCCTGGCTTGGCTGTTAATTATGCAACCCCATTTCCACCCATCTTTTGGTGGCCGTGCATTAAAATTCCTGGCAGCTGCATAAACAGGGACCATCTTTTCAATGCAAGACCAGTCAAATCTTCGGTGTTGTGCCAAAAGTAAACAATGTTCCTGCAAGAAAAGGGCCATGTTGCTCCAGTCTTTGGGAAAAGAGAGACCGTCGACGGCGTTGTTCTAGCAAATGACTCCAGCGTTCTGCTTCCCCGAATCAATACCGCGGAGGTGCCGTGTAGCATTTCCACAGTTGGAAGACGAATATTGCTACATGAAATTTGGCACCAGGAAGAAAATGGCTGCATTCGAATCAGGAGACGGGATGAGGAATCCGGAGACTTCCCGAATGCCGAATGTTCTGCAGCCAAACAGTGTTGATGGAACCAGTGGCATAGCTAGAGGGGGCGGAGCAGTCAGTCACGGAGGGACCTTCACCCATTTGGCGCCATTCCATATGGATCTATTTTTCTCTCCTTGCCTGGAATGATTCCAGAGGGGTGAGGCACCCTCCGATATGCCACCCTCTAGCTATGCCAGTCCGGCACTGCAGCGGGGCCATCTCCATATCACATATAGGGCTACCTCTAAGGGCTGTGCTCTTTCAGAATGCAAGTGAGGAATCTCATCATTGATTCTCTGTTGTCAAAAACTCACTTATTTGTGGAAAGGTCATTCCACTGGGAGAAAAATTCAAATCTTAACCTTCACCCTGACAAGCTTCTTATCTCTCTCTTTGTCCCTGTGGGGCCAGGGAATGGGGCCAGAGAACGGTCGCTTGGATGGCGTGTTCAGGCACCTGCAAAACCCCTTGCTTCACTCTTTGCTTATCCTGTCACCCACTTGTCCCCATTGTGCAAAGATGCTGGGATCCCATCCCAGTGGTGGGATTCAAATAAATTATGAACAGCTTCTATGTCCATAGAAAAACAGGTTCAATATCGCATTAGAAACCAGTTCTCAGAACCAGCAAATGGTTCTATAGAACCTGTGAGAACCCCCTGAAGCCCACCACTGGGTTTGCCCCAGGGCTTACACTGTGTATTATTTCCCCCCAAATCATACATTTTCCGAAGTGCCGAGTAGCTACACAGCCCCATTTTACCCACTGGGCCACCCCCATCCATTTCCTCTTTGAGCCATAAGGTCCCAATACCTTACTATATCATACCAACACTTCATAAGGTCCTCATGGTTATGGGGTGCACCTTGCAAATATGAATAGGAAACACTGCACCCTAATGTGGAAGCCTCTGGGAAGAAGGTCCCACTGGGTTCCCCACCTTCACATGCAGAGCTATTTCAAATCTTGTGTGTCTCGACTTTTCGGAATGGGTCCGGGCTATAATTTAATCTCTCAGAGCCCTGAATGAGATTGGATTCCATCAACATATTTAAGTGTAGCCTTGATGTCTATCTCACAGGTTCTGGTTTGCCAGGGGTGATAGATGATGGATGCCATTTACTATTGCCTGCTTATTTTCTTCATGGGAGTATATGGCGGTTTCATAGAGAGAACCCCCTTCCTTCCCATTTAAAATGTTTAAACTTAAAATGTTCTTGCTCCACCCTCAACATGGTGCGTCAACTCACGCCACAGGGGTTTATTAAGAATGCCTCTGGAGGTACAATGCTGGGGGTTGAAGCGGGGGATTTCAACCCCCTCATTTGCGTTCACAGTGTTGCACTAACCCTACAATCCAGAGTAACTACGGGAGCACGTAAGAGACATAACGTGCACCCGTAGTTACTGCACCACCTAATGAAAACCTATGGGAAATTCATATTGCAATCCAAGTTGTTCTTACACCGGAGCAAGGACTCCCCGTAGTTACTCTGCATCTCCTCTTTGGTGTATCAAAAACTGTGGAGGGAGATCCTCATTATAAATAGAATCAGCTCCTGCAGTTTGCAAGGAGTTCAGGTCCTGCACTTTGCAAGCATGTGAAAATTATACAGAGATAAAAGTTTGAGCATCTTTTTCCTGGTTATTATTTGTAAGGAAATAAATAAAATACTAATTTCTTTTTAGATCTTATGTGTTATTTTTAAAAAGTGGCTCCTGATGCTAAAATGTTTAGGAACCACTGGTGTAATTGATCAACCTGCTACGGTTGAGTGTCCTTTTAGGAAGAAAAATTGAGTATTTTTCTTGGGATATAAATTGAATGAATGAATGAATGAATGAATGAATGAATGAATAAATGTTAGATCTCATTTAACTAATGATGAGTGCAATCCTAACCGAGGCTGGCACAAATAATCGGTCTTCCAATTCCCGTGGTGATGTAGGGAGGCAAGCGCATGGGTGTACATGGGTGCATGGGTACATGTGTGTATGGCCTAACCCTCCTCTAGGAGTGGTGCAAAAGTGTATGATGGCACTTTTGTGACACTCCCAGGTCAGCACGGGACTTATCCCAGGGCTTAGGCTGGCCTAACTGGAGTTTAGGATTGCAACTGATGTTTCATTTAACCAGGTTTTCATAAGCCATCTTCACCCACATCATTTGGTATCTTTTTCTACAGCTCAACTTTCCAGAGAGAAAAGATTGTGGATTAATTTCTCCTGAATCAAAACTCTGGGGCCAGTTGATGTCACGGAGTAGATGAAGAAAAATTGGATAAATTATTATTATCCTTTTTTTTTTAAAAAAAGAGAAGAATCCCATCTGTTCTATCAAATATATTGATGAAACAAACTCTTAAGTGGGGCTTGGAGAGAAAAGGAATGGGGAAAACTTTTTAATAACTTAAAGTCTGGATGTATTCAATCAGAAAGCGCTACTGTATCAATAACAGTTAATGAGCAGTTCCAACAGCCCTTCGGTGCGAGAATAAATCATCTGTCACTTCCAGAAAAGTCGCTACGGCTCAGGTTTGGGAAAGAAAACTATGGAAAAGCTATCTTGAATTGCTAATAAAATTCTGCTAAGGTAGGGGAAAAAAACTGCGGTGTAAATCTTGCTAATGAAATATTTATCCACTCACTTGTGCTTAGGTGTGATGGGGAGGTGGGGAAGTAGATACTCAGTGAAATATGGTAATATCTTGCAAAATCATGTACTGTAGATGTATCAATGGAGTTGGGCATGGAGTAATTAAGAAATGATGCCGAGTGGGGGGAATAATTTGGCCTGCCTTGATAACGAGATCAGACTCTCTCTCTCCCCCCCCCCCCCCAATCAATTGGATTTACTCAGATGTACAAGACCGGAGACCGGAGACCCTCTGGAATAATTGGAATTAATTCACTAATGAGACTCAGTATTGACAGAGAGAGCGGTTGGACTAAAACATGGAGCAAAGTCTTCACTGGTATTTACAGGCCAATGAGTAAGCAAGGGCTTGGGGAATGAGGCTGCATTGTGATTGCAGGATGAGAACCATTGAGGGAGAGCTTATGACCCAGCAGAAACAGGGCCATGTTCTTTTATTATTATCCCCCCTCAAAAAAGGTAGGCAAATTTCACCCATTTTTACCCCCAATCCCCAAATGTGCTCCAAATGTCTGTTAGAAAACTTTGGCTCCAACCAAAGTTGTGGGGTCTTACTTGACATTTGCATGCCCCGCCAACTCCTACGCAGGAACTAGAGTCAGTCACTCAATCAGTCATTCATTTATTCATCCGTCTGTCTGCCCGTCTGTCCATCCATTTGTTTCTTCAGTGGTATTCAAAGTGGGAGTTGGGACCCCTTGGGAGGTTGCAATCTCAGGCCAGGGAGGTTGCAAGAGGGTGGGATCCACCATCTTCCTGGGAGTAAGTCTCACTGAACACAATGCGACTAACTTCCGAGCGGACATGGAGGAGCATCCGAGTAAGCTTGACAGAGGGACCCAGACAGATTTTAAATTTGAAAGGGGATCTCAGGCTGAAATGCCTGAATACAAGTTAGTTAGTTAGTTAGTTAGTTAGAGCGAGCACAAATCCTAACCATGTCTACTTAAAAGTAAGCCCCATTGTGTTCAATGCATCTTATTCCCAGAAAAGTGTCTTTAGGATTTCAGCCTTAGTTAGTTAGTTAGTTAGTTAGTTAGTTAGTTAGTTAGGAGGGAGGGAGGGAGGGAAGGAGAGAGGGAAGGAAGGAAGGCATTCCCTAATGCCAGATATGATGACGACCATGTAATGAGGGATGCTACCTGAAAGAGTTCTACGAGCTGCCCACAAAACAGTTACCTACCTCACAGGATTGTTGTGCAGACAAAAAAGGATAGAAAACTATGTAAGCCTACTAGGGCATTTGTGTTAACGTGGGAAAAGTGGGGTATAAGTCCCTTAAATAAATAAATAAATGAGTGAGTGAGTGAGCATTAAATAAATAAATAAATAAATAAATAAATAAATATTCCAAACCCTCAATGACAGCTCCACACCTTTCCCCCTCCTGCTTTTGCAACAGTGTTAACCAGACTCCAGCTGGGATCTCAATTAACTGGTGACACTCATCCTTTATGATCCAGCTACTAATTGCTCTTCTTGTGGTTGAGCTGAATAACTTCCCAGTACTTTAATTTCAAAATAAAACTGGGATCCAGTTTCCTCCTCCTACTTTCCAGCCACATTTCTTATGTTTTTCTCCTCCCCCCCCCCATCAGTTGGACAAAAGAACCAGCAAGACAGGAAAGCCCGCATCGCGGCACGGCAGGGTGTCGCTCTCCTGCTGTGGAAATTTAGAGGTTGCCATTCGGTGTGCCAAGGTTTGTCTCCTGTCTCCGAATGTATTCATTTTCTCTAGTGCCTTATTATGGCCCTTCCAGAAAGTGCATCTTAACTGGTGAATGGAGGTTAATTCTCAGGTACTACCTGGCCATTTTCTTCCACCCCTTTCAGCGATTGCTGATGCCCAACTTAACACTCGTTTGGTTTCCGACACTTGTATTTTGAGAAGTTTCGTGGTATCCTCACTTCCCTTCCAGGTTTGAATCTTAGGGTGGAATCCTATCCAATTTATGGCGCTCATGGCACTTTTGTGACACCCCCAGGCCAGCATGGGACTTGTGCCAACCTAAATATGGATTAGGACAGCAGACACAGATATTCTGACCCTCACTTGATTTCTCTCAAAGTACCACTAAAACAGATGAGGCCATGCGCAACCCTTGGACCCACCTCTCGCCATGGGAAATTAATTGCAATTTGCCTGTGTGTGCCAAACGGATGGCTTTTATTGGTTTGCATGAGACGCTGTAACACCCTCCGGTGCGCATTGTAAAGGAGTCAAGAGGAAACCATTAAGGTGCGTTTGATTTATGAGGCCAACGGGTTTGTGAAAATATTGTTCTCGGCACAGCTGTCCCCTTGCCTCACCCGTGTTGATCTCTTTAGCGGCAGAAATACTTTTGTGCCGCCTGACAGGGGAAGGCACAGTGATGGAAAGCTTCTAATCTTCTCCATTCTTAGGATGAAAAAAGAGCAAATAACATAAGAAACCAAAATGGGACCTGTCTCTGCATGGAAAATACTTTGTTGAAAATAATGGGACGCTGCCTAGTGGATTGGGGCTGCCCAAAATGGGAAATGGAAAATCTTCCATGAGGTGGTCCACATGAGGTGACCTTCTGTGACTACAGAGATGGTATCTGTAATTTCATTTATCCACGGATCTCCATATGCCATTGAGGGTGACACTCAGTGTGGCCCACACCTTCTGCACCCCTGTTGTGATGCTTTCTGCCAAAATCATCAGCTTCATATGTGTCCTTATCTTGGTGCAAACCAAGCAGCTACAGATCTGGTACCCATAATGTCATTTTTCCATGGCTCTCCATAGGCCTCCTGGGGGTGACAATGTGGCTCACACCTTCAGCATTCCTGCTGGGATGCTACTGTCCATCAAAGCCGTATTTTGGTGCAGAACCAAGTGGCTACAGAGCTGGTACCCATAATTTCATTTTTCCATGGCTCTCCATAGGCCTCCTTCAGATGACATCATGGCACACACCTTTTGAACCCGTTGTGATGCTTCTATCTGTCAAAGCCATCAGCTTCATATGTGTCCTCATCTTGATGCAGAACCAAGTGGCTACAGATCTGGTACCCATAATTTCACTTTTCCATGCATCTCCATTTCTGGGGGTTACAATCTTGTTCACACCTTCTGCACCCCAGCTGGGATGCTACTATCCATCAAAGCTATTTGCTTCATGTGTCCTCATCTTGGTGCAAAACCAAGGGGCTACGGATATGGTACCCATAATTTCATTTTTCCATGGATTTTCATAGGCCTCCCGGGGTGACAGTGTGGCCCACACCTTCTGCACCCCTGTTATGATGCTACTGTGTGTCAAAGCTGTCCACTTCATACATGTCTCATGTGTCCAAGTGGCAGAACCTTTTTAAAACCCAGCCATGACACGTGTTGTTCTCCAGTGTGCCAGGGTGATTGTGTACCGCACTGCCGAGGTGACTGGGTTTGTTTTGCTATTTTTTCCGCTCTCTGAACAGGGTTTATTTCTGGAAAAAAGGGAGTTGGCCCTTTCAAGGATGTTTACATGCAAATTTGGATCTCTGCTTTCCTTGCCACATGCCAATGTAAACTCATTTGCACAACAACTGTGTGGTGGCCTGTGCGCCCTGACCCATTGACCTACATGTCCTCACGCTGTTGTTTACATCTGTGTTTTCCAAACCTTTTGGGGGGTGTGTGTGTGAAGATTCAATGCAACTTTCTGTTCCGAACGCACCTCATGCTGGGTTATGAGCCCTGTTAAAAATTATTTGCAGGGTCTGTTTGGGCCACTGTGAGACACAGATGCAATCCTAACCCCCGGTGAGGCCAGCATAAGCCCCAGCACAAGTCCCATGCTGGTCTGCAGGTGCCACAAAAGTGCCATAATGTACTTCTGCATCACTCCTAGGGGGTTAGGCCAATGCACTGACATGCACTGGCCTTCACACACCATCACGGGAACGGGAAGCAAGTGAGTTGTGCTGGCCTAATTTGATTAGGATTGCACCCATAGGGCTGTGGGTGGCGCAAGCAGTTAAGGCGCTGTGCCTGTTAACCAGCAGGCCAGGGTTTGATTCCTGAGTCTGCCCCACAAGACAGGGTGAGCTCCTGTCCTTAGCCTAGCTCTGCGATGCCAGCTGGATCCAATCGTATGGGTTCTGCCTTTCCATTGGACTAGTTCAGTGGTGTGGAGAGGGGGGATTTGCTGCTTGGGTAACAGCCTATCCTCCATGACAATCCAACCCAGGCTTTCGTGCTTCACATGCAGCGTATGCAGCGCTGAGCATGATACCATAGTCTTCCAGGACTGACGGAGGCCTGCACCCATAGAAAGATTGACAATAAACGGCACCCCCAAAATTGGTGACACAGAATCAGCAGGCTTGCTGTTGATTCTCCAGCACCAACTGGTGGTTTACCAGACCTTAATCTCCAGTCACGGCATTGAATCTATTAACTTTGTTTAAAGGTCTTGATCAAGCAGAGCTCCCTTGCCAGCCTGGAAACAGTGCCGAATTAATCTCGCCGTGTGGCCAAGATGGAGTTGGCTCCGCCACCAAGGAGGGCAAACGCCGTCCTCTCCAGAGTGTAGATAAATTCCATTCAATCTCCCCAGCCCTTGTTCGATTGTGTGGCTTTTATCTTTTAGGACAATTGTCTGTTGCGGAAGCTCAAGGAAGGATCTAAAACCGCCTGAATAAAAAGATTTCTGCTCACTTTGCAATGTTTTTTGAACCCGGCTCTTAGAAATGCTTCTTGCGCGGTGGAAACCAATCCTTCCTACAAGAGATTTTCTTCACAATGGATTTCGGAGAATAAATGGAGAAAATCTGACTGTTTGTGTATAGACAGGAGACCCTGCAAAGCTGGTGAAATTGACAAGCCTTTCTGGCTCCCCCATTGCAAAAAGGATAAAAGGGCATGAGAGTGATTAGATCACAGGTGGACAGCAGTGATGGGCCCAGCCTCCCCAAAGATCTGGTTCGCCGGAAGTTCGGGGGCAGGGCCGGGGTCAGGGGCTGGGGCGGGGGCGGGCCCTAACCACGCCGCATTGCGCATGCACCAGGCTTGGCGCATGCGCAGTGCATCCCCTGAAGCCGAGCTTCAGGAGACTTAGTGCGCATGCTTGGCGCATGTGCGCTGAGTCTCCTGAAGCCGAGCTCGGCTTCAGGAGAGTCAGTGCTCATGCGTCCAGCTGGACACACGCGCACTGAGTCTCTTGGGACCGAGCCCTAGGAGACTTAGTGCACGTGCGTCCAGCTGGATGCAGGCGCACTAAGCCTCCTGGGGCTTGGCGCCAGGACGCTTAGTGCGCCTGCGTCCATCTGGATGCAGGCACACTAAGCCTCCTGGGGCTCGGCCCCAAGAGACTCGGTGCGTGTGCATCTAGCTGGACGCAGGCGCACTAAGCCTCCTGGAGCTGAGCCCCAGGAGACACGGCGGCCGGTAGCAAACTGGTCCCCGCGGCTCTTGCAGCCGCGGCTCTGACCGGCTCGCCACCGTCTGCCGAGGGGGGAGATCCGGTTCAGGCGAGTAGGCCCGAACCGGATCTTCCCCTGTGGCGGATGCTGGCGAACTGGTCAGAGCCGTGGCTGACAGAACCTTGGGGACCGGTTCGCTAGCGGCCGCCGCGTCTCCTGAAGCTCGGCTTCAGCTGGACACATGCACGCTGAGTCTCCTGAAGTTGAACTTCAAGAGATGCACTGCGCATGTGCCAAGCCCCGCCCCACCCCCTGACCCCAGCCCTGCCCCCTGACCCCGGCCTGCCCCCAACTTCCGGCGAACCGGATCTTGGGGTTGGCTGGGCCCACCCCTGGATTAGATGTAAAAGAAGTCATAGAATCATAGACATATAGAATTGGAAGGGACCTACAAGGTCATCTAGTCCAACCCCTTGCCTTTAGGAGATGCAGGAATCCTCCTGAAGCATCTCCAACAGGTGTTTGTCAAGCCTCTGCTTGAAGATCCCCAGTGAAGGAGAGGCTACAATCCCCGACGGCAATCTAGTCCACTGCTGAATTCCTCTCAAAATAAAAGTAAATTAATATCCATAATTTTTTTAATATCCATAATTTTTTTCCGGATATGCAAGTCAAGTAAGGAAAGTATTAAAACACTGTGAGATCAAATATAGCATAGCAACTAGATCCCGACCTCATGTCATTCTTTCAGTGGTCCTTATCCCAACCACTTCTAGGCTTGATCTGTCAACTCCCTACCTGCTCAGTTGACCTCCTCCCAGCTTTGTTCTGCCTATTCCCACCCCGTGATGCCTGCCGGTGGCTTATCTGCACTGTTGGGTGTAATGTCTGGATTCAGCATCAGATGGCACAAGTCTACCTGCTGGCACATGAAGGTGCCACAAACATGCTTTCTGGAATGGTTGCACCACCGTTGGCCAGTGCAGTTCACCGTTGTGCCAGCATAAGGTGTTTAAGACTGCGCCATCACTTACTTTCAGGTTGGTGAGATTTGAAAGGACAGAACTGATATAAGACTAGATCTTTGCACACTCTGAAAGTGCTACAACAACACCAGAGAGCGTTCATCTGCCACACTGCATCTAACTCAGGGTGACAACATAGCATAAACTTGAAGGAGGACAGGGCCGCCTAAAAATGTAGGACACGGCCAAAATAAAGGCTAGAAACACTGATATATATTGCTTTCTTGTCGTTAATTCAAACACTATATTATTAATTTTTAACTATTTATTACAATAGTTTATGAAATAATAATTTATGAAATAACAGTTTATTTCATGAATAATAGTGTCTAATAATAGCTTATGAAATACGAAATAATTTATGAATTCCAAGAAGACTAAATGCTGCCTGCTCACAAGGAAAAGGAGAATGATGAAGATTTTTTTTCAAGGACATAAGGCTCAAAAAGAGGACATGTTCTGGAAAAAGAGGACATATGGTTACCAGATCTAACCCTACAATCCAGAGTAACTATGGGAGCACATAACAGACGTTATGTGCACCCATAGTTACTGCACCACCTAGTGAATATCTATGGGAAATTCATATTGCAATCCAGAATAAATTGTTCTTACACTGGAGCAAGGACTCCCCGTAGTTACTCTGGATTGTGCCCTAAGACTTGCATTCTCCAAGGAGCCTTTTAGACATCTGACTCTTGATGCCGACAAGGTCTGGGAATGTGGGGCTGCCTAGACTTGTGTCACTGCAGAGCCCACAGTGAGGAGTCATTCCATTAATTTCAAAGCTCATCCATAACATTTACTGAACGATTAAAAAAAATCCAATTTATTTGGCTTATTAGCCGCACAGCTCATACTCCCCGCTAAAGATCTCTGACCTCACTTTTATGTGAGGTTAGTGCTCATCAATGACACATTTCAGTTTTATTTGGGCGTTAGTCTTTTGCTTTGACCCATTTCATTTATTTTTTTTCTTCCATCTCCAAACAGACCCTCCTATTTGATGGCCAAGGAAATTGGCAATTTTATGAAACCGGCTGTTATAACCTTCATCAAACACCCTAGGTAGCTTCTGACCATCAAAGGGATGGGGTTGGACCAGTTTGACCAGCAATCTAACTCCATATCAAGCAGCTTCACGTGTCCCTATATTATTTCCATCATACACCCTTGTTTTGATCACCAGGTCCTCAGTGCAGTTGAACACATCTTAAAAATACAGTTTTATTTTTCTTCTGCTGCTCATTCTTTCCCAATCTGTCAAGAGTTTGTGTAAAACTCACCCATGGTATTTTTCTTGGTTTTATAGGAACATTTTGGCATCTCAGATGTTTCTCCTGTTTCTGGATGTGATTCAAGGTGCTGGTTATCACCTCTGTGGGGCAGTGGTGGCAATGGTACCCATGGCGTCAGTAGGGATGTGGTTATGAGTCACCGTCAAAATGGTAAAATCTCGATATTTTTGAATAATAAAGTCATGATATATATATAATCTGATGTGGAATTTCATGCTGAATGCAACAAAACAGTGTTTAAAATTGTATTTTATGTAATGATCGTTAGCTGCCTGAGGTGCCTTTTGGAGAGAAAGATGGAGTAGTAGTAGTAGTAGTAGTAGTAGTAGTAGTAGTAGTAGTAGTAGTAGTAGTAGTAGTAGTAATCAATCAATCAATCAATCAGTCAATCTATAGGCTGGCACAAGTTGTAAAAGTGCCACTCCTGGGGAACAACAGACATGTGTTGGCCTCAACAGACAGGTGAGGCCAACACATGTCTGTTGTTCCCCAGGAGTGGCACTTTTACAACTTGTGCCAGCCTATAGATTGATAAGCCTATAGATTGTGCCAGCCTATAGATTGATAGGCTGATAAGTGAGTTATGCAGGCCTAAATTGGTTAGGATTAGGATTGGTTAGGTTAGTTTAGGATTGGTTAGGATTATGCCCTAACCAATTATTAGGTTATTATATTAGGATTATATTAATTATTAGGATTATAGGATTCTATAAAAAGTTGTGTCCAAATAGCCAGAAAACACAACTATGTTGTGTTAGAAAAAGTGGATTTTCATAACTCAAAACCAACCAATGAGACTGATTATTCTGATAATTCAGAGAACACATTAAGGTGTTAATATGAATAGGATCTCATTTTCATGGATCCAAACGAGAACTCTTGCAGTGCAATCCTATTTGTGTCTACTCAGAAGTAAGTTTCATTGAGTTCAATGGGGCTTACTCCTAGGAACGTATGTTTAGGATTTCAGCCTTACTCAATTGTGTGAGTGTCATCAATTTGGACACCAATATTTGTCGCTTACTAATTTGTTGGGTGACCTGTAAATAAATAAACTTTATGGGGTCTACACCAACTGGAGCAATGCCAATATATTAAGGTTCTGTGTATGATCTTATAATTTATTCTGTATGGTCTGGTATTGGAAGAGGTCCATCATGGAGCTGCAAACCCTAGTGAGGCCCCTCAAAAACAAGGTATCTTCAAAGACAGCAATCAAAAAAGTGGCATTTGCAAGAATGATGCCCCCAAAGGCTCGACACAGAACATGTTCACTACCCCAGTCTACATGTAAAACAACCGCACGTATTTTCATCCTATGGAGACGGGAGGAATACTTGCCCCTGTACAAACCATTGAATATTATGCACCCAGAGTAAAGCAGTATTGTGCCTATTAAGTAGGTACCGTTCGATGGTGCCCAGGGAGCTGCGGATGCTTATTATTGCGCTGACCACCACTGTGCCACGCCGGGGCTTTTCAAAAGTGGCAGAATTAATTGTATGCGGTGCGCCTGTTCGGCGTGCTTTATGTTGCCTCTCCTTGGAACAATTTGCTGGAGACATCTTTTGAACTCCAGACACAAAGCGGGGGAAGAGGACCGTCTCCCCGGCTGTGTCATTCTTCATTTTAATGAGGCAAAAGTGTCACATCGAACAGTGTGTGTTTGAAATATTATAATACGCTACAGTTTTATGTCACAGTAAGTCTGTTTCTTAAAAAGGCCCCAATGAGTCGAAATTCTAAGCCTTGTTGACAAGACATCTGCTGGCCTGGCTTGCTGTTTCCTTCTCCCCTATAAACCCCCTTACGAGATCTTTATGATGGGGGAACCTAATAACATCTTTTGCATTGTCTTAAAAGGGCCACCTTTTGGAACAAAGGAGGGTTCAGATTTTGTGTTGTCGCAAAAACAAAACAAAACCCACAAATCCTCCAAGAGGTGATGAACTTCACTCTTTTTCCCTTATGATTTCCCTCGAACTATTTTTCTTTTATGCAAATTGTGTAATTAGTTGCTGTCTCACTGACCCTATATTTTTTTTAATGTAAAAAAAAACATTGGATATTAACAATAATATACTTTTATTTTTTATATTTTTTTATTTTTTAGATTTGTACTGGGCCTTTTGAAGAGCACCCGTGACTAGCAATCAATAAAAGGCATAGTAAATTTAAAACACTAAAAAATGATTAAAGTAATAGAATAGAATTAAAACCGTATAAAATGTCATGTAGTCAGCAATAAAAAAATAAAAATAAAAATGATATACTTATACATATACAGTGGCACCTCATGTAACAAATTTAATTCATTCTGGAGGCATGTTTGTTATGTGAAATGTTCTTAATGTGAAACGGATTTTCCCATAGGAAATAATGGAAATTCAGATGATTGGTTCCACAAACCAAAAAAATATTCATATAAAAATATTAACTATGTAAAAATGATGACAAAACACTGGAATTGAATTCAAAACATGCATTCAATGTGCATGATCCTATGAAGTCTATGTAGGCTGCAGTCCTAAAGACACTTTCCTGGGAGAAAGCCCCATTTAACGCAATGGGGCTTACATCTGAGTACATATCAGTGGTGGGCAGATGCCGGTTCGGGCCTACTCGCCCGAACCGGATCTTCCCATGTGGCGACCGCTGGCGAACCGGCCAGAGCCGCGGCTGGCAAGAGCCGCGGGGACTGGTTCGCCAGCGGCCACCACGTCTCCTGAAGCGTGCATCTCCTGAAGTCTCTGAGGGGAGACGCATTGCGCATGCACCAAGCTTGGCGCATGCGAAGTGCAGCGCGATGGGGCCTGTCCCTCACCCCGCCCTCGCCCCGCCTCTGATCTCAGCCCTGCCCCCTGACCCCGGGTCCGCCCCCAACTTCCGGCGAACCGGATCTTGGGGCTCGGTAGGCCCATCACTGGTACACATGGTTAGGAGGCTGCAATCAAAGACACTTTCCAAATGGTTGCTTCCTAAGGGGTGGCATGATAGGCAGCGCTGACGCTCTGCATGGAGCCTGTATTAAAGGGCTGCTGGCCAGTGTGCTGCTGCTTCTAACTGCTCCCAACTTGGGGCAGTTGTCCTTAAATACCCCCAAGTGCCCCCACTGGTCTCCAGCCTCCAGCAGCAGCGCAGCCTCCTAACCATGTCTACTCAGAAGTAAGCCCCATTCTGTTCAATGGGGCTTCCTCCCAGGAACACGTCTTTGGGATTGCAGCCTCCTAACCATGTCTACTCAGAAATAAGCCCCACTGTGTTCAATGGGTCCTACTCCCAGGAAAGTGTCTTTAGGATTGCAGTCTCCTAACCATGTCAACTCAGAAGTAAGCCCCATTGTGTTAAATGGGTCACACTCCCAGGAAAGTGTCTTTAGGATTGCAGCCTAAGTAGACTTCATAGGATCATGCACATTGAATGCATGTTTTCAGTTCAATTACAGTGTTCTGTCATCATTTTAACATACAGTTAATATTTTTATATGAATATTTTTTTGGTTGTGGAATGAATTGTCTGAGTTTCCATTATTTCCTATGGGAAAATCTGCTTTACATAAAGAGCATTTCACATAATAAGCATGCTTCTAGAATGAATTAAACTTGTTATGTGAGGCACCACTGTTTATAATTTATTAATAAAATAATATTATATAATATATATAATATAGTACATTACCGTATATACAGGAGCATAATATATACCATATATCCTAGAATCCAGTGCGCACCCTGATTTTGGAGACTGAATTAAGCTGCAAAAGATAAGCATTAGATTCAAGTAAATACATTATATCAGGGATTGTCCCTCCCTCTGTCTCAGACACAGTGGTTCTGGTTTGGGACCCACTGGTGGGTCTTGACTTTTGGTGGGTTACCAAAGGGTGATGCACAACGATAGCTTAGCTGAATTTAATTAGGTGCCCCTCATTATCCACTAGGGTTCCGTTCTGGAAAAATAAAAAAGTGGGACATAGATTGAAAGTCCCACTTCCATGTTTCTTGCTCCTCCACTGCTTTTAATGGAATAAGGCTGTCTCTCAGTAAGATCCAGGTTCATAGTCCTTGCTTAGCCATAAAGGGTCCCAAGTGCCTTTGTGCTGGTCATCCTCTTTCTCAGCCTGGACTACCCCATAGGGTTGTTGTGTGGGTTGGGGAGGAGACATGTACATCACCCTGATGTCCTTGGAGGAAGGGCATTATGAAGATTGTTTAATAGGAAAACCAGGAACTGTCTCTTGGTTCATCATCACTGGCAGCTCCGACGCCATCAGTGTATATGTTATGTTGGGAGTTTTGGCAAGAATGTGGATCATTGCACACTTATTGTGGCCTCTCCCAGCATGGCTGACTGTGTTCTCCGTTCCTCAAAGCAGCACTGTTGGTGGGGCGCATGACCTGAAATTCCTGAACAACCTTCAAAAGGAGGTGTCGACACTTGGGAAGGAGTTTCTGGGCACATGGCGAAGGCCTACAACTGACCTCTGGAGCCTCCTCAATGTGCCTCCTTCTCCCTTCCGCTCCATGTGCATCTCCTCCCTTGTTTTCTTTTGTGTTGTGACATCAAAGAAACCGAACAAAATGTTCTCAGCCGTTGGAGCCGTTCCGGTGCCGAGCAGAGGAGCTATAAGGGGAAAGCAAACGGCCTCCGTGGCTCCGCGAAAATAGCATGTCTAACATCCCAGCTGGAAATCACATGCTCCGTGAACCCGACTCCACTGTGGTGTATACATTCCGCTTCCTTGCAGCATCAGATGCATCGCCTACATAGGGCCAGAGGCGTGCAAATTTCAAGCACATGAAGATGATGATTTGGAAACTCAACTCCAGCTGAGTCCAGCTTCGTAGACACTTAGGGCGCAATCCAGAGTAACTACAGGGGAATCCTTGCTCCAACAGAAAACCAATTTACTCTGGACTGCAATATGAATTTCCTATAGGTTTTCACTAGGTGGTGCTGTAACTACGTTGACGTAAATGTCTCTTACATGCTTCCGTAGTTACTCTGGATTGTACGGTATGTGACTGTAGGAAACTGAGCCTGCAATACTATATACACTTTCCTGGGACTGAGTCCCATAGAACACAATGGGGCGTACTCCTGAGTAGATATATGGCACAATCCTAATCCCCAGTTAGGCTGGCACAAGTCCCGTTGTGCCTGGGGGTGTTGCAAAAGTGTAACAAGGCTCTTCTGTGCCACTCCTGGGTATTGGGTCTGTGCACAGGCATGCGTTGGCCAACCTATGCCACCACAGGAACATGGAGGAGACCTAAATTGGTTAGGATTGCACCATCAGTGAGTAGAGAAAGAGGTAGATGTTAGGAACAGTCTCTTGGTAGCCTTTTCACAACCTCTGTGGATACAGAAATCCATGGGGATGGGCAGCAGCTATGGGGGTCATGCATGGCCTCCCAGCCTACTGGATGTGACTTTCCAGTTGCATCCAGCATCCTGGTTCCCACTCAACAGCACAGATAACTAGCCAGTGCATGATGCAGACCCCAGTCTTTGTTTTGTATTGCGTTTCCTGCAGAAAAGTGTATCTCGAAATAGCGACTGTGGACAAAACGCTTACATGATATGATTATGGATTTTCCTGTCCTGCACCAAGGCGTGTATCAGATTTCACGTCCAGTTGCCATTCGGTCTAAGCCCGTCTTCTGATCTCTGAAAAACAAATGAATCTGTTTGTTGGCGCACTTATCGGTGTGGCAGATCTGCGCGCTTTACAAAAGAAACAGAGATTCGCAGCATCTCTAGACGCATCAAAACATAAACAGGGATACAGAGAGATGCCGCTTGTGCCCCAGACTGAACTTTGGATGACCGTAGGTTAATTTTGTACCATCAAACTAGTGACAACCTCAACATTTGGGGACACACGGTTTTTTTTCCCCCAGGATACGAGGTTAAAATTCAGGATACGTCATGGAAAAGTGGGACATACGTTCACCCTGGTCAGGCCTAGTTGTTTAAAAAGATCAGTCCAGTCTATTTAGGGCACAATCCAGAGTAACTATGGGACCTTTTACGCCAACGTAGTTATGGTGCCACCTATGGGAAACCTATGGGAAATGCATAGAACAATCCAGAGTAAGTGCCTCTTATGTGCTCCGGTAGTTACTCTGGATTGTATGGGTAGCGCACAATCCGAACCATTTTAGGATGGCACTATAGAAATCTATAGGGAAATGCATAGAGCAATCCAGAGTAAGTGCTTCTTATGTGTTCCTGTAGTTACTCTGGATTGTAGGGCTGGTTATCATCATGGGATCCTAGTATGACACTATTTCTTGTTAGGTGCTAGGAAGCAACTATACTGAGGAAATTCAATGTCAATTTCTAATCAATATGTTAATCGAAATACAATATGCCATTAAAGAGGTGATAGCGGATTCCAGAACGCCTCTGATTTGTTTTGCCCTATGTTGCTCGGCTCATCTGTTGGTCTGGGTCCTTAATGCTAAACGATGGCCTGCCAGCAATCAATATTTGTATTAATTAATATTATTAATCGGGAAGAAAGCAAGCACATGGATTCTCATATACGCTATCTGGGGCTTGCATGGGCGATGGGGGTTCCCGGTTATACCTGCAAACCCCAAATAGGTTAGAAATATTGGTATAGGTATTGTAAGAATTTTACCGCCGGACACTTTACCTCTGGAAAGAAGAGCGTAATGGAGCCAACCTTTGAAAAGCTGATTAGAAAGAAGCGATCCTAAGACTGCTTTCGTGCCCACCGCAGTGTGTCCTTGACTTTTGCCATCCACGTGGGAAGCAATAAGATCTCACCGATATCGGCGTGTCCTCGCTAATGGCATACGCGGCCAAGCGTGGGCCAGATTTCCTGTCGCCCTCTGTCGTGGTTATCGCCAAAAAAGAATAAAAATAGGAAAAGTCTAATCTTGTATTTTATTTTTTTTCAAGGAGAATATCAGGCTTAGCCAGATTATCTCTACCCCACCCTGCCCTAGTTGAGCTTTTGCTTAAACCCGAAAAAAATCTAAATAAAATCGCCTTTGTTTTAAAGATCAACCAGAATGGTCGTGTGCTGCGCCGAGGCTGGAATAAAGGCAGCGCGAACTGGCAAGGGAGGGTGATTTGCACATAAAACAGAGCATGGGTTTCTTGTGGTACAAAAGGGGGGGGGGAGAACTTGGTGCTCTGTGAACGCTGAAGGTCAATTTAAAAAGAGGCCTCCTGATTGAAATGTGGCATGACGACGCAGTTCCATTTAATTTCAGAATCCTATTTGATTTCCACGTAAAGTGTGCAAGCTGGATCCACACAACTAAACACAAGTGTGTCGAACCAGAATACTTTTGGTGGCAGAAGTGCATGGCAGGAACCAGTTCCGGTTCATCTAGCTCAGCGAACTGGTTCGTCCGATTTGTCTAGCTCAGCAATTTTCAACCAGTGGCTCACTGGTGTGTCGTAAATGGTCTACAGGTATGCCGCAGAAGTTTTGTGGGAAGGAAAATGGTCACACAGTGTGGTCCACATACCTTACTGACACCATTGTTCAAAGGTTGAGTTGCCAGAATCTCTTCCACAACATTGGGACAGGACCCTCTATCCCATTTGCCGGTATGTGAACACAATCCCCCCAAATTGGGATTGTCCCTGTTTTGGGGGATATAGGGCAACCTTATTCAAGAGACACCAAATGAGTTTCTATCAGATGAGAAGACGTTTTACCCCCAAATCCAGAGTAACTACGGCGCACGTAAGAGATTTTACGTGCACCTTTAGTTACTGCACCACCTATTGAAAACTTATGGGAAATTCATATTGGAATCCAGAGTAAGTTGTTCTTACACCAGAGCAAGGACTGCCCATAGTTACTCTGGATTTTGTCCTAAATTTTTCAGGGGGGATTCTAAATGATGGGTAACGACAAGAACGAGAGCTGTTAAACTGGCCCTACTGGTTTTTGCTGGTCTGGCCAGTACAAAAGAAGCTGTGCTGGTGATTGTCTCACAAACTACTGACACGTCTGCCATGAACTCCATTGACGGAAGACGTTCTCGCTGATTCAGCTTCCAAATTTACTTTCTTGCCTGGCCATTTGTCAAAACGCCATCCGTCGACCATTGTGACCGAAATAATGTTCTGGAGACATAAGGATGAAAAAAGGGGCCAAGGGTCTTTCCCTTTTTTGTCTTCCCAGTTTAATAAGGAAAAAAAGGCATAGCCAAATGTGCGGTAAGGTTATCATCCACCTCGCTAAATTATTCAGAACCAATTTTGCTCTCAAAAGCTCTCTCTCTCTCTCTCTCTCTCTCTCATGTAACTTTCAAAAATAGAATGCATTTAAATGAAAACGGAATCTTGTTCTCCATCTATATGGGGGTCGGTCCTTCTGTTTCTGAGGACCGGTTTTGAATTTCTGCAGAGGAGGCTACCTTGGTTTTGACACAGACCTTTTGTCTCCGAGGCCTCCTTCTTCTCAAAGGTAATCTGGTTTTCCAGCCCAGCAATTTTGACATTCCTACGGCACCCACCTCCGGCTGGAGAGCCACCCCACTTCATCCCTTCATACACTGAGTACTCATTCTCGCTGTTGAATGATAATTTCTTTTTCAAGCAGTCCTTTGTCATTCCTGTAGAAGTCTCTGACTTCTCAAGAACATTGCTGAGAATTATACAAAGGGCCAGACTGCTACAGGACAGAAAACAACCCACAGCTGGAGAAAAACCGGTCCATTTAAAAGAAGAGGAAAACTATTCCTCTTAGTATCATTTCCTGGTTGTTGGGGCCACGGGAAAATTCCTGCATTGGACCTCCTATGGCACCCCTAGACAGCACCCATGGCACCCCTAGATTTCTCCCATGGCACAGCTAGATATCTCCCATGGCACAGCTAGATATCTCCCTTGGCACCCCTAGATACCTCCCATGGCACCCCTAGATATCTCCCATGGCACCCTTAGATATCTCCCATGACACGCCAAGATACCTCCCATGGCACCCCTAGATACCTCCCATGGCACCCCCAGATACCTCCCCTGGCACCCCCACATACCCCCATGGCACCCCTAGATATCTCCCATGGCACCCCTAGTTATCTCCCATGACACGCCAAGATAACCTCCCATGGCACCCCCAGATACCTCCCATGGCACCCCCAGATACCCCCCATGGCACCCCTAGATATCTCCCATGGCACCCCTAGATATCTCCCATGACACACCAAGATAACCTCCTATGGCACCCCCACATAACTCCCATGGCACCCCTAGATATCTCCCATGATACGCCAAGATACCACCCATGGCACCCCTAGATACCTCCCCTGGCACCCCCACATACCCCCCATGGCACCCCTAGATATCTCCCATGGCACCCCTAGATATCTCCCATGACACGCCAAGATAACCTCCTATGGCACCCCCACATACCTCCCATGGCACCCCCAGATACCTCCCATGGCACCCCCATATACCTTCTATGTCCTAGCAACCAAACATGTCCTAGGACCTCCCGTGGCACCCCATGCCTTCCACCTATACAATACAATCCTATGTAAGCTGACTCAGAACTTTATGGTCAATGGACTAACTACCAGGAAAGGGTATATAGGATTGCAGCCTTAGTGGTACTACCAACAGTAGTGAAGAATTAGAGAATCTTACCGCACATTCCTAACCATTTCTACTCAAAAGTTAGCCCCATTGTGTTCAATGGATCTTACTCCCAAGAAGATTTCTTTAGGATTGCAGCCAGAATCATGAATCAGAATCAGATTCTTAATTAGCCCTCTTAGGTGGGTCCAGTGATGGACATGGGCCAGGGCAAGCATATGTCATAATCAAAAAAGGAGGACAAGTGCCATCCAAAATGTAGGACACCTAAGAAAAATGTAGGACATGATATTACAAAAGCTAAAAATGTTGGAAATTTTGACCCTTTGCACCAAATCAGCTCTCCAGCCTTGCAAATATTTTGGGACTTACAAGAACTTTCAACAACTTCTGGGCCAACTTCTGAACCTTCAAACCAATGGTGAGAAAGAAGTTGAAACTGACTTGTAGTTTGGTCATCTGGCCATTTGGATGGTCATTTGGGATCCTGCGTGTTCCTCGCTCCTCTTGCCACCCACCCAACATCAGCGAGAATTGCTGCTCTGGCGCGGGTTTGCTAACCCCTTCCCTTTTTTATTTAAACGGATGCATTTATTGCCATTAAATATCAATGATGTTTTAATTAAGAGCTTTAATTTTTGATAGTCGTGGCATCAATATGTATGAGGGCGCTTGTCGAAAGCAGCATATTAAAGCAGGTGTTTTAGGGGAGCGCTTAAAATGATAGCAACAAACACTAAACACCGACAAATTTAATTATTTAGTAGGTTGATTTGTTTTTTGGGTAGAAGTGCCTCCCTCCCCTTAGGGCAGCTGCTTTGGCTTTGTCGTTGTGGCCACATTGGATTGTATGGGGCTTTAGGAACGTGAAATCTGGTGGCCACTTTCCTGACCGCTATTTACAGTTTCAGTTATCCGCTGTGGTTAGGTTCTTCAAAGCTAGTGGATAGCAAATTTGCAGATTGATCAATGGGATCAATGGGGTTAGGTGCAAGAGGTGTATCTAAACTGCCTTGAACTGGGTGGAGGGAGAGTAGACCAAGGGGACGATGTGACCCGGGATGGGATGGGGACAGTGGCAAAGCCGACTGCCAAACTCAGTGACCTTTACTGCCCCTGGATTGCACCTGGAAGTGCTTTGGGTATTTTGTCCTGGGTACTGAGTACTGTGCCCACTACATAGTAGGTGTAAATCCGAGGAGACCCATTGCCGAGAACAGAGTTCAACAAGGAGAAAGGAAATATTTCCTTTCTCCTTCCAGCACTGGACTTGCAATGAATGAATGAATGAATGAATGAATGAATGAATGAATGAATGAATGAATGAATCAGTCAGTCAATCAATCAATCAATCAATCAATCAGATATTTCAATCAGATATTTCAGACTGCTGAAAAGTGGTAGATAGATCGATAGACAGATATGTCCATCCTACCGACCGACCGACCGACCGACCGACCGACCTATCTATCTATCTATCTATCTATCTATCTATCTATCTATCTATCTATCTATCTATCTATCTATCTATCTATCTATCTATCTATCTATCTATCTATCTATCTATCTATCTATCTATCTATCTTCCACTTGGGGACCATTTCCTACTGGGCCATGCCAGGGGAGGGTGATCATATGCATAACTATAAAAAGGAAAAGAACCCCCCAAACCACTTCAGGACATGATAAAATATAAGAAAATGTAGGACATGATAAAATATAAACTACACACATACACAGACAAACACTCTCACACACACACATTTCATGGGCTTAATTTAAACACTATATTGCTTGTTATTAAATTTAAGATTATTACAAATACACAGTCCTAACCATGTCTACTCATAAGTAAGCCCATTGTGTTCACAGGGTCTTATTTCCAGAAAAGTGTCTTTAGGATTGCAGTACTAATTTATTAATTGCAAGGAGGCTACGTGTTGCCCACTTACAAGGAAAAAGAGGACATCAAATTTTTTCCAGAACACAAGGCTAAAAAAAGAGGACAGATCCTGGAAAAAGAGGATACAGGGTGAATCTGTACAAGGGAACAGGCTGGGCTGCCCATATCTGGTCTTCTTAGCATGCTTGCAGAAGATGTCCACATTTGAACCAGATCGGAGCATTTGGGAGCCATAGAGCACAATCCTAACTGTGTCTACTCAAAAGTAAGTCCCATTGTGTTCAGTAGGCTCTTACTCCCAGGAGCCATAGAGCCATAGAGCTTTCCTGGGAGTAAGACCTACTGAACACAATGGGGCTTACTTTTGAGTAGACACAGTTTGGATTGTGCTCTATGGCTTCCTAATGCTCCGATTAAGACCTACTGAACACAATGGGACTTACTTTTGAGGAGACACAGTTAGGATTGTGCTCTATGGCTCCCTAATGCTCTGATTAAGACCTACTGAACACAACGGGGCTTACTTTTGAGTAGACGCAGTTAGGATTGTGCTCTATGGCTCCCTAATGCTCTGATTAAGACCTACTGAACACAACGGGGCTTACTTTTGAGTAGACGCGGTTTGGATTGTGCTCTATGGCTCCCTAATGCTCCGATTAAGACCTACTGAACACAACGGGGCTTACTTTTGAGTAGACACGGTTAGGATTGTGCTCTATGGCTCGCAAATGGTCCGATTAAGACCTACTGAACACAACGGGGCTTACTTTTGAGTAGACGCAGTTTGGATTGTGCTCTATGGCTTCCTAATGCTCCGATTAAGACCTACTGAACACAATGGGGCTTACTTTTGAGTAGACACGGTTAAGATTGTGCTCTATGGCTCCCTAATGCTCCGACTAAGACCTACTGAACACAACGGGGTTTACTTTCGAGTAGACGCAGTTTGGATTGTGCTCTGTGTCTGTGAGAAAACGTTCTTCAAGCCAGACCCATCATCGAAACAACTTGCACTAACAAGTTTAAGGCTTTAATTTTATTTTTGGGAACATAACGAAGAGCAAAACGCACTTCATCAAAACAGCTCTGGATTTGATTAGGAATAAAATATCATCAAATTCCACCTGAAGTGCTCCCCGCAGCGACTTTTAACTATTCATTTCATTCTCTAATTAAAAACAGTCAGAAAACTGATGTGGGAAAGTCATCCTCTGGTTCAGACTCATTTATCCCATGGATCCCACCGACCAAAACTCCCCCAGGAAGGCATTAACCTTTCTATTGATTCAATCAAAAGAAACCCAGCGTGGCTTTTCCTTCAGCCGCTCGGCAGTGAACGGGAAAGGGACGCAATTCAAGGCGGGGAGTTCGCAGTGGGGCAATTAAACAGTTTGTGGGGTGAGAATAGGACACGGGGTGGGAGAAAGAAAGGGGCTTGCTCTGAAAGACGGACCCCCAAAACCAGAGTAACTATAGGAGCCCCCTATACGTGCCCCCGTAGATACGTGCCCCCGTAGATACTGCACCACCTAGTGAAAACCGATGGGAAATTCATATTGGAATCGAGAGTAAGGGTAAAATCCAGAGTAACTACGGGGAGTCCTTGCTCCAGAGTAAGAACAAGTTAATCTGGATTGCAATATGAATGTCCCATAGGTTTTCACTAGATGGTGCAGTAACTAAGGGGGCACAGAGTGTCTCTTACATGCTCCTGTAGTTACTCTGTGCCCTATGTTGTTCTTACACTGGAGTAAGGACTCCCCGTCGTTACTATGGATTTTGCCCAGAGGCCACAATTCAGAGTAACTACGGGACCTTTCACACCGACATAGTTACGGTGCCACCTATGGGAAACCTACGGGAAATGCATAGAGCAATCCAGAGTAAGTGCTTCTTATGTCTTACTGTAGTTACTCTGGATTGTACAGTTAGGGCACAATCCGAACCATTTTAGGATGGCATTACACACCCACTCTCCATGTCTAACTCCCCAGAAGTAGCATCTTATGGCACTTTTTTGACTTAGGGCAAAATCCAGAGTAACTACAGGGAGTCCTTGCTCTTGTGTAAGAACAACTTACTCTGGATTCCAATATGAATTTCCCATAGGTTTTCACTAGGTGGTGCAGTAACTATGGGTGCACGTAAAGTCTCTTACATGCTCCCGTAGTTACTCTGGATTTGGGGGTTATGGGACTTGTACAGGGACTAGGGTTGCCATAATTTCCACCAAATCTGACCATTTGCTAGTATGGGAACACCCCCCCCCCCCCCCAAATTGGGATTGTCTATTTTTCGAGACATATGGCAACCTTAGCCAACACTTATACTGGCCTAACTGGGGTTAAGATTACACTTGGGGGCTGGTTTGATACAGAGTATGCTTCATTTTGTGGGATTCTCTCACTTCTCCCCCATCAACCCCCCAAATTCACCTCTCCATGGGTTATGTCTCGAGGTGAGTTGAAAATAGCTGGAGTTGCCTTTGGAAAGAATGAACTGCTTTCCCAATATTTGTGGAAGGCCTTTTAAAGTGCTTTATGAGCAACCAGGGCTAAATATAGGGCAGGCCATGAAACAAACTGAAAGGCCCAAGAAGCACGTCAACTACATATTGCCCGTTATAAATATGGGATCGAGATTCATGGCCGAAACAGGTGAACAGAATGGGGAGTTATAAGATCCAAGAACGGAGAGTTGTTTGAATTTAAAAGTACACGTGCATCAGATGGGCTTCCATGTCCACAATCTAACCACCTAGAACTTTTAAATCCCTTTCCTCTTGGAAAGTACAAAGCCACCTAATTTTATTTCTTTTTAAAATGCAGAAATTAAGTAAGCGTACACATCGCTGGGTTGTGGGAAATTTGGATGTGCCGTGGATGTGCACTGAGTAGAGGGTTGGACTAGATGACCTCTAGTTTAATCCTATGGAAGTTGTGCTGGGATAACAAACTCTCTGGGGGTCTGGACTAGATGACCTTCAGTTCTCTTCTTTGGAAAGGAAGTGGTCTAGAGGGATGCAACTTGACGTACTGTTCTAGTTGTGCAGCTGGTTGGTGACAAGATACAGGGCTAAATAGAGCTTCAGCTTGACCTGGCAGGTTGCAATGTTCTTGTCCAGACTGCTGACTGTTCTGGTTCTGTGTGTGTGTGTGTGTGTGTGTGTTCACAAGACGAGAGTTCAAAAGTGTTGAAATTGGACTGTTCAGCAAAACATGACAGGCTGGCTGTTTTCTTAGGAATACAGTTTCCTTAGGCAAAGTGCAGAGTAAGAACGTTCTTCTCTAATTTTGTCCGAGATCTGCAGCGTCTGCAAACTCAGCCAGAAACTTCCCTTCTTGCCCAGCTGGGCCACGGCAGCCTTTCGGCACTATGGATTGCAATATGAATGGCATCCAGGATGCCAACAGCAGAACAACCTGAACCTCCCCTCGTCCGCTCAAAGGGTTAAAATCATTTCTTTGTTTGCTGATTGTAGAAATCAGGGTCCCCACAAATGTGGTTGTTTGGAAGAAGCAAGCTTGCTCCATCCGCCCATCCGTCTGTCCGTCTGTCCAGGAAGGAAGGAAGGAAGGAAGGATGAACAGATCAGTCAATCTAAGTAGGGTAGGTAGGTAAGTAGGTAGGATGGGCAGATCTATCTATCTATCTGTCTGTCTGTCTGTCTGTCTGTCTGTCCGTCCGTCCGTCCGCCCAGATAGGTAGGTAGGTAGGTAGGAAGGAAGGACAGAAGGACAAACAGATCAATCAATCTAAGTAGGTAGGTAGGTCGGACGGACAGATCTATCTATCTGTCTGTCTGTCTGTCTGTCTGTCCGTCTAGGTAGGTAGGAAGGAAGGACGGAAGGACAAACAGATCAATCAATCTAAGTAGGTAGGTAGGTCGGACGGATCTGTCTGTCTGATCTGTCTGTCTGTCT
This sequence comes from Cryptoblepharus egeriae, assembly GCA_030015325.1. Lineage (NCBI taxonomy): Eukaryota > Metazoa > Chordata > Lepidosauria > Squamata > Scincidae > Cryptoblepharus > Cryptoblepharus egeriae. Next base: position 28,361,458 of record JAREYC010000012.1, read on the forward strand.
GTCTGTCCATCCATCTGCCTGCCTGCCTGCCTGCCTGCCTGCCTGCCCGTCGTCCGTCTGTCCGTCCAGGTAGGTAGGTAGTTAGGAAGGAAGGAAGGATGGAAGGATGAACAGATCAATCAATCAGTCAGTCAACCAATCAATCTAAGTAGGTAGGTAGGTCGGACTGACAGATTTGTCTGTCTGTCTGTCTGTCTGTCTGTCTGTCTGTCGTGGTTAGGTTCCTGGAAACCCTAACCGATAGCCAATTCACAGGTAACAAACCACTGATTTTATGGGTTCTATCCTACCCTGTCCATCTTCCCACCCGTCTGTCTATCTGTTTCTCCGCCAGCCCGCCTGCCCGTCCACCTGCCCGTCCGTCCATCCGTCCGCCTGTCTGTCTGGGGATTTGTAATTGCAGACTCAAGGTTGGACTTGATGATCTTGTAGACTTCTTCCAACGCCATGCTTCAATACCATTTGCTGGTTGTCCCAGTGCAAGACATTTGCTGGGGACCTCTGGCAACCTGATGTGCCATTCTTTGGGTGCAACACTGAGTGCCATTCTTTGAGATCGACAGCATCATATAATTACACAAGGCCGGCACAAATTCTGCGCTGGCCTAGGGGGTGTCATAAAAGTGCCAGGAATCAGTTCTGTGGTACTCCTGGCAGATTAGACCAGTGCGCAGATATGTGCCAGCCTCCCCACACCACCACGGGAATGGGAGATGGGTGAGTTGCACTGGCCTAAATTGGTTAGGATTGTGCCCCAAATTGCAGAGAATCTAACACTCAAGACCTAATATTCTTCTTTCTATTTAAGAAGCCAAACAGTGCGCCATGTGATCTCTGTTGAGCGCTGACTGTACGACGTCAAAGGAACTTTTAGCCACTTGATTGATTTTTGTGTGCTGTAGATGGAGGGGGGCAGGATTAAAATTTTACACACTGAATGGTGTGTAGTATTGGTTTACCATTTGGGGCCACCAACGCAGAGGGGAGCACCTTGCCTCTCCCCCACCCCATTTGAAATAACACCTGGACAGCAGCGGCAGAAGGAAAAGAGTGGAGCCAATTGCAGACTTGGTGCTTTGTCGACTACAGAGGAACCCCAAAGGTCCCCAGAGTCATTAACAGAAAAAAGAGCAGAACAAAGCAGGCTATTGCAGGCAAGAGAAAGAATAAAGATGATTTTTGGAGCTCGGGTACTCTTGAGAGATGTGCAGGTAGTTAGTTTTTTATGGAGGCATCGAAATGAAGTCGGAATGACTAGATGGACTTGATAGGACTGGGGAGGGGGGCAAAGGTATATAGTCAGACTGCCTCTCTTGGTAGCTGTTCTGCAGCAGAGGTGACACAGTAAGTCCCCCTCCCCTGCAGCTCATCCAGGACTGGCTTTAGGGGATGCGGAGACCCCATCAGATCCAAAGGAAAAAGAACCAGACAGGCTTTCAAGGTTGCAGCCTGGGTTATTTCATGTAAGAGACGCAAAGCATAAGATATCTGGGATAAGAGTAAGGCAACATACCTGTATATAATGTATATGTGCTGGTCTGAACAGAATCACCTGTGTGTGACTGCCTGGGATTGAAGGGCACTAAATACAACTCACTGCTGGGGTAGGAGGGAGTAAGATGGCTGGAAGCTCTGTCGGTTTGCAAGGTGATTTGCTGCATTGCACTGGACTGGTGTATGCACAGGGTGACTATATGACTGGAAATGGTCAGACATGACTGGGAATAGTGCCTCCTAAAAATGTAATTGTTTGGGCTTGGTGCGCACTGCCTTGTCCAGAATGAAAAGACTTTCCCTTATATTTCCCTCTTTCAGGGTGCTCGCCATGGGGGCCTGGGGAAGGAGAAGTGAGGACAAGGTTGAGGTGTGGGACCAGGAGGCCTCGTGCATGCCTCAGAAAAAGAGCGAGGTGCCCATCCCGCAGTCATCTTTCTGCTGCCTAGATGCAAGTCCCAGTACCTGGTCTGCTAGCCTGGGCAGAGACAGAACAGCCACCTGAAGCCCCAGCACCTCCGCTGCAGCACCTTTGCTGCAGGCTTTGCCTCCAAGAACTGGCACCATCCTGGCCCACCTGTCCTGTGCCCAGCCGACCTCAGCCCGCCACCATCATCCCTACCTTAGCAGCCATCCAAAGACCTCATCTTCCATCCTTCCCGTGCAGAGGAGCCCCAGTTGCACAGCAGGTAAGAAGGAAACCCCTCTTCCACCCTTCCCCTTCAGCCCCAGGGTCTTGCACTCCTTTGCAATCTTTAAAAGTGTGTGTTTTGCTGGATTGGGGCCTTACTGCATTCTTACTCTATTGCACCAGGGTCCACCTGGCTCTTGATTGTGAGTGTTGATTGGGTCCATCTAGCTCTTGATTCTGAATCAAGATTGGTTATGGGCCCAGTATGGGTCTGGATAGTAGGTCCACTGGGGTTTGTAGGTCCCTCTTGATTCTGAATCATGGTTGTGGGTCTTCATTATAGGTCCACCTGGTTCTTGATTCTGAATCAAGATTATTGGTCTTGATTGGGTCCATCTGGCTCTTGATTTTGGGTTCCTCTTTATTCTGGATCAGGATTTTGGGTTTTCATTGTGAGTCCCTCTTGATTCTGGATCAGTATTGTGGGTCTTCATTGTGGGTCCACCTGGCTCTTGATTGTGGGTCCCCTATTGTTGGTTGGTTTTCGAGGCAGATCTCAACCCTTGACATGAAGACCACAAAGAATACTGGAGTTGACTGGGTAGAGAGGCCCAGGTCTCAATTTGGCACAAAGCACTCTCATGTCCTCTCTGTTATGGACAACACTTAGGTCCTCCAGCCCTGATCCTCCCCAAAATATTTTGAATTTAAGGGGAAAAAACAATTTCATTTGCTGCTCCTGTCATGGGGATGATAAGGAAAGAAATGGAAGCTCACTGGGAGTTAATCAATGATAAGGAGGCGCAAGAACAGCCGTTGTTTGTTTACTGATCCTTCATTTCCTCTCCTTTCTGGGGAGACGCAGCTCGGGAGGCTCCACCATGTGCAGTGCCTTTTTGTGTGTGTGTGTGTTAACCTGCCAAAGTGTTTAGCCTCCCGGTGTTGGGTTGTGATGCTCTATTAAAATTCATGTTGTCGTGTGGCAGCCGTGAGCATGAGGGGGAGCAGAGAAAGAGAAGAAAAAGATATATAAAAAGAAAAAAAGCAGGTAGACATGGGAATAAAAACTGTGATTATATTCTAATCATATTATGGAACAGGGTGGAAAACCTTCTTGGCGTCTTTCTGGAGGAGAGAACGCAAATAGCAAGGAGTGCCGCCGAGGGGAGGGAAGGGGGGGCCAAGAGAAAGGCAAATAGGGGGCTATTGAAAATGCATGAGGGTTGTCATTTGAGCAAGCATTAATATTTAATTCTCCTCCTTTCACAGGCGATTACCTATGGAATGTGCAAGATGCCAACACTCTCCCCAATCTGGAGGAAGCCAGGTTGGAGTCAGACAGCCCAGAGGTGCCCTCAAATCTCATCACCTCTCATACAGGTTCTTCTGAATATGAGGAACCTGCCCGAGACAGGGTTGCATATGTCCCCCCAAAACAGGGACAATCCCAATTTTGGGGGGTTGTGATCACATACTGGCTAATGGGACAGAGGATCCTGTCCCAGTTTTGTGGAAGAGAATTATGGCAACCCTAGGAGAGGTTATAGGACCTGAAATATACATTAGGGAGTGAGACGTATATATGGAGAGCTTGACACCAGGAAGGGTTCTTAACTCATGGAAATAGGGTTGCAACATCCAGCGAATGGAGACTGTAGCATCCAGCAGTTTTTCCTGGAGGACAACTCTATCAATAAGTATTGGCAGATATTTGTCAGAGCTTTAGGTATACTGGGGGGGGGGGGAGAGTCTTGCATTCCCAGGGACATTATCCATCCCTCCATCCATCCCTCCATCTCCCCCTCCCCGACTTTCTTCTGCACAGAGGGATCCAAGGTGGCTAACAACATTAATTCAATAAAATTGAAAACACATCACATTTAAAAACAGTTTTACACCCTAAATTAAAAACAATGTTTTATCCACTCTAGAACCCACCAGAGCTTCTGGAACTCAGAGACTCAGATTTCCACAGCCCCTTTTAAAACAGTGCCATGTTTTGGGGGCACAAGTAGTGATCATGGGGGTGGCACAATTATGTCTGTGGACAGCCAGATTGTGCACCTCCTGTGCAATTGCTACCTCTGTACCCCCTGTAACTATACCACACCATGTGTCCTGCTTATGGGTAGCAGCAGAGCTGCAGAGCAGGGGTTGTGTAAGTCTGGGCAGCTTATAGCGATCTTGATGGGGGTTTGAATCCAGGTCTCTTGAGCCCAAGTCTAATGCTATCTCCATTTCAATATAGCAATGGTTAGTACTGTGCTAATGGTTTGTACAGTAACAAAAAAGTTGCACCAGTTGTGGTGCATGTCAGTCCCCAGAACTATTCTCAAGAATAGGATCCTGGAAGAGGTTACGTCTCCCCCGACAAGGATCTTGATTCTCTCCAGGGATGGCAAATTTGTGCTCGGAGAAGCTCAAAAGCAGAGCTAGATGCAGTTGGAAAGGCAACAAGAAATTGATTTCCCTAATGGCGTACCTTTTTGGTGCGCAGTGCCGGGGTTGGCAGGCGCACTGAACAAAATCTACATTGAATTGGAACAGAGAGGCAGAGAGAGTTTCAAGAAGTTATACAAATTCTCTTTCTGCCGTTGATTTGCTGCTAGCAAAGGCTCTGCAGTCCCTTTGGGTTACGGGATTTGCAAATAAATTTTTGGAGCTCTGCATTTGTCCTCTCTTGAGGATGTCTCATCATCTGGCCTCCGAACAGGTGAATGGTTGAAAAGTCCATTCCTTCTTTCCTTCTGTCCATTCCTGTTTTCATGCCCAGCCTTGATTTAAAGGGGACCCTTTTTGACAAATGGGAAAAATCTCCATTTGAGCTCATTTTACGTGGCTCTGTGGCTGCCACGGCCTGATAAGGATTCTAATTTTGTAATTGAGTATACTCGGTAAAAACAATTAAGGAGTGAATGTGATAAGTGGCTGTAAATTATAACAACCCACTAAAATTCAATTCACAGCCCTCAGTTTTCCCTTTAAGGGAAAATGGTGGCACTGTATGTGGAGCGAGGGAGCCGTCCTTTTCCCCCTTACACGCACAGGTGGGCTGTAGCTGGTTCTCATCGGTTCTGTACCGGTTGTTAATTTGGGGGCAGATGTTAGCGAACCGGTAGCTAAGAGGGGGCCGTCATCTTTGAATTGCATGCAACTGTGTTTGAATTTCTCTTAAAGCAGCGTTTCTCAAAGTGGGGGTCGGGACCTCTTTGGGGGTCACCTAGAGGTTTCCTGGGGGTCGCCTAAAGACCTCTGGTGCAGGGGGCCAGGTCAGGCTTGCCAGACCTCTGGCTGTAGCTGCATGTGCACTGGGGCTGACTGACAGCCTCAGGGCCCAATCCTATGCATGCCTACTCTGAAATAAATCCCATTATAGTCAGGGGGGCCTTTACTCCCATGTAAATGTGGATAGGATTGCAGCCTCAGGGCCCAATCCTATGCATGCCTACTCTGAAATAAATCCCATTGTGTTCAATGTGTGCATAGAAGACACATTTCATTTGTAACAATGAAAATACATCCTGCATATCGGATATTTACATTACGATTCATAACAGTAGCAGAATTGCAGTTATAGAGTAGCAACAAAAATAATTTTATGGTTGGGGGTCCCCACAACATGAGGAACTTATAAAGGGGTCACAGCATTAGGAAGATTCAGAACCACTGTCTTAAAGGGTCTCTGGGTCTGTCTTCCCAGAGGTGAAGCTCCACTCCCTCCTCCTTCCTCCCCTTCTGAACCTCCCTCCCCTTCTGAGGTTTGGCAGAGGCTTGGATCTCTCCCTCTAGCCCTGTTTCTCCAGCCCTGTCTACTTTCCTGAGAGTAAGCCCACTGTCTATAATGGGACTTTCTTCTGAGTAGACATGGTTAGGACTGGGCTCTGAGGCTGCAGTCCTATCCACACTTACATGGGAGTAAGCCCCACTGACTATAATGAGACTTACTTCTGCGGAGATTGGAGGAGGATTGGATCTCTCCCTCCAGCCCTGTTCCTCCAGTCCCGTCTACTTTCCTGGGAGTAAGCCCACTGTCTATAATGGGACTTTCTACTGAGTAGAAATGGTTAGGACTGGGCTCTGAGGCTGCAATCCTATCCACACTTACATGGGAGTAAGCCCCACTGACTATAATGAGACTTACTTCTAAGTAAGCCTGCATAGGATTGGACTGTAAGGCTAAAATCCTGACCACACAGTCCTGGGAGCAAGCCCCATTGACTTGAATGGGACTTACTTCTGAGTAGACATGGTTAGGATTGGGCACAGGCTGCAACCCTATCCACACTGTAGTCCTTCCCCCCAGATCTCCCCATCTCATCCTGCACCTCTGAGAAATCTCTCCACCTGAGATTGTGGGGAGGCAGTATGGGGGCACCTGAAGAAATAGCCCCAATTCACATCCTGCCCCCCCAGAAGCCCAATCCACTGCCTACTCTGAAGTAAATCCTATTAAAGTCAGTAGGTTTTACTCCCCTGTGAGGATAGGAGTGTAGCCTCAAAGCCCAATCATCTGTCTACTCAGAAGTAAGTTCCATTATAATAGTGAAGCTTACTCCCTGGAAAGAAGCTGGTTTCTCAGAGCTTGTAATCCTATGCCTGACTACTCAAAAATTAATTCCATTTCAATCTATGAAGCTTACTCCCAGGAAAGTGTGCAGAGGAGTGCAGCATTAGAGCCCAATCCTATTCTTGGCTACTCAGAAGTAAGTCCCATTAAAGTCTGTGGAGCTTACTCTCAGGAAAGTGAATAGGATTGGAGCCAGAGGCTGGTTACTAAGAGCTCAGTCCTTTGCTTGACTACTCAGAAGTTCTATTATATTCAATGGTGCTTACTCCTAGGTAAATTTGGATGGTATTGCAGCAAGAGGCTGGGATTCTAAGAGCCCAAATCTTATGCATGACCATTCAGAAGGAAGTCCCATAACACTTAATGGAGCTTACTTACAGGAAAGTGTGGCCAGGATTGAAGCCTTAAGTAGTGGCTTAGAAGCAAACCTCAGCCTGCAGAGGGGACACCACAGACTCTGGTCCTAAACTGTAGATCAGTGTTTCTCAACCAGTGGTATGAGTACCACCAGTGGAACTTGTGGTGTGTCTGCTGGTACTGAGGCACCTGGATGCAAGAGTCATACGTGCTCCCTGAGGCAGCTGGTGGGTCTCTGTGTGATTCAGGAGCTGGACTAGATGGGTCTTTGGGGTGTTCCAGCGGAGGCTTTTCTTATGCTTTTATGTTCTTATTTGTGGCACACATTCCCCCTCAGAGCACAACAAGGCATAATGCATAGGAATAAATTACACAGAACCCAGGGACTTAATACTGACTGATGTGGGGAGCACCACCTCCAACCAGGGATGCTGAAGGGGGGCGTCACTCCCTCCAGATCTCTCTCTCTCTCTGCTGCTTGGAGCAGCTCAGAGCCTGATCCATGGCATGTGTACTCTGAAGTAAGGCCCAGTCCAGCATTACTCCCAGGGAAGTGTGGCTGGAACTGCAGCCTGAGAAACCTATCCTATGCATGCCTACTCTTAAGTAAGTCCCATGACAGTCAATGGGACTTACTCCCAGGAAAGTGTGGTTAGGGTTGCTGGGAGGCACTAACAAAAACTTAGATTTTTTTTAAAAAATTAATTTTTAAATTTTTTTTAGATTTTTTTAAAATTTCCCCTTTAAATTCTCCCCACCCCCTGACCCCAGCCCTGCCCCCTGACCTTGGCCCCACCCCTGGCCCAGCCTGGCCCCGCCTACTTCCAGAGAACCAGTTGTTGGTAAGGCCGGGCCCACCACTGCCTACATGTGTTTTTATTTTGCATATTAAAAGATAAGTAGTTTGCTTTCAGTATCATTTTGACTGACGGGCCGACACATCAATCCTTGATATTGGGTTCCTCTTTATTCTGGATCGGGATTTGGGGTTTTCATTGTGAGTCCCGCATGATTCTGGATCAAGATTGTGGGTATTCATTGTGGGTTCACCTGGCTCTTGATAGTGGGTCCCTCTTGATTTTGGATCAAGATTGGTTATGGGCCCAGTGTGGTTCTTGATAGTAGGTCCACTGGTCTCTTGTTTGTGGGTCCCTCTTGATTCTGGATCAGGATTGTGGGTCTTTGACTGACACATGCGCACACTCAGATTTGGTTCTGGGGAAAATAACCAGACTTGGTGTTGTTGGTATCTCTTTGAAGAATCTCTTTAAAGACACTGATGTATGGTGAAGTCCAGTTGTAGGAACAAATGGCTAAGATTTAGGGTGATTTTGCAGAATTGAGGTTGAGGCTAAATACTGATTGATCTTATCAATTTTTTTATCCCTTCCAATCTATGAGGGTCTGCATTTCTGCCAAAATGGACCTGCCAATTTAACTGGCGCTAAACCTTGCACAATGGTGCGCATCAGCAGATTTTCCTCTATTAATGCGACAATAAAACCGAAAACACTGGTGCAAACTGCTGGGACGCAGAGCCCTTCCACATAACCATAAATGAAGCATCATACAAAAAAATAGCCTGAAGCTGGAAATGGATGGGTTATTTCAGAAGTTATTGCCCTGTACTGTCCGAGGCCACCACTATGGGGAGATAGCCCATGCGCCCTCATAAAAATTCAGAGGTCTATTGATATATGGCAAATCACCAGGTTATAGGGCTGGAAGAAATGTACTGTTGTCAAATCGTATATCTTCCAAATGGGATGTATTCTGGGTGCCAGTTAAATGTGGCTAATTCTGGGGTTCAGGCCGTAGTGAAATTGAACCCCAAAAGCGGTGTTGGGGTGGCCATGTTCACAGGCTTCAGCATGCGTGCCAGAATTCTGATGCGTGAGCAAAGCTTTGCACACACTGGTGCTCCCATGCGCTGGAGAATGCCCCAAGTTGTTGGTTTGATGAAACATGTCAAGCTGAGGAGACATTGGTTCTGACATGTTTCACTTTACCAACAACATGGAACTCCTTCAACCTCGACTGGGTTTTACAGGAAATGGGGAAATTGCTGTAATGTCTGCAATCACGTCCGCTACCCAAATCGGAGATGGCAGAACAGGTCAAAACAAATTTATACCGAGTCGGTATTTATTTCCAGTTTGGGAGAATGATAGCTACTGTGGAATGATATTTATGCATATGTCCTCTTTTGCTTTTTTTCAGTGCAGTGCTCTTCAACCTTGGGCATGAGACCCCAATTGAGACCCCAGTTATGGGGTCACAGCAACTTAGGGGAATGAAAAAGTTGAAGAGCAATGAGAAAAAGGGAGGCGTTTGATGACCTTTTCAGGTACCAGGAGATGGTGTCCCAGTCTTGCTTAGGTTAGGTTGGGTTGCTCTTCATCCTTGGGCATGAGACCCCAATGGGGTCATGAAGTCTCAGTTATGGGGTCACAGCAACTTAGGGGAATGAAAAAGTTGAAGAGCATCACTAGGGTGCCACCAGAGAAAGGAGGCATTTGATGACTTCTCCAGGTACCAGGAGATGGTGTCCCAGTCTTGCTTAGTTTAGACTTACTTCTATGTAATCAGTAGTACTGAGTATTTCTGATAATGATCTCTCAGTACACAATTTCTGCAAATGTACATAATTTTGACAGTGTGACATCTGCGGACTTGGACATCTGTGGTTTTTGGGATCTGTGGGGAATGGATATGGAGAGCCCATATGGAGGGCCCTTATGTTCCGGAGCAGTTAAGATGACTTTCCATAAAATAACACTAGAGGGTGACGTAACTACTATGGATTTAGCCCTAAGTGTGTGTGTGTGTGTGTGTGTGTGTGTGTGTGTGTATTTTTTTCCAGCCCAGCTCAAGCACCCCACTTAGTTGCAGCTCCGAGAAAGCAGAAAAGGGCTTGGTAATTGGTTAAATTTGAAAGATCTAAATGGAGCTGTTCGGCTCAACTCCTGCCAAGTACACCCTTCGGAAAACTCTGCCGAGTCAGCATCCTGACGGACTCTTTCATCCCTGGCGGGGGTAAAAAAATGTCTTGGATTAGGGATTCATTGTTTATTGGACAACAGCAACCCTTTTCTTTCTCTGAGCATGTAAAACCTCCTCCCTCCCCCTTCCTCTTACAATGCTTCTAACATCTCAGAATATTAGTTTATTTTATTTTTTTCAAAAATAGCTTTATTAAATGATGACTTCACATTTTCAGTCTTTCGGGGCTTGGAGAGAACTCTGCAAGCGTTCCCATTTCCATAAAGTCAGGCATCGTAAAGGGGTTGTGGGGTCACCTTGTTCCACTCCCTCCCCCCAAGTGGTTGTTGAGCCTCACAATGTGGCCTAATTATGACAAATCTTGTCTTTGGCTCCCTGCAAAAATAATTGCAAGAAGTTGAAGTCACACAAAGTACCTTCTCCCCCCACGCCCCAAGTGTCTTTGATGTAGTATGTTTTGAAGTTTGGTGTGGTTTTGGGGATGCAGAACCCAGAGACAAGAAATCCTTTTTGCAGAATCACTGCCCATGGGTTGATTTTTGGAGTTTGCAACATCCATGCATTGCTGCTGAATGAAATGGATTTGGGAAGGGGGGAGAGAGAGGGAAGGAATATATCCCAGCATTTATTATCCAGGCTGGGGAAGCATACATTAGAGCAACAAGGAAATTGGGGATATAAGTATATATTAATTTAATCAATTAATCTATATTAATCTAATCATTAGATTAGTATAGATTCAATATATATTAGATTAGATTATCATTAGATTTCAGTGAATATGGTGTGAATATATACCATATACACACACACACACACCATATTTACTCTAATATGTGTATATTATATGTGTAGATATTATATGTGTAGATTATATAAGAATCTGTTGATGTGCACTCTGTTGATGTGCATTATATAAGAATCTAATGTGCACTCAATGTCAAAATACTGCATTTACTCATATCTAATTAACCATTGAATCTAATGATTTTGAAGGCTGAGAAAGGTGACCCTTAGATTTGAGTAAATCTATTGAGTAAATATATATAATATGTCTGTGTCTGTGTATATGGAAGATGTGGGGTTGTTGTGCCTGGGGGAATTGCACATGAGGGGTTGAAGAACATGGGGGTTGATGTGCATAGGGGTGATGATGAGCATGGGACTGATGAACATGGGGGATGTTGCACATGGGGGTGGATGTGCATGGGGAGTTGATGTGCATGGGGGATTGATGAGCAGTGGGGGATGCTGTACGGGGAAATTTTTACGCTTTTCGCTAGTATATATATGTGTGTGTGTATGTGTATGTATTTACAGTAGATATAGTAGGGTTATTGGGGGATGTGAACCCACCACTGGCAGTATGGTGTGCCTTATCAGTTCTGAAAAAAAGAATTAATTATATGCCTTGACAATTTTAGTGCCTTATCAGTGTGTTGAAACACTTAAAAAAGTTGAAAATAGCTGTATTAGGGATCCGGTATGTTTTTTTTTAATGGGAAGGAGGGAATCTGGAGACATCTGGCTCCGCTCTATAATGTTCACCATCTAAAGATAATCAGGAGATCCCACCAGTTTTTCCCGTAATGACAACCTACTTATTTGGCCCTGTGCCGACTTTTCTTTGGTAATCTATCCTAGTGGAAACTAATAGTAGCAAAAGGCAGAGCCTGCTTGCTGTCTTCCCACTCATCTCATGTTCCTTAGCAGTGCCAGGCTGTTCTCATCATGCCTGTCATGCGCGATCAGATAAGAGCACCTGGCTAGCGCCAACTTGGAGGCATCAGTGCTATCGCCGGAATGGCGCTCGCTCGTATGGGGTTTTCTCTTGGGCAAAAAATTAATTTGGGAATCTGTCATGATCCCTTTGCGGGAACGCCGAGGACATGTTCAGAATAACGGGCTGGTTAGCAAGCTGTTTATGAAAATCAATATAGAGACTTGACAGGTGAATCTCCAAAACAATTCCTTTTTAAAAAGTGCCTTTCTATTTAAAAAAAATGACACTTATCTAGAGCTGTGAAATCTTCCCTATTTCTGGAAATTAAATCGGGTATGGCTTTCTGGATATGGCTTTTTTGAGTTGAGTTGAGTGGGCTCTCCATATCCATAGATGGTTAGTTCCAGGATTGCCCCCCAAGGATACCAAAATTCCTGGATTCTGGAATCGTGGTGGGGGAAGTGCATTTTTTTCTAGAGATAAAGGTAGGGGTACTCACTGTGAAGATATTATAAATGTGGGGGTCCTTGCCATTAAGATGTTGTTTGTAATCATAGGCATGTCTAATTGGGGGGCCATAGAGGTGCCGGAATGCAGTACTGGTGAGTACTTCCTCAAAAAGACCCCTAGTGAGGGCAACGTAGCTATGTTTGTTTGTTTGTTTGTTTGTTTGTTTCACAAATGGCATATGATACATGGACTTATGATAAATCAGATGTCACTGTCCAGTCCATCCAACCATTCAAGGACAGAGTAGGCTACATTGGAAAAAAATCAGACATTGGACTGGTACAAGTTCTCAATTTACAGTCATAAATAGCTTTATTGGCCCCCAGTTCTCCAGTAACTCACCTACTATACTACTACTACTACTACTACTACTACTACTACTACTACTACTATTACTACTACAAGGAGGTAGTACTGGCCTCCAGTCAGCATCACAGGTGCAATTGGAAGCCACTTCCAGGTTGTGTTGGTGACTTCAGAACATACTTCTGTACACTTCCCGGACACAACCAGAAGTAGCTTTTATTTGTGTCCTAGTTATTATAGACAACAGTGCAGGGGCTATCTGAGTGTTAATGAGAGATGGAACATATAAAGTATAAAAATAGCCACCCGGTGTGAGGGCAAAGCGCATCTCCCTGGGATGTGCACACCAGTGGTGGGCTCCAGCAGGTTTGCACCTACTCTATAGAACAGGTTGTTAATGAGAGATGGAACATATAAAGTATAAAAATAGCCATTTAAAAATGGCTGCCAGATGGGCATAGAACTGGTTGTTAATTTCTTTGAATCCCATCACTGGTGCGCACCCCGCAAGACACATGCACACCCCTTTCTGGGACTGCACAGGTGCCAAAGTTGGCATCTGTGCAGTCGCTTCTGAAGCTGATTGGCTTCCTCCTTAGTGTGGATGAATTCTACACATCCGTGCGGCCATTTGGCCTTGCTTGGGAAGAGGAGCAGCAGCTTCTTGCTGCCGCTCCACCTCCCGAGCAAGGCCGAATGGCCCCGCAGAGGCACGCACTGTGCATGTCCAACCCTGGCTCCACCTTCGGAGTAATGCCCAATGGCTGTGCAAAGATGCACTGCGCATGTCTCTCCGCAGTGTGCACGGTGCCAGCTGGAGGAATGTCAAACTGCTCCAGATCATCACCCCGCCAGTGGTGCGTCATCTGGTGCGGCCTGCAATGGTGTCTTAGAGAGACCAAATTGACTTAATGGAGTTAACTCCATTAACTCCTGGCCTGATAGATACAACGGAATGGAAAGTTACCAGATCATCCACTAAGGGTCCCAGAGGCCCCGGAAGTTTTCCCCAGACCTTTCCAAAACAAATGAATTTTCCGGATGTGTGTTGACACGGACTGGGGAGAACATCATGCTCATCTACAAAATAAGTTGGAGCTTCTGCATCACTTGACGTTCTTTGACTCAAAGGCATTCCAAAAACATATACTAACAAATTAGCATGAAAAATTGAATTTGTTTTGTCTTCAAGGACAAAGCCAGCAGCCGCTCACCCACCCCTCCCTCCTTTCCCAAAGTTTACCCTCCATTTTCCTACATTCTTAATTTATAAAATGAGCTGTTGAGCAAGGCAGGCTCAGTGTTTTGTACCCAGCCCTGGAGCTGTTGTTTTTGATAAGACCCAACTGTTATTAATATGGATTGTGGCTTACAACTTTTTCCAAGAACTAACTTAAAACGGTTCAAACGGAAGTAGGCAAATTGTTCTGAACACAGAGATGTTGGGACTGTTGCATAAACGGGTGTGCTGCGTTTTCTACGTAGTGTTGTACGGGGAAGTGTTGTACTGCAGAGGTAAATGTTGTACTGCAGGAGCTCATCATGGGATCCCTGCCCCATAACCATTGATGGGCTTCAGGGGGTTCTCACAGGTTCTATAGAACCCTTTGCTAATGAGCGTCTGGTTCTGAGAACTGGTTACTAATAGGACATAGAACATGTCCTACCAATCCATCGTACTGGACCCTTTTCCCCATCAGCCCTATAATAGGGGCTGCCCCGCAGTCAGGGCCCTATTAAGACCTGGCTGGAGGACAAAATGCTTTGACATCAAACCCTAACCGTTCTGGAAGAGTCTGCAGAAGCAGAGCCCGTTAGCATCATGCGCCCCGCTTCACCCATCCATTTTGCAATGTGTCGAGATGCCGCCAAAGTCCTCGCGTGGCGATGGGTTGTGGCCGACCGATAATTATTCACAGAAATTCCAGGGTCAACTAATTGTTAATAATGAATGGATCCCAGAAAGTCACCATCTGTTTGCAAACAATCCGTGGACAGATAAAAGGGAGCCCAAATGCACTGAATAAATTATAATTCATACCAGATTATTTCCTTCCTCGGTTAATTAGTTTCCTGTTATTAAGAGATACATTGTTTTACATCTTCCACTTGCAAATCCCTTGACATTTCTGGCATGCCCAATTAACGGTTCTCATCCTGCGCCGAGAGGAGGGAAAAAGAGACGGCCAACTAACCTTTTCTATATGGGCCAACATCACCTCCTCTTATCAACCATCCTGCACAATACAGACCGCGTTTATGTCTTTATCTGGATGCACCAGGACCCAATTCCAAGTTCACGCTCCATTACAGAGAGAACTGTGACTGTCTCCTGTGAATTAGGCCTGTGCCATCAATCTTTCCCATTTCAATACTTCCAGGAATATGAGTACGCGCGTCCCGGAGAGATTTATTCCAAACTGGACTTCATGCAAAAGAGCTCTTTCTGTTTGGCCTACCAATAAATCTCCTAAAAATTGGGGTTGAAAGGCAGGTGGAGATATTATTCCAGTTGGGTTGGATCTGGGTTGGGCAAGCAGGGGGAACGTGCAAGCTTTATTGCTGTCTGTTTATCTCTCTAGGTATTGAGATACCTTTTTCCATTGCCTGAAAAAGTCTAGAACCAAAGAATTAAGGTTGATGAAAAGGGATGAGGTCGGACTCTAGATTGATGACACTCGCAAGACACTCGCAAGGTTGTGGAAGGACAGAGTTAAGACCTCTGCCCATGAGACGTCGGAGATCCGATCTACTGTATTTTCCTTGGCTATTAGTGATATTGCAATCATTCTAGTAAGAACCCTTGAATACATCAAGCTGTCGCCCGCCCCTGGTTTGAATGCTTCCAAGGAGAATCCATAGCTAGATGAGAAAGTGATGCAGACTCAAAACTTTGTGCATGGGTTGATGCTCGCCAAGGGTTGATGCATGGATAGATGTTCTCCAAGCATTGATGTTCTCCAAGCGTTGATGCTCCAAGGGTTGATGCATGGATTGATGCTCTCCAAGCATTGATGTTCTCCAAGTGTTGATGCTCCAAGGGTTGGTGCCTGAATTGATGATCTCCAAGGATTTATGCTCTCCAAGGCCCTTGTTCATGCAACCATTCGCAGGCAGGGCTTGCAATATTTCAACCCGCTAGGCTTGCATCTTTGGATCTCGGTGAGCATTCAAAACAAATTGTTGCCAAGCTCAAGATGTTGAAGTCATTCACTTGGAATGTGTGCAGTGGTCTGATATGGATTTTTATGATGAATATGGGGAATGTGAGCATAGTCCTAAGGACTCCTCCAGAGTATCTTTGGGAGTGATTGAAATTGGGGTACACACATGGAGAAAGGGGATCCTTTCATTCCTCCAGCACCATGGCCATGTCCTAGTCAGGGGTCTCCATGGTGCTATTACTGGTTGGTTGATGATAGCATCAGATGATGATAGCATCTTGTGGGCCACTGTAGCATCTGCTGGGCTGTTGTGAGATACAGGAAGCTGAACTAGATGGGCCATTGAAGGCACTTTTTATGTTCTTATCGTTAACAGCTCCTGAATTTCTGGGTTGTTATGCACCCAGGGCACATTCTTCATCAGGGCACCTTTGACCTGTACCACTTTAACCTGTGTCACACCTCTCATCTGTGCCACTCAACCACTAAAACCCGCACGATACCCCTTCATTTTCCAGATGGCTTCCCCATTTCATCCAAGCCATAATTTAACACCAAAATGCCACTTTGTCACTGAAAATGATTATTGCCAAGACCGACAGCTTGTAGTTAGCAAAAAATGTGGCCATAAGTAATTGTCCCATATCCTTGACGCATGCAACCTCCGGCAGGGCTGTGCCTCTGAAATATGGAGATGCTTTTCCAAATGCATTTGTTGACGTAAACTTCATTTGTTCGGCTGAGATCCGAGATGTGGAGCGGCCGAGGACGCAGCGCTGTGGCGCACTCAATTTGCATTCTTCATACTCACTGTTCTTTATTGAGGGTCTTTCCCTCCTGCTTTCTTTTCTCTGTACCAATATCAATATTCTTGGCAGGCTCGGAGTTGTGACATATTTGGAACAGCACTTTTAAGAAAGCAAATAATATTCAGGAGTAATGATTACCAAAGCAGATGGTACTGTCTGTCTGTCTGTCTGTCTGTATGTCTGCCTGCCTGCCTGCCTATCTGTCTGTCTTTTAACATGAAAGCCTCTTTCAGAATTTCTTACATCCTTCTGGAAATGATCCTACAGTGAACAAGGAATGGAATTAATCAGGTAATTCCCCCAAATTAATAGCAATGGGTTGTTGCTCTCTCTAGAGATCTAGATCTAGCAACTAGGGGCAAAATCCAGAGTAACTATGGGGAGTCCTTGCTCCGGTGTAAGAACAACTTACTCTGGATTGCAATGTGAATTTCCCATAAGTTTTCACTAGGTGGTGCAGTAACTACAGTTACACTTAAAGTCTTGTGTGTTCCCGTAGTTACTCTGGATTTGGAGGTAGATTTATCTAGGGTCTTTTTAGACCTAGAGATGTCTGTCTGTCTGTCTGTCTGTCTTTTAAAATGAAAGCCTCTTTCAGAAGTTCTTATGTTCTTATGGGAATAATACTTTAGTTAACAAGGAATGGAATTAATCAAGTAATTCCCCCAAATTAGTAATTAATAGCAATGGGTTGTCGAGCTCTCTAGAGATCAAGATCTAGCAACTAGATCTATCTACTAAATGTCTGTCTGTCTGTCTGTCTGTCTGCCTGTCTGTCTGTGTCTCTCTCTCTCTCTCTCTCTCTCTCTCTCTCTCTCTCTCTGCCTCTCTCTTTCTCTCTCTTGTGACATCTCCAGATGTGGAAATTCAGCATTTTGGACTCATCCAACTTGACCACCAGTAGCATAACCAGAGGGTCTACTGGAATCATTGAACCCCAAAAGTTTGTCTCCCATCCTTTTTGCATTCAAGTGGAAGGAAAGGAGAAGATCCCGTTCTTTGAGTGTTTTTCTACAATATTATTCAACCTTTTTATAGATTCTCTTGGGGTCCCTTTGCCTGCATCTGCTGCTTCGTTGGCATCTTTTCCTCATATATTGCTGCGATCGTTTTGTTTTTGTTTTATTGTAATTGGATTGATGGCTTTACTGTTTGATCGTTTGATGGATACGATGCAGTTCTTGGGCGCTCCGAGGGCCGTCACGGCCGAAGGGGTGAGATAAAGATGATTTTATCATTGATCAATAAAATAAATCAACGTCTCCAAGCCAGCAAAGGCAACTCATTAAAAGCATTTATACAGGTATATGAAACATGTCAATTTTTAATTTAGAGAACCCCACACTGTATCAATATTTGTTAGCAGCATCAGTTCCCCCCAAAGATAGCTCATTGGGGTGAATCAAAAGAAAGGCACTGTTGAGCACCAACCCCCAAATCCAGAGTAACTACGGGAGCACGTAAGAGACTTTACGTGCACCCATAGTTACTGCACCACCTAGTGAAAACCTATGGGAAATTCATATTGGAATCCAGAGTAAGTTGTTCTTACACCAGAGCAAGGACTCCCTGTAGTTACTCTGGATTTTGCTCTAACTGGTGACCACCAGTGGAGGATAGTTTTATAGCCCTATGTGGGCTATCTGAAGATATCTGTTGACCAATGTGAGTACCTTAAGGGTAGGATTTACTTTGTTGGATGCATCTAACCTTGGGGCAGATCCATTGGGACTCGTATGTTCTTTTAGGGGTTGGAGAATTATATAAGGGGGAAAAACTCTCCATTGCAAGCTCCTTCGGTCTGCTCCCTGCCCCCTCTAATTGCACGTCCTGCTTGTTTCATTGCTGTTTGGAAGGATTAGGGCACGCTCCTTCAGTTACCCAAAACTGCGCTGCATCAAGGAGACAAGTCCTCAGTTTGGGGTCCTTTCAAGACTGTGTTTGTGACAACCAGGGTGAATATGCTCTTGCGTCTGTAGGCAGCTCATGGAAACAGAAAAACATTAAGTGACAGTGTTTTCACTCGCAGAGGCCCGAGGGACTGGCAGACAATGCTGCGCGTCTCCGACAATCCCGAGAAGTCGGGCGTTCTGCTCCATTATTCGTACTTCCGCGGTGTCTCATCTTGCAAAGTAGCACTTTCCTCCGAATCGATCCTTTGACGGGTGCTCGTTCGCTTTCATCTTGTGAGATCTTCTGCCTTTTACCTCGTCTCTTCGGTTTACGTAAGCTGTCGAGGGGGTCATTCAAGAGTGCGGGACAAGAAAGGGATGTTTGTATCTTTCCAAATGGGTATTCAGGGATCGCGGACTGACAAAGCAAATGGGATCTCCTAACCCGCTTTGACCCATTTGAAAATGCCACACTGTGTCACCATCCATGATGTCCAATTCCCCTTTGGGCACCATCATCCAGAGGGAGGAGAACATCTTGGGGTTAATGCAAGGACATGGCTCACTCTACTCCATGTTTTGGATGCTGTAAAGGGGTCTCTGGAGGCTGTAAACCAGGGATCTCCAAACTTTTTGTCCAAAGGGCCACGTCAAATACTTGGCACAGTGTCCAGGGCTGGAAAAAAAAATATAATTTAATTTGATTTAAATCAAATTAAATTTAATTTGAACTTAAATTTAGAATTGGAATTCTAAATTAGAATTAGAATTAGAACTTAGAGTAATGAATAAATGGGATCAAATTTCTAGGATTTCTACAATCACGAACACACAGCACAGAAATAAAGCATATACTTGAATGGACCCACATTTTCCTCACCTCAACGTCACAGCCCCAGTTGTGTTTGGGCAACTGGGTCAGAGGATCTTAGGGGACCAGAGGCTTGCTGCAGGCTGGTTAGAGGGTCACCATGGGCCACATCTGGCGCCCGAGCAGGGGTTTGGAGAACCATGGGATCAACATTTTACATGGTTCCTGCTGGCTATGGGCACTACCACATCAGGCAATAGGGCAGCCCTATAAAAGTACTATTTTAACATCTGCTGCAAGCGTACTCTACCATGACATCTGAGTAGGTAGAGGGAAGAAGAGTGGACCAAATTAGGAAGGGCTTATTTGGAGGTGTTGTGGACAAGCTCAACTTGTCTCGGTTGAGGATCTGAATTATCTGGATCTAACTGCACTTTCCTGGGAGTAAGTACAATCAAACACAATGGGACTTACTTTCGAGTAGACATGATATGGAGATCTTGTTCTTTCAAATGATTTCCAGTGAAAATTGGGACAGAATTGCCTACTTAAGGTTAGCGGTCAGGGTTGCCATAATTCTCTTCCACAAAATCGAGACGGGACCCTCTGTCCCATTTGCCAGTATGTGAACACAATCCCCCCCCCAAATCAGGATTGACCCTGTTTTTTGGGGACACATGGCAACCCTAGGCTAATTCCATGTTTAAAGAGTAGGCATAACAGGAGGTATACCACACCTGACCAAACCATCCTCTGAATCCTGTGCCATTGGGGGGGGGGGGAGGCAATGTGGGGTTTTGAACCCATCACTGCAGGGGTTTCATTTGGGAGGAAGCAATCCTGGGGGATTCATGCGCAAATCCGCAGCAATCCTTCGTTCAGGTGAAAGCCAACCTTCGAGTTCAACATGAAAGAATGCTTTAATTAAATTTAGATTGCAGTCAGGATGCTGCAATTTTCCAAAGTTGGCAGCGCATTTAGTTTTGGAGGCTGAAGAATGCAAACATTTCCCGCTGCCGTCCCCCTCCACCGGCGCGCACCACTTTGGGGGGCTTACATTAGCAATGATAATATCCTTTCTGCAGAACTGCCTTCAAACATATGCGATGCATCTGCAATCAATCTTCCTTTCCCTTCGAAGAAAAAAAAGAAAGAGAGAGGAAAGACGAAGGTGGAGAGAATTTGCATAATTGGCTGTGTTTGAGAAAAGTCTGATATATAATGTTGTCTCTTAAGTATGCCGTTCCCTGGAATCGTGATGAAGTGTCAACACGCCGGGTGTAAACGTAAAACAAACATTTAGGAGAAAGTTGCAGCTGGCAACTGACAAGCAAATAGAGGCAGGATCCAGTTTCTGCAAGCATCGTGGGGGGGGGGGTCTAAATTAGCTGTGCGAGGTGGTTGCACAGCATGGTGCATCTCCCTTGGAATATTATACAGGAGCCAAACGCATAGATCAGTTGCTTGTACGGAGCTGTCCAAAGCTTCTCATCTACACCGCTTGGCGGATTGACAAGAATCGGGGTACAATTTCTGTTGCTCTTGGCAGGGTGACCTGTCCTTGCAGCGAGATTGGAAGTGCGCCATCGCTATGCCAGATCAGGAGGAAATAGGCAGATAGAACTTCAATATTATGACAGGCTAATGATGTGAAACTCAGAGCTGGAGATGGAGACGCTTGAAACGGATACTCTGGAGCAGTGTCGGGTTCTCGGAGACATGGGGGCAAAATCCTTCACTATGGCTTCTATGGCATGTTAGATCCTGCGTGGCAACCGATGGCGAACTGGCTGGCAAGAGCCGCGGGGACCGGTTCACCAGCGGCCGCCACGTCTCCTGAAGCGGGGCTTTAAGAGACGCAGTGCGCTAGCGTCCAACTGGACGCTAGTGCACTGTGTCGCCCAAAGCTGCGCTTCAGGAGACGCGCCTGCGTCCAGCTGGATACAGGCGCACTAAGTCTCCCCTCGTAGACTCAGTGCTCCTGCGTCCAGCTTGACGCAGGCGCATTGAGTCTCCTTTCGGGGAGGAGACGCACATTCCGAGGGGAGACGCACTGCTTATGCGCCAAGCCTGGCGCATGCGCAGTGCAGCGCAGTGGGGGCCCGCCCCTCGCCCCACCCCCTGACCCCAGTCCCGCCCCCTGACCCTGGGCCTGCCCCCAACTTCCGGCAAACTGGATCTTGGGGCTCGGTGGGCCCATCACTGGTTAGATCCCACCTCTAACCTTACATGGTGTGTGATGGGTGACAATGGGCATCTTGGGTGCCCTTTGGGGAGAAAGGCAGAGTACAATTTTAATGAATGAATGAATGAATCTTCCATGGTGGCCAATATGAGCATTGGCCTTGCTTATAAGTTCAAGTGTGAAAATTTTTGCCCTGCATTCTTCTCCTTCATAGTACAGGCCCCATATCTGTAAAGGAACAGAGAGGTTCTGTGGTCATATAATCCTAGTATTGGAAGGGACCTATAAGGTCATGTAGTCCACCTTCCTGCATATAGCAGGAAATCCTAGAGCATCTCTGACTTGTGTTAGTTGAGCCTCTTTTGGTCTCTAGTGTGATCCTCAGTGAATGAGGGGAAATATTCTACACCTATAGATACTGAATCTGAAGATAAAAGGGAACCCCATACTTAATGTGGGGCCAAGCATTATTCTGTCATCCTTCGTGGGGAAGAGGAATGCAGCAAACAGGCAGCCTGAATGCTAGAAGAGGATGATGACCACAACTTGTCCATTGATCCAAATCCACAATTGCACAAGACTTGGAAGATATAATAATAATAATAATAATAATAATAATAATAATAATAATAATAATAATAATAAGCATACTGCAGCTGAACAATATCAAGCACGGGCATGTAAAAACTGTGATCAGCAAAGAATACATACAAAGGGTTAGAAAAATTTTGAAGAGCAAACTGAATGGCGGCAACATCATAAAGGCTACACATACCTGGGCCATACCTGTAGTTAGGTCTATTGCTGGCATTGTGAACTGGACACAGAAGGAACTGGAGGACTTGGACAGGAAAACAAGGAAATTAATGACCATCCACTATGCTTTACACCCACGTAGTGATGTTGACAGGCTGTACCTGCCTAGAAGATCAGGGGCAGAGGACTTTTGCAAGTGAAGCAGTCGGTGGAAGAAGAAAAACATGCCCCAGCAGATGATGTGCAAGAGAGCCAGGAATTCAGCAAGAGACGTCAGCAAGAGAAAGAGCACAATCCTAACCATGTCTACACAAAAATAAGCCCCATTGTGTTCAATGGGTCTTACTCCCAAGAAAGTGTCTTTAGGATTGCAGCCATAGTTGCTGAAAGTGCAGCAGACCAACTATGAATATTGCAATAGTGCAATTCAGGCTCGGACTGCCAGTTGGCAGAATAAAGTACTGCATGGCCAATTCCTTGCCAAGATCGAAGGAAAAGTGGATCAGGATAAGACCTGGTTGTGGCTCACGAGTGGAGCACTGAAGAAGGAGATGGAAGGCCTGAGACTTGCTGCCCAAGAACTGGCAATCAGGACAAAGGCCATCAAGGTCAGAATGGAAAAATCAGCCCATGACCCCAAATGCCGGCTCTGCAAAGAAGTGGATGAAACCATCGACCACATTCTAAGTGGCTGCAAGAAGATCGCGCAGACTGACTACAAACTGAGGCACAACTAACTCTGTTGCCCAGATGATCCACTGGAATCTATGCCAAAAGTGTCATCTGCCAGTGGCAAAAAACTGGTGGGACCACAAGCCTGAAAAAGTGGTTGCAAATGAGCAGGTCAAGCTTCTGTGGGACTTCAGGATACGGACGGACAAGGTCTTGGAACACAACACTCCAGATATCACCATCATAGAAAGCAGTCAGGTGTGGCTTGTTGACATCGCCATACCAGGTGACAGCAGAATTGAGGAGAAACAACTGGAAAAGATCTCCCGCTACCAAGACCTCAGAATCGAATGACAGCGACTCTGGTGTAAGCCAGTGCAGGTGGTTCCAGTGGTGATTGGCACACTTGGTGCAGTGCCCAAAGACTTTGGCAGGCACCTGAAAACTACTGGCATTGACAAAATATCACTCTGCCAACTGCAGAAAGCCGCTCTTCTGGGTTCAGCACAAATTATACGCCGCTACGTCACACAGTCCTAGACTCTTGGGAAGGGTCTGACTGAATGAGTAAAACCAGCATGAAATTGTTCGCTGTGTATTTATGGATAATAATAATAATAATAATAATAATAATAATAATAATAATAATAATAATAATAATAATAATAATAATATACTGTATTTTCCCCTAGGAAAGAGAGCTTAGTGGCAGGAAAAAAATGCGCCCGGCCTTCAGAAGACATGGAATCACAAATACCCAAATTAGGCTAAATGTCTCCAATTTAATTATAATCTTGAATCAATAGAGCTGAAGTCTCATCAAGAAAGAGAGCAGAGCATTGATTTCGTGGAGTTTCTCCACTGAATGGAGGTCATTAACAAGGTTGTCCTTTTCTTATCTTCCCTCTTATTTATAGGCCTGTCAAAGTATCTCTTTTTCAATCTGTAATTAGTATCGAGAGCGTATAATATCGTACCAGCCCAGGTTCATCCGGCAAAACGCACCCGTTGAGAACGCGTCTTCCCCTTTTAATCTGTGACGGGAACATGGATGGGTGCCGATTCTCCCGCTGACCCGATTAGCTTGGTACACGTTTAAGGGCACAGCCTTGGCACAGGCTCGGTGCGAGAACTGGCAGAGATTTTATTAGCTAAATAAATCCCTGAGCACATTTGCCAACGATGACTCATTGCAAAATATTATATCATAACACCAAATGCTACTTTTGTGGGGGGGGGGGGGGGACTGCCCTAAATAACAACAGGCATCTGTTGGGGCTCCAGATTGTCTCTGGATCACCGTAGTTTAATTATGACTTTTGAAGAATGGTGGTCTTGACCGAGAATTATTTTTTTCCCTTTTTGCAAATAAAAAAAAAAAAAGGGGGGGGAGAGACAGGGATTGCTGGAATCTCAAAATTAAAATGTCACAGCAGAGAACAGAAAAGAACAGCATAGATAGCAGAAAATGTGGCCACCCTATACTTCTCCATTTTGCTCCCACTGCCCAGAAAGGGGAGTCAAAGGCTTCCTGCAAAGCTTAGTGCTTTGCACCCCCTCTAGCTATGCCACTGGTGGAGCACCCAAGTATCAGAACTCCTGAAATGCATAGAAGAGTGGTGCCTCAAACAAAGAGCTTAATTTGTTTTGGAGGCTTAGGTT
Source organism: Cryptoblepharus egeriae (assembly GCA_030015325.1). Taxonomy (NCBI): domain Eukaryota; kingdom Metazoa; phylum Chordata; class Lepidosauria; order Squamata; family Scincidae; genus Cryptoblepharus; species Cryptoblepharus egeriae. The sequence continues at coordinate 28,386,000 of JAREYC010000012.1, forward strand.
TTAAGTGAAACGCTCTTTAGGTGAAGCAGATTTTCCCATTGCAAATAATGGAAACTCAGACGATTGGTTCCACAACCCCCAAAATATTCATATAGAAATATTAACTGGATGTAAAAATGATGACAAAACACTGGAATTGAATTCAAAACATGCATTCAATGCACATGATCCTATGAAGTCTACTTAAAGTGCAATCCTAACCATGTCTACTCAAAAGTAAGCCCCATGGTGTTCAATGGGTCTTACTCCCAGGAAAGTGTCTTTAGGATTGCAACCTTAGGCTGCTATCCTAAAGACACTTTCCTGAGAGTAAGCCCCATTGAACACCATGGGGCTTACTTCTGGGTAGACATGGTTAGGAGGCTGCAATCCAAGACACTTTCCTGGGAGTAAGCCCAATTTAACACCATGGGGCTTACTTCTGGGTAGACATGGTTAGGAGGCTGCAATCCAAGACACTTTCCTGGGAGTAAGCCCAATTTAACACAAAGGGGCTTACTTCTGGGTAGACATGGTTAGGTGGCTGCAATCAAAGACACTTTCCTCGGAGGCTTACCTGGGCTACTGCTGGAGGTTCAAGGTGGGCAGTGGGGGCACTTGGGGGCAGTTAGGGGCAGCTGCCTCTGGCACCCCCAGGAAACTGCCCCAAAGTTGGGGGCAGTTAGAGGCAACAGCACTAGCCAGCAGCCCTTTTAAAGAACCTCCATGCGGAGCGTCAGGGCTGCATAGCACACATGACCATATTGCACTTGCTTGTTAAGTGAAGCAGAACTAGTTATGTGAAGCAGGAGTCCTTGTTATGGAATCGCTCTTTATGTGAAATGCTTGTTATGTGAGGCGCTTGTTATGAGAGGTACCACTGTATTGCTGTTTTCCATGTATGCATATATTGCTGTTTTATTAGATATAATATTGCTATAGATGAGAAAGAATGTATATATTGCTGTTTTAAATGCAGGCTGCCTCACACAACCTGTGCTGGTTTTCTCCGGACACCCACGCTGTTCAGAGTTCCACCCGGCAATTTATAATGTCACCCAAACAATCGAGCCTGATTCAATAAGCAGGCAAATAACGTTGCAAGATTTGCCAGTGAACTGAGAATGGTTTGGGGTTCTTGTGAAAATAGTGATTTGAGGAGCTTCAAGAGTAGGGTCATGGAAATGGCACACTGTAGGCACCCGCAGAACATAGTGCATGAAGATGAGGCAGGGAACGAATGGCCACTTGGGGTCCTTGGGGGAGGCCCTAGTCCATGTGCCATGGTTGATGGACACTCAACAGCAAGATAGCACCCCATAGATGTGGCACTCTCTACTGCAATGGTTTATAGATTCATTTATGATGCTCCCTTCTGACATTTGAGAAGCTACTTAAGTCATGAACTTTTTGTTGAGATGTTGTATACAGTGGTGTCACCAGGCTGGTGTGGCTGATGTGCCCTGCACCGGGTGACGCGCCACTGGGGGTGACGCATTGGATACTCCTCTGGTGGCTCTGGGCTTCAGTGCGCCCTTTTGGATCTGCTCCAAATTGAAGCAGTTCCTGGCTCCTGCTTTGCCTCAGAGCAGGTCCGAATGGCCAGTCTGAAGTGCAATGCACATGTCCAGGCCTCTGGACATGCTCAGTGGCAGAGGTATGTGCCTTTCCAACTGTGCATGTCCAAAAATCTGGACATGTGCAGTGGGGACTTCAGACTGACCATTTGGACCTGCCACCTCGGAGCAGCTCTGAATGGCTGGGCGCATGTCCAGGCCTCTGAAAGGTGCATGCCTCTCCCACTGCACATGTCCAGAGGTCTGGACTGCCAGGACTGCATGTCCTGAGGTCTGGACATGCACAGTGTGCCTCTGCGCAGTCCTGGGGGTGACATGCAGTCCTAGTGGTGATGCACTCACCTCTGCACTGGATGGCGCACACCGTGATGTCACCCCTGTATATAAATACGATTGATTGATAACGGTTTTCTGGGCACTTGAGAAAGTGAAAGGGATTTGGCATTGCAAGAAAATCATCATCTTGATGTACTCGTGCATACAATCTATAATGCCGCGCATGATGCCTCATCAACACACCTGTGAGCATCAGCCACACAATGGAAAGAACTAAAATCCTTGGCCGCACTGAAGAACCTCCACTGTTTGAATGAATAGTTCCAAATCTTGTTAAACCCGACTTTTGAAGCAGTGGAACGCAGGACATGGCAGGCCAGTGGCACAACAAAGACACAGTAGCTCCGATACAATGACAAGAACATTTTGTACACTGTTCCGTGGGTGCTCTGGAGCCGCCTTCGAGTTTTGATGGGCAAACAGGTGATCGGCGATGCGCACATAAAGATATCAGCCGATGGAAACGCATAAACAGAGAATTAGAATACAAAAACAGTGGGAACTAATTCTTTCAAGCTGAAAAGGATGAATTAATCTATATGCTTCCCCCCTCCCTTTTAATGATGCTGTCATGGTTGAAACACAAAGCAAACTGTTGTATCATATTCGGAGATAATTTCTCGGTTCCACTACAGCGGACCTACTTCATTACTCATTAATTCTCTGTCCACAGGCACAAACTCCATTTTTTGGAAGACTTCATCGATGCCCTTCATCAGAAAAAAGAAAACCTACACACTTTGCTTTTCAACAGCCTCCCCTTTCCAGCCAGTTTTCAGCAAGCCAAGCCAACAGTAACTCTATTCCTCTATATTGGGGGTCTCCAAACCCCGGCCTGGGGGTCGGATATGGACCCTGGGAAGCTTCTAACCAGCCCACGGCCAACCTCAGGTCCCCTAAGGGCCTTGGACCCAGTTGACCAAACACAACTGGAACTGTGATGCTGCTTGGGGTGGGGAACAGGAGTCCATTTATGTCTGTGCTTTATTCCCATAAAGGGGCTTTCAGAATCTTGGAAATCTGAGCCCATTTATTCATTAATCTAAGTTCTATCTCTGGTTAATGATTAATTTCATTTAATTTCATTTTTATTTACATTTTATGTTTATTTAAATTTCATTTTCATGTTTAATTTAATTTCATTTTTATTTTAATTTCATGTTTATTTAAATTTCAAAGTATATATTTTTTGGCCATCGACACTGTGCCATGTATTTGAGGTGGCCCTTTCGGTCAAACAGTTTAGAGACCCCTGATCTATATTGTCCATCCATCTATCCATGACCCTATATTTATCTATATATATCCAGGTGATTTTAATTTAATTTTAATTGTGATGTTTGAATTGAATTTTATGTAAATATTGAATTTTATGTAAATATTGTTAGCCCTTGGGTGCCCTTCGGGGAGAAAGGCAGAGTACAACTCAAACAAACAAACAAACAAACAAACAAACAAACAAACAAACAAACAAACAAACAAATAAATAAATAAATAAATAAATTTACATGAATTTAATTTACATGAATTTTATGTAAATATTGTTAGCCGCCTTGGGTGCCCTTCAGGGAGAAAGGTGGAGTACAACTCAAATGGATGGATGGATGGATGGGTGGATGGATGAAAGAATGAATGAGTAAGTAAGTAAGTAAGTAAGTAAGTAAGTAACTAAGTAAGTAAGTAAGTAAGTAAGTACGTAAATAAGTAAGTAAGTAAGTACATTTACATGAATTTAATTTACATGAATGTTATGTAAATATTGTTAGCCGCCTTGGGTGCCCTTCAGGGAGAAAGGTGGAGTACAACTCAAATGGATGGATGAATGAATGAATAAGTAAGTAAGTAAGTAAGTAAGTAAGTAAGTAAGTAAATAAATAAATAAATAAATAAATAAATAAATATTGCCACCTTTGGATCTTTCATTCTGTACGTTTCATCTTCTCTCCTTCACTACACCTCCATGTGTAATCCTTGATTGCCGACGTCTGCAGGATGATTCCAAGACCCATCGCCTTCTCTGTCTGAGTTGCCTTCCCTGGCATCACCGCAGAAAGTAATTAGATTGGTTACCTTGCTTCATGACATCATCCTGTTCGCTGACATCACCATGACATCATCGTGAGTGTCTGAGATCGCCCATGTGGCTGATCCAGAGAAAGACAGCGGCAGTTTTTTAGAGGGGAGACCCTGAAGTTGCTGAAGCCAGTGAGATTTTCCGAACTACATATTCAGAAACCCCTGAAACCCAATAGTACTGATAAAACTGGAGGATATTTAGTGCAGTTGTAGGTTCTTTCTATTTCTTTTTTGATGCATTCAGAACATCATGTGCACCCTGTGCAAGTCAAGTTTCATTGCAATGCTTGGATGCTGAGACCTTATCTGAACTTCCTTTGTACGCTGTTGACAGCCCGTGCGCATGGCCTCTGTGGCATTACTCATGTTCATGTGGTCTCTGAGTCATCATGGGACAAGAGGGCTTTGGAAATATGGCAATTACCTTTTTGGTATTTCATGACTTCAAAGTCCCTGCAGTTGCTTTCAGGTTTATCACTTTGTGCAAGACTGATGCGCCTCAATGACATAAAAGGTGTGGACATTTATATTTATGGGGTATAAATTCAGCTTTGAAACCAACTTGCATGTGTTTCTGTCCCCAAAGCCCAAGGGGCATTGGAATAGATTTGTTGCATTGACCTGGGAATGAGGGGAATCCAGGTCAACGCTCCCCCAAAGCCAGTCGACTTATCAAAAGGAAGCATCAGAACATGCACAAGAATGTGCTATTCTTTGAGCCTAGAGGGGAGGGCAAGGCAGATTCCAAAAGTAGCATGTCCAAAAAAGACACGTCCTGGTCAGGAGAGATCACTGCTGCGAGATCACACGCTGACAGAACTGCCCCGTCGGTTCTTTGGATGTGCGTGCGGCATGGCGCATTGCCCCGGGTGAGACAAGTGCAGTGCTCTCATGTTGTGCCGAAGCTGTCAGTGGTCTGACGAGATCTCCGCTGTTTGTACTATCACGAAAGATTAAAACAATGACCCACTTTTTGAACGTATACAGCCTTGATCTGGTGGCTCTCGAGGCGCCGTGCGCCTCCGACGAAGAGACCGGCTGAGCAAGTGTCCTCCAAACGTGTGCCCAACTGCGTAGCCACAAGTGGATTCCATACAGTTGTGAGGGCATCGAAATGATGCTAAGTTGATAATTTTGTGGGGTGGGGGTTAGGAAAATTGGGGAGGTCTGGGGATAATTCTGAGAATGTTTTGAGGTGTATTTGCCAGGAATAAGTTCAGAAGTGGGAACTTATGGGGCATAGTCCAGGGGCCCACATCTGTGCCAGAGACAGTGACCCCAGGAATGTAGCCAGAGGACAAAATAGTAAGTACAGCAGGAGTTGCCATGTTATGTATATGTCCCCGTCCACTCACCATCACAGCCATTCAATGCTAACACACAGGGAATTGTGTCTTGGGGCACAATCCTAACTGATTTAGGCTGGCCTAACTCACTTATTTAGGCTGGCCTAACTCAAATGAACCCCATTTCTGTGGTGGTGTGAGGAGGCCAGCGCATGTATGCGCACTGGCCTAACCCTGCCGTGGAGTGGCGCAGAAGATGGCACATTTGCAACACACCCCAGCCAGCACGGGACTTGTGCTGGGACTTGTGCTGGCCTAACTGGGGATTAGGATTGCAGCCTGGGTATGTATGGTATGGTATGTATTATTATATGCATACATATATTTATATTCTTCCTAAAGGAAGGGTACTCAAGGGTACCTAAGCACTTGCAGATTGCTGTCGCTGCCTGGAACGACAAGCGGCAAGGGGTGAAGCATCAGGAGGAACTGGTGTTAGGGTTACCATTGCATCTCGGAGGTCACTATTGGAAGGAGGTTTATCAACCCAAAGACAGGATTCTGCCAATTCACAAACAGAGGCCTAGGAAGGGAAGATCAAGCTTCTGGAGATGGGTGAGGCATCAAATGATGGGCATCTCCAAAACCTGCAACACACCACCTTCCCCAGCCATAGCTGGAAAAGAAATCTTTCCTGGGGTCTATTTGGATCTAGGGGTGCAGCTCTTATTCCTTTAGGACCCCTCCACCTGTGTCCACCTTTTATGTAGCAAAAAGCTCAGAGACTGATTTTGTTGAAAGCCTGATCTAAAAAGTTGCTCGGTTAACTAGAAAATGCGCTGGCAGACGCGGTTCAAATGTGCTTCTGGGTGAAGTGAGACCAATTAAGGTGGCTGGACGAATTTTCCGGGGTGTTTTCATATTTAAACCAATAGAGTTTATGGAGCTGGGACGACGAGGGAGACATACATCTTCCTGTACATATTGCGTGACCAACTTAAAGGTCACTAGCCCAAGACAGCGCAGGCCGGGCCAGATTCTGTTGCTCATTGATATTCAAGACATCACCCATTTTTATAAGCCCAATCAATAGCAATAAAAATATTGCATAACAGACAGCGGCTAAATCTCTGCAGAGATTTGGTTCAGCACAAAGTAAGGATAAAGAAGTTCACAGTTTCGGTGCAGTGCGGACTCAGTTTTCATTGGCATTCCTCGTTCTTTCATTTAAAAATATTGTGTTTTTCCCCCACCAATTGTTACAAGTCCACACATCTTTTTCATGTATGTTTTCTATCCCAAAAATATTTTATAGGCCTCCGTTCTGATTACAGACTCAAATACCTCCTCTACCTCTTTCTCACGGGCCATATGGCTCCCATCGGCAATGGCTGGACTGGGACGTGACTCAGGGCACAATCCTAACCATTATAGGCTGGCACAACAAGGGTGACCATATGACCGAATTTTTCTGGATTTGTCCTCTTTTTTTAGCCTTCCATCTGGGTGTCCTCCAAAATGGCTTCATTGTCCTCCATTTTGGCTTCATTTTGGAACTTTACAACAGTGTGCAGTATCCATCGTGTCATAGGTTGTTGGATTCGCATTGAAGAGCAGAATCTATTGCAAAAATCGGTTTTGCAATATCTCTTTCCTATCAAAAGTTGTGGCCGAAAAAAAATAAAAAATGTGCATTGAGCTCCACGGGAAAGTGAAAGTGCGCAATATTGCAGCTTTACTCGTGAGTAGGCAAACGTGCTATTGTCTGCAAGAAAGGCCAGGCTGAGAGGAGTCTAGGTCCTCCTGTTGTGGTTCAGGCATCTGGTCACCCTGGGCACATCTCACCTGATCCCCATTCCCGTAGTGGTGTGGAGTGACTGGCGCATGTCTGTGCACTGGCCAACCCCCCCCCGGAGTGGTGCAGAAGTGCTGGTTTGCTCCGCCGTGACATAAATCTGCAGGTTTCAGGTGGTAAAAGGGCAATTTTTGACATGAGGTCATTACCGCCATCAGAAAATGAAGGGCTGAGTATTGCCGGAAATGTAAGGAGTCCATTTGTGCATGAAATGGATGTCATAGCAAGGAGTGACACTTTAACACTGACCCGCAAGATCTCCGAGGCGGAAAAGAAAATGTTCTGATGGTTCCTCCAGGAACCATCTCCTGGTTGTCTGGCCACACCTTGTGATTACCTGGAGATGCCACGTCTGTCAAAATTTCGCCATCCATCATTGCACACAGGCCAGCCTTCTTGAAGTGCATGACCCAGGCTCTTTCCAGTCACTTAGGCTGATGCACAGCCTGCGCATTAAATTAAAGAGCTTAAAAACCAGTTAACGTGATCCGTCTCCTTCGACCTCTTTGCGGTGTGAAATATCTGCACAAGATATCAGGCAGTGTCTGGAAAGCAACCTGATGTGGAGCGTCTCAGCCAGATTTAATCTGTCCTCTTTTTCCAGGACATGTTCTCATTTTAAGCCTTGTGCCCTGTGAATTTTTTTTTCTTATACTCCTTTTCCTTATGAGCAGGCAGCACATAGCCGCCTTGTGATTAATAAGTTACACGGAATAGTTTTAAATGTAAAAAAGTAAAACAGGTCTTTAAATTAATCACATAAAAGCAATATATGAATGTTTTTAGCTTTGATTTTATCATCTTACATTTTTTTTAATGTAAAAAAATCATGTTTTTAGACATGATTTTATCATGTCTTACATTTTTCTTGGGTGTCCTACAGTTTGGGGGACCTTGTCTTCTTTTGTGGTTATATGGAGCCCAATCCTATGCATGTCTACTCAGAAAAAAGTCCCATTATAGTCAATAGGGCTGACTCCCAGGAAAGTGTGGGATTGCAGCCATGGTCATCCTGGTCAGAAGGGACAGACATGCAAATAAAAAAAATGTATGTATGTATTTATGTATGTATGTATGTATGTATGTATGTATGTATGTATGTATGTATGTATGTATTTAGATTGCACTTGCAGTACTTACGGTGCAATCCTAGCCATATCTACTCAGAAGTAACTCCTACTAGGTTGAATGGGACTTAGGAAAGTGAGTATAGTATTGCCGTCTTACTTAGACCATAATCCAAGTCTACTCAAAAGTAAAGCCCCATTGTGTTAACTGGGTCTTACAACCAGGAAAGAGTGTTTAGGATTGCAACTCTCTCTCTCTCTCTCTCTCTCTCTCTCTCTCTCTCTCTCTCTCTCTCTCTCTCTCTCTCTCTATCTTCCTTAAGGTTGCACTTCAGGAATTGCAAGGAAACAGGGATGTCACTAGAGGGTTTGGACCACACCAGGTGACATACTCAGAATTTGTGTTTCTGTGTGTCTGACATTATTAGTGTCAAATATTATGAAAATATTGGTACTTTAGCAATTAAATCAATATCCTTTGCAAGGCATCTAGCCCTGACACCGTCACCAGATGCTGTGGCAAGAAGTTCCGCAGACTAACTATAGAGCTACCAAATTTACAAAGCAGAATGAACAAAATCATCCATGGGAAAATTCATACTTTTAAATTTTACTTTTTCCCCTCCGAGAAATGCTTTTGGCCACTGGCACACTTTCATGAATCAATACGGTGCAGATTTCCGGTTTCCTTGGAACGCAATGCGCCCTGCCTTCTCGAAGAGTTATGGTTTTGCATTTAGCTCCGAGTCAACACAGATGCCGTTGAACATGGAGTCTCCCTCTGACTTTTTATTGCCTTTCTTCTGGTGCAGCCCTCGGAAAACTCATTTAAACTCTGAAACTTCTTTGGCATGGATCCTTTCTATCGATGAAACGGAGTTGACGTTCTCTGGAGAGCCGGTATGTTATTAAAGCACTTAACCTAGCTGTGGCTGTGGCTATCAATTATATCTTTCATTTACACTATCCAAGGCTGACGGCTTACTTCAAGTTCAGGGAAGTGTCTATGTTTAATGAGATGTTAATTGAGTACACCTGCAGTTGGCTAAAATTTTCATGGACAATTAAGTGCAATCATTCCTCTCCCCCAAATCTTCTCCATTTCTTTGCCAGGCTCGCGTAGCGCAATTTGGCAGAAGGGAAAGGGTAAAGCGCATGTGCCTGAACATGAGAACATAAACAGAGTACTGCTGGATCAAGCTAAGGGACCACTGAGTCCAGCTTTCTTTATCTCAAAGAAGCTCAGTGGGACGTCTTCTAATAAATCATCTCTTCCTTCCCTTACTCAGTGTCAGGCCTAGGTATATATTTACCCACATGGTCAGGATCACCATAAATTCTGTTCTCATTTTTAGCCTCTTGTCCTAAAAAAAAAAATCATTGACTTCCTTCTCTTTGTGAGCAGCCAGCAGGTAGCCTTCGAGGAATTAATAGATTAACCCCCAAATCCAGAGTAACTACGGGAGCATGTAAGAGACTTTAGGTGCACCTGTAGTTACTGCACCACCTAGTGAAAACCTATGGGAAATTCATATTGGAATCCAGAGTAAGTTGTTCTTACACCAGAGCAAGGACTCCCCGTAGTTACTCTGGATTTTGCCCTAAGGGTGCAATCCTGAGAAATTTAGGCCAGCCTAACTCACCTGGCCTAACTTTCCATGATGGTGTGGGGAGGTCAATGTATGACTGTGCACTGGCCCCCCTAAAGCAGAAATGCCTTACTGTGCCTTTGTGACACTCCCAGGTCAGCACAGGACTTATGCTGGGGCTTAGGTCCATAATAGCTTGTAACAGTTTTAAATTTATGGGCTATGGGCACAAGCGGTTAAGACGCTGTGCCTGTTAACCAGCAGGCCAGGGTTCGAGACCTGGGTCGGCCCCACAAGACAGGGTGAGCTCCTGTCCTTAGCCCAGCTCTGCAACGCCAGCTGCCTATCAGCTCTGCCTTTCCATTGGACTAATTCAGTGGCGTGGAGAGGGGGGATTTGCTGCTTGGGTAACAGCCTATCCTCCCTAACAATCTAACCCAGACTTTCGTACTTCACATGCAGCGTATGCAGCGCTGAGCACGATACCATAGTCTTTCAAGACTGATGGAGGCCTGCTGTAGTTTTAAATTTAATATTAAGTAATATAATGTTTAAATTAAGCACATGAAAGCTCTCCCTCCCCCCCTCTCTCTCTCTATATATATATCTAGAGAGAGAGAGAGAGAGTGACTGAGTGAGAGAGAGAGAGAGAGAGAGAGAGAGAGAGAGAGTATAAATATATATAAATATATGAATGTTTTAGATTTTATTTTGTCTCATCCTATATTTCCTTTGGTTTCCTACATTTTGAGAGGGCCCTGTCCTCTTTTTCGGTTATATGGTCACCCTACCTATGTTTCTACAACTATATAGCTAGCACAGATTTATAGCAAGCTCATCCACTGCAAAACATCAACTGATCCCAGCTAGGCTGAGATCACCTAACAATTAAGTGGAGTGACTTTGCAGTTGCTTCCCTCACTACAGTTGCTTCCCTCACTCTGAATGAGCATATTTTGCTTTTAATGATCCCATTGCACACCATGTGCTCCGACTGTCAGCAAGACAGCACCATTTCTTGCAAGGGGAAAGAAACGCGAGAAGCCTGGAAAAGGAAGGACTCTCACCGACAATGGCCACACACCCATCCATTGTAGCTATGGGAAGGGACGGGGAGGATTCTATATTTAACTCTCCAAGCCCAATAAGTGCGTCAATTAGGCTTTGATCTCTGAGAAAGGTATAAATACCCTCTTTGCCAACTGGCCAAAACCTGTGATTGTGTGTTCTAAGTTAGAGCAAACCACTAATTAGGAAGAGGAACCCTATAAACGGGCACAAAAAAGCCTCTTTAATTACCTCTCCTGAAAGACTCCACAAAGCAAAATGCCAAGTCCCTCATTCCATTAGGTTAACGAGCACTTAGATGCCAGGTGTGTGTGTGTATATATATATATGGTCATCCCCATATGACTAATTATTAAGTAGCTGCTGGGGAGATATGCTGTGCATATTAAGTACACACACACACACACACACACACACAGAGATCTACATTTAACCTAGATTGATCTACGCTACAATCCAGAATAACTATGGGAAGACGTAACAGGCACTTACTCTGGATGGCTCTATGCATTTCCGATAGGTTTCCCATAGGTGGCACTGTAACTACATCAGTGTAAAAAGTCCCGTAGTTACTCTGGATTGTAGCCTAGTTGCCACATAGAATTAGATCGAGAATTAGATCCTAACCCTGTCTACTCAAAAGTGAGCCCCATTGAGTTCAATGGATCTTACTCTCAGGAAAGTATCTTTAGGATTGCAGCCAGAACTGGATAGTCTATATGATGCTATAGATAGCACCTGCATATGGTACATGTCTGCAGCTCATCAGGGCACACCATGCTTAGTTCAATGGAATGACAGCTCCATAAACAGCTTCTTTAAACAGAGATGCCCCAGCTTTGTTGCAAACCTGGCTTGAACGTAGGAAAATGTAGAATATGAATATATATTATTATTTTTAAAAAATTAAATATGTGTTTAAAAACCATTCTTACGTGCGTGGATCCATGCACCGCAAGAGCATTACACTCCCATATCCTGCTCTTGCCATAGCCCTGCAACCGTCTGGTATGGACGCCCACATCTGTCGCTGTTTGCACTCCGTCTCCCGAGCCGCCCAAATGCGTCAACTTTGCAAAAGTCAAAAAAGTTTGCACCAAAGGGAGCCGGCTGGCTCATTTGCATTCTCTGGCTTTGGCGCATAACTTGCTCAGCTCCGTCACTGTAATGCATCTCAGCGGTGCATGGGCCAGAAAGAGCTTAGAGCCTGCCAGGAAAGGGGGAAGGGGGAGGAAGGAAAGCAACCCGGTTCTCAGGCACAGGCAAGCATTATACACTAATAAATTGATGGAAGACTTTGAAAATCCTCCAAAAGGACAGGTGTTCAAATTAAATCCAGTTAAATATTTGCAGTGTTCTTCGCCTGAGCAACTCCTGAACTTCAACAGTTCACAGGGGATAAACAGCCGCCTGATTGCCGTGCCGGAGACGGGAAGATTCTGACAGGCGGATCTGGAAGAGCTTGATCTCCTCTCTCCAAATGGAAATTGCCCAACTGTAATAGACAAAGGATATTGATTCCCAAGGATATTGATTCCCAAGCAACAGAACGCAAGGAATGGTGTCACTCTTGGGGGTTCTGATTTGAGTCTTTTCCATATAGGATTGCCGTATCCCCCAGAATTTGGACAATCCCAATTTGGGGGGATTGTGTTCAAATACTGGCAAATGATACAGAGGGTACTATCTTGTTTTTGTGGAAGAGAATTATGGCACCCCTACTTCCATATGATAATGGACCCTGGGGCAATCCTAGCTAATTTAGTCCAGCACAACTCACTTGTCTCCCCATTCCTTTGGTGGTGTGGGGAGGCTGGTGCATGTTTGTGCACTGGCCTAACCCCCCCAGGAGTGGTGCAAAAGTTTCTTACAGTGCTGTTGAGACATCAGGCCATCCTTGTGCCGGGAATTGTGCCAGTCTAACTGGGACTTGGGATTGCATCCAGATCAGTGTTGGGATTCAAATAAATTAACAGGTTCTGTGTCCTAATAATCTAAATTAACAAGAGGTTCTACGTCCCATTAGTAACTGGTTCTCAGAACCAGGTGCTCATTACCAAAGGGTTCTATAGAACTTGTGAGAACACCCTGAAGCCCACCACTGATTTCCAGAGGGTGATTTAAGAAAAATAAGAGGCTTCCCATGATATTCTCCTTCTGTGTGTGATTTAAAGGCTACGTTCCTGACAATCAAATCCAATACTGTATGTACTCGAGTCTAATGCTCACCTTTTTCAGCTTCCAAAATCAGGATGCACATCAGATTCGATGGTTAATTAAATTTGAGTAAATGTTGTATTTTGAGTATAGGTATAGTGTGCACATTAGATTTGATAGGGCATTAAATTTGAGTAAATGTTGTATTTTGAGTATAGGTATAGTGTGCACATTAGATTTGATAGGGCATTAGATTTGAGTAAATGTGGTATTTTGATTATAGCTATAGTGTGCATATTGGATTCGATGGCGCATTAGATTCGAGTAAATGTGGTATTTTTATTATAGGTATAGTGTGCACATTTGATTTGAGGGTGCATTAGATTCAAATGAATGTAGTATTTTGATTATAGGTATAGTGTGCACATTAGATTTGATGGCACATTAGATTCGAGTAAATGTAGTATTTGGATTATTGGTATAGTGTGCATATTGGATTCGATGGCGCATTAGATTCGAGTAAATGTAGTATTTTGATTATAGGTATAGTGTGCACATTGGATTTGATGGCGCATTAGAATCATAGAATCATAGAGTTGGAAGGGACCTAGTAGATCATCTAGTCCAACCCCCTGCCTGCAGCAGGAAATCCCCCTAAAGCATCCCCGACAGGTGCTGGTCGAGCCTCTGCTTGAAGATCCCCAGTGAGGGAGAGTCCACCACCTCCCTTGGCAATCTGTTAGATTCATTAGATTCTGGCAATCTGTTAGAATCATTAGATTCGAGTAAACGTTGTATTTTGATTATAGGTATAGTGTGCACAATGGCGCATTAGATTATTAAATGTGGTATATCAGCGTCAACAATTAAGAGCGGTCTTCACTTTTTGGAATCCCTTGGATGACTATCTCTACCCACCGAGCACTTGCCCAAAACCACGTCCTTCCGAACCAGGATAATCAAGGACTAATTCATTGGCGACGGACCCCAAGGAGAAGTGGCTCCTCCCCATGGAAGGACTACCCTTTCTTTGCTCCCTCGAAAACTTCCGAAGCTTGCCCGACATCCCAATTCTGCAGCCTGAACTATTTTTTAAAGAACTTTCCATTTAGTTGCGTGGCAACCGTTGATTCCTTTATTCTGTTTTGACACAGCAGCTGCTGAGAGCTCCGTCTTGTCTTTAGAACCGAGAGTGTTGCCTGCAGGCATCCTCTAAAAACAAATAAAAGAAAGTGTTAACAGGTAATGAGAGACCTTGACCTTCCTTCTACTGGAGCAAAGGTTGCGCTGATGAAGATCGAAGATCGGGGTGGGGAGGCTCGGACCCCCATGTGTAGGAATGACCACTGGCCAAAAGTGACCCATCACTTTTTTTTCCAGTGAGTGGATGGCAAAAGTTCAGCTCATTGGGGGGGCCTCATCCTTGGACAGCAGCACTTTCTCAACCCCTGAAATGTGCTTGATCCCAATGGATGGCTTCATCAGCTCTTGGCATCTAGACTTGAAAGATAATGGTATTGTGCTCGACGCTGTATGCGAAGCACAAAGGCCTGGCTGGATTAATATGGAGGATAGGCTGTTACCCAAGCAGCAAATCCCCTCTCTCTACGTCAATGAAATAGTCCAGTGGAATGGCAGAGCCAATACAATTGGTTCCAGCTGCGTCGCAGAGCTGGGCTAAGCACAGGAGCTCACCCTTTCTTGTGGGGACCCGGGCCTCGAACCCTGGCCTGCTGGTTAACAAGCACAGTATCTTAACCACTTGCGCCACCCATAGCCCTTAACTCGTAATTTTCAACCCTTTTCAAATCACAGCACACTGCCAAGGTACTAAAATGGTCAAGGCAGACCATCAGTTTTTGGACCATTGATAAGGCACACCATGCTTCTGATGGGGAGCTCACACCCCCATTGGCCCTATTAAGAACTGATTCTTCTGTGGCACACCTATAGATCATTTGCATGCCATGGCACACTGGTTGAAAATCGCTGTCTTAAAGCATCACACGCTGAGGGTGCAATCCTAACCAATTTAACCCAGTGTAACCCACTTGACTCCCATGGTGGTGCGGGGAAGCCAGCTCATGTCTGTGCACTGGTTGAATCCCCCCTGGAGTGGCACAGAAGTGCCTTATGATATTTTTGTGACCCCCCCAGGTCAGCATAGGACTTGTTCCGAGACTTATGCTGGCCAAACTGGTGATTAGGATTGCAACCTCAAGGGATGAATGATGGACATCAGGATATATCACAAGTAGGATCTCAGATCATCAAGGAAGCCTGACGTTGAGGATTTAGGGGAATCATAAGCGAAGCGTCTTAGGGTACTGATGCAATGAGCTTTCATTGCCCATTCTACGGGCATTTCTGCCCTCTCCCCATTAATTGCTAATTGTTTTCAGAAGCTTTCTAATAAAGTGACAATTTTACACATTGTAACTGGGGAACTGCTTTAAATCCTTAGACTCATATGGGTGAAGTGTGGAAGGTTGTAATTGCAGCTTTGCACACTGTTTCCCATAAACTTTAATGGGTAATCACACCAGTGTGATGTTTTGTGTCTGGAGATAAGCATAAAGCAGTGGTGCTGAATGTTGCTGGCACTGCGAGCCGACTGACAGCAGCAATGCTAGTGCCCAGCACACATGCCTGCAACTCCGGGCATGCACAGTGCGCCAGGAGCTCCCTTTGCCCATTACACATGCCCAGAGTTCCAGACATGCACCGTGTGCATTGGCACTCTCACTTTGGCTAGTGAGTGCGCTGGTGCCTGCCACACATGTCTGAAACTTTGGGCATGTGCAGTGGGCCAGGAACTCCTGCGCCCATTGCACATGCCCAGAGTGGCACATTCATCTCCAATGAATGTGGCATCTCCAACCTCTTCCCCTGGTCCCACCATCTTGGATTACACAAAATGTCTTGAGATTGGGGCTCCGTCATCTTGGGTCTTCCGAGATTTTGTGAGTTACCAGAGTGACCGGTTGAGCGGGGAATAAGATCCTCTGGGTGTCATGACTTAGGTACGTTTGGGAACCGCTTCCTTGCAAGCGATCCTACATATGGTCAATGGAATTGGCTTGCACGTTGCTGGGAACGGACATCAAACCGACTTTCCATAAGCGACTGCAGACAGCTTGAAACAATCTCTAGTCCTGAGAATGCAGCGTGAAACTTTGCTTCTTGAGACAGCTTTTATGACTTTTACGATCCCTCCCTGAGCCATAAGCCATTTGGAGATTCCTTGCAGCTGGTCAAGGGGGCTGTGTGGACATTTTCCAGCTGAAGCATCTCCATATATTCCAATCTGATGTCTGCAGCTTGTTTCGGAGGTCATAGAATTACAAGCAGCAACGCCTGGATGTTGATTCGGTTTTAAATGCCGCCTCCTTCCTGCCCAGAGCCCTTTTAAATAATAAATAGAGGCTAAACCTCTGCTCTGTGGTTATCAAAAGCAGAGATGGCCTCGGAGTAGCCTGAAGGCTGCATTCAGCCTGCAAAATCATGTTATTTTGCCCCTAGAAACCCTGTGAGAAAATATTTTCCCACAATCCACAATCAAGAAGTGCTTTGCTTTTCACCCACCAGAAGTAACAAGGTTAATAGAAATGGCAAACTTTTGAGTAATACAAAATTCCACCTCAGCAGATGGTCAGCGAAGTGGGGAAAGTCTTGGTAATCCAATTCTTTAACCACCCTGATTGCAACTGTACTGGTGTCCCCACTTATTTGACAGGTTAGGGAATGGAGCTATGGTGAACGTCGCTGGTTGACCATGGTGAAAAGTGGAAATGGTTGAAAAGTGGAACCTGGACTTTTTTAAGTTGACAAATATTGCTTACGATGCTTTTCTTAGCCAGCAAATTGCAAGTGACTTTTTAATTTTGTAAATTACACGATGCTATAATATTTAGGGAACTGGACAGAGACCTGGAAGATCAGGGTTCAAATCCCCCCTAAGTCATGAAGCTTCAAAGCTTGGGCCAGTCACTCTCAGCCTCACCTACCTCACAGGGTTGTTGTGAGGGCAAAAGGTTAAAAAACACTGAGCTCAGTCCTAACCATGTCTACTCAAAAGTAAGCTCCATTGTGTTCAATGGATTTTTTCTCCCAGAAAAGAGTCTTTAAGGTTGCAGCCTTTGTAAGCCACTTTGGGCATTTGCATTGGCAACGGAAAGGCAGGGTATAAACCCCTTAAATGAATGAATGAAATAAATAAGTGAATGAATGAATGAATGAATGAATGAATGAATGAACTGCTGTTATACAGATTTTGGCAAATGGAATCTCATTAATTCCTTTGGAAATGTGAATAGACTCAGAGCTAGTTAGTTATGTTCTCTCTCTCTCTCTCTCTCTCTCTCTCTCTCTCACACACACACACACACACACACACACACACACATAAACACACACACACACACACACACAAAAATACACACATAAACACACACAAATACACACACCAGAACAGTTTGCATCACCATTTTGCATACAAATTAACATGGGGAAAGGCAATTTTAGCCTTTAGAGCAGTGATTTTCAACCTTTTTCATCTCACAGCACACTTAACAAGGCACTGAAATTGTCAAGGAACACCATCAGTTGCACTGACAAGGCACACCAGACTGTTCAAATCCCCCAATTTTCCTATTAATGAATGTCAATCCCTAAATTCCCGCGGTGGCACACCAGAGGACTATCTGTGGCACACCAGTGTGCCACGGCACACTGGTTGAAAACCACTGTTTTAGAGAGAGGTAGAAAGCGCAGAAAATGCATTGAATGAATGACTTCTGTGTATAAGTGAAAGGTGTTGAAAGAGCGGAACTGTCAGAAAGTGGGGGACGCATGTATTCTGCACCGCTGACAGTGTGGGAAGTGTCTGTTCAGGGAGAATATTGTTCAGTGAAATCATCCTGAGGATTTTTATATTTATCCTGCTCTGAAGACGTCCAGGGAAATCTCCCGTTAATGCACAATTTCAAAGAGAACTTGCTTCTGACAACCGCAGATGCCTCTGGGGTCTCCATTGTTACCTGTGACTGTTAACATGTGGAAATCAAAGGATTGCCGTCATTTGGGGGAATGAATTTAATTAGTGCGCAGACTCCGGGCAGGCATTTCGGTTCCGCTTGTGTTCACTGCTTAGAACGCCGACACTTGTGTTTTCCAAATGATCATGTGAAATGGTACGAAAAGAGAGCTCTTCGTGAAACGAATTTGCTTTTCCTTTCGATAAAATAAAATATAGTCACACGTATGCCCTTCGAGATAAAGAGATTGTGTCAAATCTGCATTTGATTGGAAACAGGCAATGCGATTAGGATGACACCTGTCTGGAGTTACCTGGGAAATGTTCCTTAAAAGAAAATTCATATTCTGTCAACAAGAAATCTTATTTGTGTAGCTGCTTTTAAAAAACGTGTTCCTTTAAAAGCATCCGAGAAAAGTTATTTTGTCTGACATGCAACCATTTTTCAAAAAGAAAAAATTTTGCCTAAAGCGATGAGCTTGGTTTAATATACTGTATACTGAACATGAGACTTGTTCCTTGCGTTGTTTATATAAAGGGCCGTAAGTGCTGTTTTAGGGAGAAGGGTGGATCGATCAATCGATCGATCAATCAATCAATCAACATTATTTTTATGCTACTTTTCAACACAAAGTTCACAAAGTGGTTTCATAAGTGGCTTCGCAAACAAATATTGGATAGGCTGTTGTGTTCTTGGTGTGAAGCAGTGACCATATGACCAGAAATTTCTGGATTTGTCCTCTTTTTTTAGCCTCCTGTCTGGGTGTCCTCCAAAAGGGCTTCATTGTCCTCCATTTTTGGAACTTTGCAATGGTGTGCAGTTAACCCATCATGTCGTATGTTGTTGGATTTGTATTGCAGAGCAGAATCCAAGGCAAAAATCGGTTTTGAAATATCTCCTTCCTATCTCCTTCCTGTTATGGCCAAAAAAAAAAAAAATCAGAAATATGCATTGAGCTCTATGGGAAAGTGAAAGTGCCCAATATTGCGGCTTTGCTTGTGAGTAGGCAAACATGCCATTGTATGCCAGAAAGGCCAGGCTGAGATGAATCCAAGACCTTGTCCTCCTTTTGAGGTTTGGGTATCCGGTCACCCTGGCCTGCATCCACTCACACTATCCGCTGGGTCTCCTCTAAGCTAAGCTAGGCCAGATTGCCTTCTCCTCTTCTTCCAGGAGAACCACAATTTTACGTGATATCACATTAATTAAGGCATAATGTCACCACCAAAGGTTCCAAGTCCTCTAGTTATGCCCAATATTCCCTCTAATTTTCAGTAGGCTTTCTGTGCAAAAAAATATTAGCCGAGCAGCTTTTGAAGGAAGATTAAATTTTTGTGTTCCACATAATAACAGTTGGAGTTTTGTACTTTTTGACTACACGTCAAAATACAATTTATTACAATATTTACAATAGAAAACATTTATTACATTATTTACAATACAATGTACGGAAAAAGATAATGAATTTATATTGTCTCAGAATTTTACCTCAGAAGCTGTTTCACCTCAGAATTTTATCTCAGAAGCTGGTTTACCTCAGAATTTTACCTCAGAAGCTGTTTCACCTCAGAATTTTACCTCAGAAGCTGTTTCACCTCAGAAGCTGTTTCACTTCAGAAGCTGGTTTATCTCAGAATTTTACCTCAGAAGCTGTTTCACCTCAGAATTTTACCTCAGAAGCTGTTTCACTTCAGAAGCTGGTTTACCTCAGAATTTTACCTCAGAAGCTGTTTCACCTCAGAATTTTACCTCAGAAGCTGTTTTACCTCAAAAGTGGTTTCACCTCAGAAGCTTTCACCTCAGAATTTTATCTCAGAAGCTGTTGCATCTCAGAAGCTTTCACTTCAGAATTTTACCTCAGAAGCTGTTTTACCTCAGAATTTTACCTCAGAAGCTGTTTCACCTCAGAAGCTGTTTCAACTCAGAAGTTTACCTCAGAAGCTGTTTTACCTCAGAACTTTACCTCAGCAGCTGTTTCACCTCAGTGAGAGTTGAAATCACCTCAGGAAAGGGTGTGAGTTCAGAGTCTCCTCGGGAAAGGAGTTGCTACCTTGCTAGATTTCTATGTTATTGTTACATGCTCTGAGTATTGATTTGTATGGATTTGACAAACGGACTCGATATATGATTATGCTATAGTTTTTTTTCCTGATTTTGTATTGGCTGTTGTGGTATTTGTAAATAGAGTTCTCCTGAAAGAATCCGTCGAGTGCTGCCTCACTTTTCTCCCACACACATACTGCCACTGTAATAATTAGAGGAAGCTCTGAGAGGGACTTCTACATAGTTCTGCTGTGGTGCTGCTGCACATATACTATACTGTATATACGTATATACCATGACAGATATGTTGGATGTTGTTGTTGTTGTGAAGACTTCCATTTCGGGGAGGGAGGAAGATACAGGGTGTGATAAATATAATAAATTAATCCATGATTGCTATCTAGAACCAGGTGTGCAAATGCTTGGAGAACCAGGTGTGCAAATGCTATTCTGACCCACGGGTGCCCAGCCATAACATACCCAGCCATAACCTCATCTCAATTCTTCTTCCAGCTGACAGTGAATGAACATGTTTACGCAAAGAGATGACTCGAAACTTCAGAGAGCCTCACATAATTAAGACTTGCCGGGAACATTTGTAACGTGAGCTTCAGCCGTCTCCTAGAATTATTGCAATGGTTATCGCTTTAGTAGGTATTAAATCGGAGTAATTATTACAAGCACCCATGAGTTATATGACGTGGCTCGCAAGCCGTTTCCCCTCCTCGAAAACCAAATGCACACCTCGCTGCTAAGCCGTTTAATGAAAAGGATAAAAAAAAGCAGACCCTGGATAATCAAATTACAGAAGAGATTTGCGATAAATTAATAACGCAGGTTTTCCGAAGCTTGATATATCAAGAGAATATTGGATGGAATGCACTGTTTTCGTATCCCCCATATCCGTGGTTTCGATTATCCGTGGTTCAAAAATCTCCCCATCATGTAAATATCTGCAATAGCATAACTAGACGGGGGGTCAAAGCGGTATGTTTTGCAGGCAGCTTCACCGCAGCATCCAAGGGACCCTCCAGAAAAAATTGCTTGCAATAGCAACACTACTACAGAGTTATCGCAGAGTTATCACTACTACTACTACTAAATCGCAGATGTAGGCTCTGATGAAGTAGCAATAATAATACAGAAATAATACTTTCACTGTAACTTTCTGCAGTCGCTGAGCTGGAGGGAGTCTAATGTGCTAGACGCAGGAGAAGAAAAAATTTTTTGCTCTCAAACTGTGTCCACCAACAGTTCTCCGATCAAACCGACTCCTTCGCCGGCGGTCCCACGGTTTGTCACAATCTGTCACATGCCGACACTTAACTTCAGAAGTGATGATGATATGGTGTTAATAGGCTCCATTAGCCTATTACAGGAAAAGCTCGTTCATCTTAATAGCTTGGAGGATGGCCAAAATATGCAGATAATCAGGAAATGGGATAAATGGGAGTGCGATTGCCGGAAGGGGTACCAGAAGGGAAGGGGTTTCACAATAATTTTTAAAGGATGGGATTTAGGGATAATAGAGTCAAGTAATGAAAGGTACCATTCATTCAGGCTACAATCCAGAGTAACTACGTGACCTTTTACACTGACGTAGTTACGGTGCTACCTATGGGAAACCTATGGGAAATGCATAGAGCAATCCAGAATAAGTGCCTCTTACTTCTTCCCATAGTTACTCAGGATTGTTGGGTCATCTATCTATCTATCTATCTATCTATCTATCTATCTATCTATCTATCTATCTATCTATCTATCTATCTATCTGTCTGTCTGTCTGTCTGTCTGTCTGTCTGTCTGTCTTGGTAGGTAGGTAGGTAGGTAGGTAGGTAGGTAGGTAGGATGGACAGATCTATCGTTCCAATTTCAGTATGCTGCCGAAGCGAGCACGAACAGATCTATCTATTTAGGTAGATTGATAGGTAGGAAGGAAGAATGGACATATATATGTATCTAGGTGGATTGATAGATATGTCCATCCTACCTACCTACCTATCAAGGTAGAACAGATCTATCTATCTAGGTAGATTGGTAGGTAGGATGGACAGATCTATCTATCTAGGCAGAACAGATCTATCTATGTAGATTGGTAGGTAGGTAGGATGGGCAGATCTATCTATAGATCTATCTATAGAACAGATCTATCTATCTAGGTAGATTGGTTGGTAGGTAGGATGGGCAGATCTATCTATAGATCTATCTATAGAACAGATCTATCTGTCTAGGTAGATTGGTAGGTAGGTAGGATGGACAGATCTATGTATCTAGGTAGATTGGTAGGTAGGTAGGATGGACCTACCTAGATAGATGTATCTGTCTGTCTAGGTAGACTGGTAGGTAGGATGGGCAGATCTATCTATCTAGGTAGAACAGATCTATCTATCTAGGTAGATTGGTAGGTAGGATGGGCAGATCTATCTATAGATCTATCTATAGAACAGATCTATCTATCTAGATAGATTGGTAGGCAGGTAGGATGGACAGATGTATCTATCTAGGTAGATTGGTAGGTAGGTAGGATGGGCAGATCTATCTATCTAGGTAGAACAGATCTATCTAGGTAGATTGATAGGCAGGTAGGATGGACAGATGTATCTATCTAGGTAGATTGGTAGGTAGGCAGGATGGGCAGATCTATCTATCTAGGTAGAACAGATCTATCTATCTAGGTAGATTGGTAGGCAGGTAGGATGGACAGATGTATCTATCTAGGTAGATTGGTAGGTAGGCAGGATGGTCCTACCTAGATAGCTAGATGTATCTATCTATCTAGGTAGACTGGTAGGTAGGATGGGCAGATCTATCTATTTAGGTAGAACAGATCTATCTAGGTAGATTGATAGGCAGGTAGATATGATGGACAGATCTATCTATCTGGGTAGAACAGATCTATCTAAGTAGATTGATAGGTAGATAGGATGGACAGATCTGTCTGTCTGTCTGTCTGTCTGTCTGTCTATCTATCTATCTATCTATCTATCTATCTATCTATCTATCTATCTATCTCTCTATCTCTCTATCTCTCTATCGTCAGATGCTGTCATTCAGTATCATTCAAACTGACAATTTTTCAAGGCTCCAACTGGTTCATTCCCCTCTCCCGTCCACCAGCGTGGGATGGAGTCCTTCAGAAATGGTTTGAGCGGAGTCTTCCTGTGCCTGGGGGATAAAGAGGGAGCTGCAAGCAGGTGGTGCTGCCTCCTCCATTCCAAACGAAGGCCTGAGAACATCACAGCCATGTTGCCATAGTGATGGAGCGCATGAGAAGATGGAGGAGAGGAATAATGAGGAGTCAACAAGGCCACCGAGACCAGCAGGCAGGGTCGGTCCTGGGAAATGGCCTCATTGAGTCAATAGCCATTGTGGCTTCTCTCTCGGGAGGCGCCTGACATCCTGCAATCTGCTATTCAAAAATTAAGCACATTGTTTGGAAGGAAGGGCGCATGAAGAGAGGTGAGAGGGTGCCGGAAGGTGCAATGCACCTCGGTTTGGCTTTCAAGTACGGCACGGCTGAAATGCTTGCCCTCTGTTCTTGAAGAGCTTTGAATAAAACAGTGCTAACCTAAGGGGGGGGGGGGGCATTGAGAAACCCAAAATGGATCAAAATGTTCATGTTGCCAAGAAATTAAGATTCACACTTCTGGTTTCTAAGACCGCTTCCATTTGTGCCTCCTGCGAGTGGCGTAGCAAGAAGGGGTGCAAAGCATTAAGTTTGGCAGGGTGTCTCACTGTGGCGCATAAGCCCAAAATGTGATGTTTATGAAACATCCCCTGGTGATGCCAAAAGGCAGGGGCTGATGATCCCCCCGATACAGAAACCTCCACTTTGCTCCCACAACAAAGAATGGCTCCAAATGGGAAGCACTGCATGCCACGGGAAGCCTCCCTGCAAAACTTAGTGCTTTGCACCCCCACTAGCGATGCCACTCCTACTGTAAAAGAACTCCCAAACTGTTGCTGTCATGCGGAGAGAGACCACGTTGCAACTGTCATGCCAGAGATTTCCAATGATTTGCAGCCGAGCTGATCTAGAGGACGGTATAATCTTTCCCCATTTTCTGTTGTAACACAATTTGGTAATTTTAAAAAAGTAATTCAGGCGCGGTTCATTTTGGAGCCCATTTCTGGTCGCTCACTTGCTCTGATTCCTTCCCGACAGTTGCAAACATGGCTGTTTTTATGGGAATCAAAATTGAATCATTTTGGCTGATGTGGCAATTCATTCCTTGCTTAAATGTACAGGAGCACCCGTGGGATCACATCCACCCAGACTGTTCCGGGTCCTCTTTCTTCATATGTGGGAAAGGCTCATTGCGGCGCTTTCGGAGATGAAATAAAGTAATACTATTATTGCTGCAAGCACGATTCCATCTTTAATAACAGCACAGACTGATGCCTTTTGGAGATCTGAAGTACCATGGCTGGAACATGGTGCATAAGAACTGTATGAGCGAGCATTTGCGCATCGGTGCATGGATCTGGCTCACAGCTCACAGCTCCATCACGACTGTGTTTGCTAAGCTTAAGTCCTCTCCATGAATCCACAGAGTGAGGGATTTCCTAGCTCAAATTGCTAAATCAGATTCATCCCAAAATGTGATGTTTATGATAGATGCCCCCCAATGATGCCGAAAAGAAGGGACTGGTGATGTCACAAAGCATGCCCTGATGATGTCCCAAATACTGTAGATAGATAGCTGTCACTAGGCAGGGCCTGATGATGTCATACAACTGTTAGTCATGGAAATATGGGGAAAAAATCTATACTGGGGTGGAACATAGAATGGTAATATCTGTTGTGAACGGAGAAGAAACGAAAAACAAGGAGATGGAGTACAGGAAGCACTGTTGTTGATTTTGCTAGTTACCTTATGCCTGCTCATAAGGAAAAGGAGGTCAGTGAGGATTTTTTCCAGGATGCAAAGATAAAAAAGAGGACATATCCTGGAAAAAGAGGACATATGATCACCCTGGCATTGCTGCCTCTATTGCTTCTCTAGTTGTGTTGCTTTTTTATTGTCATAATGGCCCTGCTTGCCTTAATATTGATATAATAATATAGATATGGGCTGTGGGTGGCACAAGAGGTTAAGACACTGTGCCTGTTAACCAGCAGGCCAGGGTTCGAGACCTGGGTCGGTCCCCACAAGACGGGGTGAGGCCTTGTCCTTAGCCCTGCTCTGTGATGCAGCTGGAACCCATCATATTGGCTCTGCCATTCCATTGGACTACTTCAGTGGCATGGAGACGGGGGGTTTTGCTGCTTGGGTAACAACCTATCCTCCATATCAATCTAACCCAGGCCTTCATGCTTTGCATGCAGCGTATGCAGCACTGAGCACGATACCATAGTCTCTCAAGACTGACATGTTTTTTTTAATATAGATATTTATTTAGCATATGGCAGATACATGGACTTGTGATAAATCAAATGTTAATGTCCAGTCCACCGATATATTGAATATATAAAATATATACTGAATATATAAAACAAATATAATATATTGATATATTAAAACACCAGAATCTGAATTAAGTAAATTCTAACGTAGACAGACTTGCTCTGGATCTTCCAAGGGAGAAATTGGCTTCTGGGATCTGGACGGCACCCACGGGAAACTTTTATTTTATTATTAAAATGCAAATTGTGTCTCTGCAGAACCGGCTCCCTGATTAAATGGAAGACGCATTTACTTAGGACTCATTGCAGTCAAGTGTAATCAAGACTGAATTGATTTTATATTCTGTTCGTGTAAACACAGCTCACTCTAACTCTTAAAAATCCATAAAGTAGCAAAAAAATTAGCAGCCCCATTTTTCAAAAGGATCTATAGTTAAAGCGCAGAGCTGCAAATGTCCTTCCTTGGCGTATGACATAAGGAATGCATAAATAAATACATTGCCGTGGTATTGCTGGGCTCTGGAGGCTATCAAAGTAGAGCTTAAACGCTGACCATTTTTCAGGGCTACTTCCCCTTCCTGTCTTCCCAGTGAATTAATTAAACTCATTAGTTTGACAAGCGGAATAGCCCATTCCATCTCACCACCATGTTTCCCATCCGGTCTCAGAAGCCGAGCTACGGCTTGATTATAATAGATTGCGCCGAAAAGCACTTACGATCATGAGCGTCTTTGAACGAGGGATGAAGTGCTCAGAGTCATGCGCGGAATATTGCTCAGCTGTCACATAGCTCTTTCTCACTCAAGCAGGACCAATCTTAGGAGTTGTAGGACCCAACGCAAAGCATTTTTGTGTAGGCTTCCATCCCCATGAGATCTCCCTACCCGCCAGGATGTGGGGCATTAGTGAGCCACCTATCCCTCTCGTCACAACTGCTGTGAACCCAATTAGGGTGGAAAGAAGGACTTGCTGCTGTCTGATGTTTGCCTGCACCATGTGCACACATGCGCTTTCCAAAGACTGGGAGAGCATGGCATGGTGGCCCTTGCAGATCTTTTGCTCCGAGTTGTCCTTCAATTGAAGCTAGCATTGCCTTTCCTCAACATTGTCTTCCGCTGTAACTATCCCAAGGTCTACTCAGATCCGAAGGTCCTTACTATCTCAGGGCTTTTTTTACAGCAGTACCTTTTTCCACCTGTTCCCCACTGTAGGTAATTACTAATTATTCATATGTGGATGACCAGTGGTGAGATTGGCACATTATTTTCCCCAGAAAAAGCGCTGGTCATAACTATCCCAAGGTTTACTTGAATCTGCACCTCCTCCAGATCTGCACCATCACCTCTTGACTCAGTATCCAGACTGTAAGCAACTCAGGACAGAGACTTGTCTAATCACTCTATGTCAAGTGCCATGCTTGCCGATGGCGCTGCATAAATGAACACCTACACAGGCAGGGTGAGCCGGCGCATCCATCACATTGTGATGTAGCAGAAAAATTAGAGCAAGAGCCGTGACAGTCCTATGGGTGCTAAAATGCAAAGGGAGCATTATTATGTTTTCCGTGCGCTGCACACAACGCCTAGTTTTATGTATTTATTATTTTTGCTGAGCTGGAGGCTGCCTAATAGAAACAATCATTATGCACATTTCACAGACATTACGCCCAGCGATCGAAATTAAACTTTAAGAAGTTTCTCTCTCTCTTTTTTTTAAACACACGTTCCCGTCGTGTAAGATGTTAAGATGCCAATAAATCGGAGCATAAACAGTAAGCTGCAAATGAAAATTAATTCAGCTTGCAAAGTGCATTTGAAAGGCTGCTTAAGCCAGCGACGACTGACAAATCAGAGGTCATTTGTGGAGAGCTCGGGATGCGGCAATGCTGGAGGAAGTGAGCAAGTATGTCAGATTGCAAGAAGATTGGGGTCTGGAGTCTATGTGCTGCGCCACTGATTGTCCCTATTCTCGTTTTGTGAATCAGTTTCTCCAGCTTTTCCATGCTTGCCTGCAAGGCAAATTGGAAGCCCAAGTTAATCTCAGCTTAATTTGGGGAATCAGTCCCAGTATCAGTCCCCAGTTTGGGGAATCTACCCCAGTAACATATTTTTGTACCCATTTATCAAAGATAGGAGGGGTTGTGATTCTAGAGCAGGGGTGTCCCAACCCAGGGGTCAGATGTGGTGCACTGCAAGCTTCAATGTGGCTGGAAGCACGACCCCTCCATCTGGCTGTTGGGCAAGCCTTGTATTCCTCTGGATCTGTCTCTAATACACTCTTATACGTAATGGTATTCAAATTTGAAATGTACATTATTTTTTTCCGCCCCCAACAGTATCAAAGAGATTATATGGGCCTCCTGCCAAAAGGTTTGGACACTTCTCCTCCAGAAGAACCCACCCTGTTCCTATGACCGTCTCTGTCTCCCATATCACAGTTTTTTGGGTGCATCCAACTTGACAATCCAAACTATAAGTAATCACTGACTTGATGGATGTATATTTTGAGAGTTGCCCTGTTGGAAAAGGAACAGAGTGCTTAGGTACAGATTAACAGCGTATGTGCTGTTGGTTTCTACCCACTTTTGTTTACTGGAAGAGCTGAAGTGCATGGTTTAAACTTTGATCTGAATTTGATCTCTCTTCTTACGTTGACTCAGCTGTTGTCACTGCATTTTAATGACTGAGGCTGCAGTCCTAAAGACACTTTCCTAACCTCCAGTTAGGTCGACCTAAGCCCCAGTATGAGTTGTGTGCTATCCTGGGGATGTCAGGAAAATGCCATAAGGCTCTCCTGGGGGTGGGTTAGGCGGGTGCACAGACATATGCTTTCCTCTTTACCTTGCCACGGGAACAGGAAGACCAATGAGTTGTGCCAGCCTAAGACCCTTTGAACACAATCAATCACTCAGTCAACCTATGGGCAAAATCCATAGCAGTTACGGGTCGATGCAGTTACGTCACCATCTAGTGTTATCTTATGGAAAGTCTTTTGCTCCACGTTTGCCCTTGCTCTGGAGCAAGGGGCTTAATTTCACTTTAGGATATAGGCCTATGTCTGTCCGTCTATCTATCCTGCTCAGATTACCTCTCTCTCTCTCTCTCTCTCTCTTTATATATATCTATATCTATATCTATCTATCTATCTCTCTATCTCTCTATCTATCTATCTATATAAAGAGAGAGAGAGAGAGAGAGAGAGAGAGAGAGAGAGAGAGAGAGAGAGAGAGAGAGCCTGAGCAGTGTTTATGTATTTAATTGGTGTTTTATTGTTTTCCTGATGTTAGCCGCCTTAAGCTCCCTCTTGCAGGGAGGGAAAGGCGGGATATAAAACAAACAAACAAACAAACAAACAAACAAATAATAAAAAATGTATCAATGTAGCAGTATTTATATCCCGCTTTTCAACTAAGAAGTTCACAAAGTAGTTTACAAATGAAAAAAAAATTAATGGCTAATGGCTTGCTTTTACTTGCTTACAATGGGGCTTACTTTTGAGTAGACATGGTTAGGATGTGTCATTTATGCTATAGAGTTCGAGTACCTCCACATGAACCATATAAACTTATAAAGCAAAGCAGCCACACTCGGAAGAATTGCACAAGTTTATCAATTTGTCATTGGGAGTTTGGGCAAAAACCAACTTCAGAGAGGATGTCTCTCAAAGTGCATGTTGGGAATTAAATTTTTGGAAGGAATGCCAAAAGACCAGAGTTCATACAAGAGAACGAAGGGCCTTGGGAATCCATATTCTCGTTCCATTCTGAGCTGAAATGGTACTATTTTGTGCTTCAAATACCTGATTCTGTGCCGAATTGGATGAAAAACGAGCAGGATTCAGGAGTCCTTTAGATCCAATCATATATGTCACTCCACTTCACAATAGCTAAATTGCTTTGGATTCGAAATAAGAACGAGAGGCTCTCCAGTCGTGTGACTTTGCCCCTTCCGCAAATCGCTTTAGACTCCCAAAGAAATACAAAAATCTCTTCCTTGAATGACTTCTCGTTTAGCTCCTTACCGAGAATAGGCCGGCATTACCGCTACCCCAGCTATACTTGAGGAGCGAAAATAAGAGAATGCTAGCTATTTTGTGGGGTGAATAGAGAGGGATACAATGGGATCATTTTGGGGCAGCGAAGAACAGGCAGTTGCCACCTTATTGTGTCATTTGAAGATATTTATACATTTTGGAGCAGCAACGTGTAGCAGAGGGTGGAAGGGGGCAAAGCAAAGCTCGACAAAGGCTGTAATAATTGGAGGTGGATTTCGGGTAGACTGTGGCCAAGGAACACTGGGTATGCTCAAAGAGAAAAATGCTCCAGAAACATTTGCATACCAATGAGTGCTTCCAAACTTGAATTAAATCTCTAGTCTCGGAGTTTTGCTGAGTAGATTTC
Source organism: Cryptoblepharus egeriae (assembly GCA_030015325.1). Classification (NCBI taxonomy): domain Eukaryota; kingdom Metazoa; phylum Chordata; class Lepidosauria; order Squamata; family Scincidae; genus Cryptoblepharus; species Cryptoblepharus egeriae. Next base: position 28,415,875 of record JAREYC010000012.1, read on the forward strand.
TAAACCTGGACTAACTCTCATCTCAGATCCTTCATTTCTTTTAGAAAGCCACTCCATAGGAGGTTCTATGGCTCAACAACATCATGAGTAGCATGTGCTACACTGATGAGGTCCATATTTTGGACATAGACCTGGAAGATCTAGGTTCAAATTCCTGTTTGGCTTCCTGGGTGACCTTGGATCATTCACTCTCCTTCTCAGCCTCACCAACATCACAGGGTTGGGGCAGATGTGCTAGGCTGGTGAGGTCCAATAGTTGGACATAGACCTGAAAGATCCAGGTTCAAATTCCTATTTGACCATGAAACATCCTGGGTAATGTTGGACCACCCACTCTCTTTCTCAGCCTCACCTACATAACAGGGTTGGTGTAGACGTGCTAGGTTGGCGAGGTCCAAGAGTTGGACGTAGACTCGGAATATCCAGGTTCAAATTCCTACTTGGCCATGAAACTTCCTGGTTTACCTTAGACCACCTACTCTCTCAGCCTCACCTACATTACAGGGTTGGTGTAGACATGCTAGGCTGGTGAGGTCCAAGAGTTGGACATAGACCTGGAAGATCCAGGTTCAAATTCCTACTTGGCCATGAAACTTCCTGGGTAACCTTGGACCACCTATCCTCTTTCTCAGCCTCACCTACTTCACAGGGTTGGTGTAGACATGCTAGGCTGGAGAGGTCCAAGAGTTGAATGTAGACCTGGAAGATCCAGATTTTAATTCTTGCTTGTCCATGAAGCTTCCTGGGTCACCTTGGACCACTCACTCAGCCTCACCTACATCACAGGGTTGGTGTAAAGATAAAAAGGTGGGAAGAGACAATGTACTCTGAAGTATAGATGGTATAGAAATGTGAATAAATAATAAATAGCAGAAATAATAAATAGCAGAAGGAATAATAATGACTAATTCAAGTTGTGAAACTTTATTCCACATGGGTTAGACCTCTTCTCTGTCTCAGAGGCAGTTGGGAATGGAGACTGCTGGAAACCAGATCTGGAACCAGATCAAATGGATACAAACTGGAAAAGAGGAGTTTCCAGTGGACATCAGAAGAAATTCTTTCCCATTCCCATTACTGGGGATCTTCTGAGATCATCGCATTAATATATCCTGGAAAAGTGCATGTGTCACATGAGGGCAATTCGAATCTAGCCTCCATTCTGAGGAAGAACCGGGAAGGGGGGAAACAGGCTGGTTCCTTTTTTGCTTGCATTGATAAGAACGCCACACATGGGCCTGCTGTTTATAGGGCAGACTGTAACTTAATGTTTATGGGGAAGTGCTCTGAAATGCATAACCTGAGACCCGGCATGCTCTTGCACAAATTCTAATGAGGAATGAATTGGAAGCCGGAATACCTTGGCAGAGAGCGAGAGAGAGAGAGAGAGAGAGAGAGAGAGAGAGAGAGAGAGAGAGAGAGAGAGAGAGAGAGAATTCACTGCTCTATCCTATTCCCCACCATTGAAGATTGTGCCTTGATGATGTTACATTCATTACGATGATGATGGTGGCGACAATGATGATGGATATCTGCTCCATACAATGTTGGGGAGCCCCATATGAAGGCCTGACAGTTTACATAAAAGTACAGGTATCCTTGCTTTCTGACGGTTCATTTTCTGATGATCCACTCTGATGATCCACTCTTTCAACTATACCCAGAACTCATTCATTCAACACATGTGCTGCTCTTCCAACCTCTCTCTGTAGTTCTAAAGGCCAAAATTGGCCTCCGCCGTGTTGTAGCTCCTGGTCTAATTCCATTCCCCAAAGGAGTTAATCAGGTGTAGGGGGCACATTGCACCTGGGCATAGGGTTGGAAAGGGAGACAAAGGAGGGGAGATGGAGCATTCCTAGGATCTGACATTTTTCAGTCTTACCAGGGCTCTTGAGAGGAGGTACAGGGAGAACATCCTGGGATCAAAAAGTGGTCTTGGGGCTGCCTGTGTGGGGTTGTCATATATCCCCCCCCCAAACAGGGACAATCCTGATTTTGGGGGATTGTGTTCACATCCTGGCAAGTGGGACAGAGGGTCCTGCCCTGATTTTGTGGAAGAGAATTATGGCAACCCTATGAATGCGGTGTTGATGGGGTAAATTGAATGGGGCTGCCTGCCTAGACTCTTGCAAGAGATATCTTCCGAGCCAAACCTTGAAAGTCATCCTGGTTTCTTTATAGGGCTGTTTCTCCCGTCGGCAGAATCCTGTCTTTCAGCAAAAGAAGCCCACCGGCTGTCATTGTGGCAAACACGGCTCCAACAGAACTTTACAGCTTTTCCTTCTTGCTCCGACTGCATAATGGGATTGGAAAATCAAGAGCTGACACCTCATTCTCTGAAGAGGCACTAAGTGAAGACACCTTCTAATTAAAGGTGCTCCGAGGCTGCTTGGAAGAAAAAATCTTTAGAAAAATGCTTCTTTTCCTCTCCTTTTGAGTTCCTTTGTAGTGAAAAGTTTGAATTATACAGTTTAATACTACAGTTTTACAAACTGCTTTTCTACTCATATAGCGAGGTACTCATGCAAACACGCATGCACTCATGCATTCAATTTTTCATGTGAGCCAGGCAAAGGCAGGGGGTCCTTTGCATTTCTAATTGCTGACTGCCCCTCTACAACAGTAAGAAAAACTGTTTTTAAACAATCATAATGGGATGCACTTTTTGAAAAAGACTGCTTTTATTTAACACATTTTTAGTATCAGCAGGGAGTCCCAGAATCAAACTCCTGCAGATATTCAGGCACAACCCTGGAAATTGATTTTTTTATTGTTCTTATTATATGCTGATTTTTTAATCCATGAGAAGTTCCAAAAATGAACCATAGTGGACAACATGGGATAACTGTATACTATTATAGTATTATTTATTGGTTAATCTTTAGTTTGATACCAGCAGGCCTCCGTCAGTCTTGGAAGACTATGGTATTGTGCTCTGCACTGCATACGCTGCATGCGAAGCACGAAAGCCTGGGTTGGATTGTTATGGAGGATAGGCTGTTACCCAAGCAGCAAATCCCCCCTCTCCACGCCACTGAATTAGTCCAATGGAAAGGCAGAGCCGATACGATTGGATCCAGCTGGCCTCGCAGAGCTGGGCTAAGGACAGGAGCTCACCCTGTCTTGTGGGGCCAACCTGGGTCTCGAACCCTGGCCTGCTGGTTAACAGGTACAGTGTCTTAGCCACTTGCGCCACCCACAGCCCAATGACTGGCAAAAGTTTAATGGTTCAAAACCTAACCAAGGAGCTAAGAGCTGTTGAGATACTATTGTTGTTGTTGCTGCTATTATTGTTATTGTTATACAGTTCCTAAATTTAAACTCCTTAGGAAAGTAGTTGGCTGGACTAGGAGATCAACACCAGGATCCAAAGCTGACACTCACCTCATTCTCAAATGCCAACCTAGACCAACTGGAAGATATGGTGCAGTGATTTTCAACCGGTATGGAACAGTGAGGTGCTGTGAATGGTCCACGAGTGTGCTGTGAGAGTTTTGCAAATGTAATTATCTATTCCGTTAATGCTATTTATTAATTGGGTTATCAAGGAATTGAACCCCAACCAGCAGCATGGTGTAGCTTATCAATTGTCCAAAGATTGGTGGTGTGCCGTTACTGTATTACCACCGGGTTGGCGTGAATTGAGGGTTGTGGGTGGCGCAAGTGGTTAAGACGCTGTGCCTGTTAACCAGCAGGCCAGGGTTCGAGACCCAGGTCGGCCCCACAAGACAGGGTGAGCTCCTGTCCTTAGCCCAGCTCTGCGACGCCAGCTGGATCCAATCGTATTGGCTCTGCCTTTCCATTGGACTTAATTCAGTGGCATGGAGAGGGGGGATTTGCTGCATGGGTAACAGCCTATCCTCCATAATAATCCAACCCAGGCTTTCGTGCTTCACATGCAGCGTATGCAGCACCAAGCACAATACCATAGTCTTTCAAGACTGACGGTGCGCCTTGAGATGAAAAATATTGAAAATCACTGGTCTGGCGGTTCTTCACCTGTGCTGCAAGACTGGTTAGTGCATTAAAAAATTACATTGTTCATTAAGTAGCTAAATCTCAGCTCAGCAAAGCCCAGCCTTCACTCAGTTCTCAGGCATTAAACTATTAAGGCACAAATGCATTCAGGGTTCAGGGAAGAGAAGCAGTGAACACATCTGTCTCTCCCTGGAATAAATAAATAGATGGTTCCCCCCTCCCTTAATTATTCTACGGCATTCCTTGGCAAGGCCGACACCTGTTTGACAGGGGAAGGTCGGAACAATCTAGCGAAACAAGAATCCACATTAAGCCAGGAAGGAGAATAATCAGACATCTGCGCCAAGGAAAGAGGCTGCTGGTCCCTGAATACTGTTAACAACAACATAGTTCAATAAGAAAGGAGGTTGTGGCAGTGGTATAGGTAGAGTGGGTCGGAGCAGTCCGTCCCAGAGGAAGCCTTGCTATGGCATGGAGGGGCCCCTATTCAAAGCCGTTCCAGGTGGAACCATTCCACTTTATTCCCTCTTGCCTGACCCCAGCATGACAGTCGGCTCCGCTCTTCACTTCCGTCCCTTCACCCTGTGATAACTGGAATATATGGGCTGATGATTATCAAGGTCATCAGTGCATTCTCCATTTAGAACCCTATAGTTTCAGCTTGATCCGGATCATTGGTGGTATTCAGTGAAGGTCAATTTGTTCCAGAAAGCTAAGTCAATTGGGCCAGATGCACCCAAAACACTGAGTTAGGCTTGGTGATGTCATAAGATAAAGCCTGGTGATGTCATAAGACAGGAGCTGGTGGATGTCATAAGACCACTGACCCATGAATAACAGAGGGGCAAAAAAATGGATATCATAGAATCATAGAGTTGGAGGGGACTCAGGAGGTCATCTAGTCTAACCCCCTGCCGGTAGCAGGAAAACCTCCTAGAGCATCTCCGACAGATAATTAAATCTGATATCTAAAAATCAATATTTAAAATGGCTAGAAAACCTGGGAATAAATACACAACAGCTGGATTATAGCTGGCCCCAAAAATATTTAAAAACATATCCAATCTAATATTGCAGGAAAGGAAGAAACTAAGAAAGGAAAGGACAGACCCAGAGTGAGGCTTCCTCCAAGACTGACTGCTCCACCCCCTCCAGCTATGCCACTCTAATGACCTCCTTTCTTTTATTGGACTCTGTTGTGGTGATTAATAGTATTTATATACCAATTTCAACTAAACTTCCCAAAGTGGTTTATGGAGAATATCAAACAATAAAATAAATGTTTTGGCAACAGCATTTCTTAAACAGGTATCCAAAATATATTGGAAAAAATCTCCCTGCTTTCGCTCTCTGATTTTTTTCCTTCAAATTCCTCGCCTCTAAAATGTTCACGTGCATGTGGACGCAGCCGCAAAAGCGCACCTAATTAGTGCGCAACTCGTATTAATGAAGCCACCTGGTGCAGATTTGTTTCACCGAGGTTTTCAGAAATGGATAGCGGGATAGGAAGAGCCGGGTAGAAATTTTAATTGCTTGTTGCTGCCCCATTAAGCTGCATTAGCAGTCCATTTGAGAGCTAATATAATAAAAAACTATTTTCACTCCACCAGATGTTGATCTTTAAAAATGGGGTGACATATGTGGTGATAAAGACACTAATAGGTCACAGGGCAACTATTAGCAGGCTGCCCAGACCTCTGGGTTTCCTGGTGGCCCCAGAAATTGGACCCCTGGACTGGGGGTCAGGGACGGGGCTCTCCTCCTCCAGAAAATGGATGTATGGGAGGGTGCTCTGGACGGGATAGGGGTTGTCCTGGGTTGGCAAGGCTAAGTACTGGCCAACCAGGCAGCCGCTTTCTACAATAGTTTGACTGTGCAGGTGTGTGGGCAGAGCATCTGCTCCTGGGATCTGACTGTGCATATGCCTCCACTTTCACTCTCCCTAGAGGCATGCACAGCCAGGACCTCAGGCTTACTCCTGAGTCAGGGAGAGGGTCCTTGCCTATGCATCCCAGTCCTATCCATATCTACTCAGACATAAGCCCATTAAAACAATGGAACTTACTCCTGAGTCAGGGAGGAGGTCCTTGCCTGTACAGCCAGGTCCTTCCCTACATACCTCTCCCACCTTCCTTTCCCCTCACTTGCATGGCTTGTGTTGCTGCAAACTGCTTTGAGGGTGTCTTACATGGATGTGTCAGAATCATGCATGTTGAAGTCACTTGCTTGGGTTGTGTTGCTGCAAACTGTTTTGAGTGTGTTTTACATGTCTTTGTTCAGAATCATGCATGTTAAAATGTTTTAAATGTGTTGAAATTAAGTACTGGAAATCAATACAAGTATTTTTGCTTTATTTTAACATGTCCTATGGTTGGCCTACATTTTGGGGTGTCCTACATTTTTTTAACCAGGTGGGAATTTTGGCTTGTGGGACAGGAATTTTGGGGAGGTGGGGGGATTTTGGGTTTGGCATATGGTCACCCTATTAGCACCCGAAATATGCAACTCTTTGGGGACAAGGAATCAATGCACAGTTTAATGCTTAACTTTTAGAGAGTTGTGTGGTGGCATAGCTGGGGGGAAGCACTATGTTTTCATGCCAGATTAGGCTTCTTAACGAGACTGTCGGACTTCCTGTCACCTGCAGTAGGTTGGCATCTGATCTCACCAAGAGGAACATCTTAGTAGATGGTGAGAGGCCCACAACATCTCCAGATGATCCCAGAGCAGTACAGTCCATAGCCCATAGTGGCAGACTGGCTTCAATCCTAATCCCCAGTTAGGCCAGCCTAAGTGCCGGCACCAGTCTGTGCTGGCCTAGGGGTGTCCCTCCTGGAGAGATTTGGCCAGTACACAGACATGCACCATCCTCCCCACATGATCACGGGAATGGGAAGCGAGTGTGTTGTGCTGGACTAAATTGGTCAGGACAGAGCCCTGCCTTATATAATCTCCCATTTCAGGTTTTAATTAAAAGTCCGCAGAGTACAACACTGTGTTAAGTGCAACATTTGGGAGATCTCGGCTCTTTGCTGACCTTTCGGGAGCAAAGCGGTGCATCTCCTGGTCGTGCTTCGGTTTCTCTATGAGGTCATGACAGCCTCTGTGAGCCTTTACCCCCCACCCAACACACACATAAATATTTGATATTGAAGGCTAATTCATGTTTTCAATGGCCTCCTTTTTCCTTTCAAGGAAACAAAGTGCTCCAGAAACACTTCCTGACACATCCTCCGTCATCCTTCACCCCCCCTCTTCAAACACGAGGACCAGGCGAGAGCCTTAACTTGGTTTGTGGTTTATTAGGAGCGTGAGCCGGAGCAGGGCCGGCTATTCATTAATTGCCACGTCTTTCTGTCAACAGTTTAAAATGCCAAATGAAATGTCGGTTTCCTCCCCCCCCCAATTCTGCTCACTGGTTTAATGAGGGTGGCATGAACGTCTGTGCAGAAAGTGGAACCAAATTCCATTCAAAACACATATTTTATATATCATCCAATGTTTTGTATTAAATTTCTTACAAAGAGCATAAGGTGGTATGCATAGTTCCTCCACTCGAATTGTATTTACAACAATCCTGCAGGGTAGGCAAGACTGAGAGTGACTAGCAAAAGTCACCAAGGAAGCATCATGATTTGAACCTTGATCTTCCACCATTAAAGATGGTGCAGTGGTTCTGGAATTGGATGAAGACCCTTCCCTTTCCACTTTCAATGGCATTCCTACCAAAAGACCCTTCTGGGTGACTACCCTCTTTTCTGAGTTCTGCAATGATAGTGTCCCATGACCCATGGGAGATATAATACTCCCAAAGGTGTAGGAGTCAGGACAACATGGAAACGGTGCTGACTATCCCTACAATCCAGAATAACTATGGGAGCACGTAAGAGACGTTACGTGCACCCGTAGTTACTGCACCACCTAGTGAAAACCTATGGGAAATTCATACTGCAATCCGGAGTAAATTGTTCTTACGCTGGAGCAAGGACTCCCCATAGTTACTCTGGATTTCACCCTATGCTCATTTCCATTGTAAACCACGTTAAACATCCATTCCAGATGCCAGAAACCCATGTAGTTTCTATGCTCAGTATGTCAGGACCTTGTGGACCATGCACAGTTCCATCCCCGGTGTGAGGAACCTATGTAATTGCCATGCTCAATTGCATACTGACCTTGTTGACCATGCTCAGTTCCATCCCAGGTACCAGGAACCTATGTAGTTTCCATGCTCAATTCTGACCTTTTTGACTATGCTCAGTTCCACCCAAGTCCAAAAATCCATATAGTTTCCATGCTCAGTTGTCATGACCTTGTTGACCACTCTGTTCCATCCCAGCTGCCAGAAACCCATGTAGTTTCCATGCTCAATTTGTCATGATCTTGTTGACTATGTGCAGCTCCATTCCATGTGCCAGAACCCATGTAATTTCCATGGTCAATATGTCATGATCTTGTTGACCACCATCAGTTCCATCCCAGGTGCCAGGAACCTTTCCATGCTCAATTACAGAATCACGGTTGTTGACCATGCTCAGTTCCATCCTGGTTCCAGGAACCTATGTAGTTTCCAACATGCCCAATATCCATACCAAGGATGCAGGTGTCTAGGAAAACAGCATCATCCAGTATCCCTGGTGCCTGGAATACTCATGGTAGAAGTGGAGGTGCAAGAGTGGAGGTACAAATGCCTGCTGAACTGCAATAAGGGGGGAAAAAATGCAACCAACTGTACATTATCAAAAGGGCAAGCACAGGCATGTTATTATTCCCAGAGAGGTAATTCTGGATTTGCCCCAAGAAGATTCCTATTTCTATATCCGGAATTGAGAATCTGAAGTTTTTAAATCTTCCCAGTTGTGATCGCTTCAATTTCTCCTGCCAGGCAGAGGCTGAGGATGGCACCCCCTCAACTTGCAAATGCCAATGCAAACATTTCCGCCCTGAAGGCAAATATTAATAATGCCCGACTGTTCAGCTCCCTAATTTGAAGCAGGGCATACAGAACCGTGCAAATAAAGAAACTGGTGACTGTCTGGAGGCTTAGAATGGGAGTATGTTTAATTGTGGGGGGTCCACGACTGTGACCCCCAACTCCCTTCCTTCTCTGCTTGCCTCTTGTAAGCGTTTCTGGAAAAACAACAACTTTCAGCGAGAGTTTATAGACCTTTTTTCTTTAATGAACTGCATCGCACTGCATTTGGAAGAGGATGTATGTTTAGGACAGAGCCCAGAGTTCTCAATATTGTCTCTCTTTGCCAACTGCCCTCTGAGCCAGCTTCAAAACTCCCCTGGCGGTTCCGTCGACAGGCCTGTCAATTCAGATCCGTCAGAGACGCAGGCTTGGAAGAGAATAGCTGGTCAGCTTCCCCCGTCAGTGATGACACTCCTTGCGGTTCTCCTTGAACCTCCACCAAGATGCTGCGGCTCCAACAAGCCATGATGCTCATTTGCCCATCACGCTGCTAAGGACGGGGTTTGTGATGGACAGCTGAGGATGTGCCCTTCTGATATACCGCAGCTTCCGGGGCCTGGAGTCCCACTATGAGTTTCCAAACTATACCATCCCAGATGCCCTCAAGCTCTGGACTACACTCTACTGTGGACACGCAAATGCCCATAATTTTCATTTCTAGAAGGGAAAAATCATTATAGAGGCAGTTCAAGGTCCTGAACAAAGAAACACAACTCTTGGATCAATCTCAATGAGTTTTATTTTTATTTTTTCACACTTTTTTTAAATTCCACAGATAATGCTCATGCACATAGTTCTTGGTCACCCCCATACCTGTTCCCACAAGCCCCACCATATTAGATCAATCCATCAACAGTCCTTATATACCGTTTTTCAATGAAAAGTTTATGGCTTTCATAGATTTTATGAAATTTGAGAAATCCAAGCCCAACAGGGAAGAAGACACTGCAAGAACGTTGTGATCCAGGTAGATCTGGGAACCACTAAGTAGAGTAGTCCATGCATGATTGGGTGGTTGCATGACGAGATGGAAACCATATTTCTCCTTTGTGCTTTGAGAAGGGCTAGTTTGGTGCATTACACAAACTGGCTGTTTTATCCTAAAGACACTTTCCAGGGAGTAAGACCCATTGAACACAATAGGCCTTTCTTTTCAGTAGACATGGTTAGGATTAGTATATGTAAGGTCTATCCTTGTGCAATTGTATACAAGTAGATCAGGGGAGGATCACAATGGCTGGATGTTGTTTTGAATGGAGAATGATTACAACGATGCTACTTTCGGAATATATCAAATGCTTTTTAACAAAATTTCTCAAAAGGGTTTACGTAGCTGCAGGTGACGAAGGTGCTTCTCTTACGTATCAGATCAGAGTCGGATCACTGGTTCACCTCCCTCAGTATCATCAACATGCGCACAGATCTAACCCTATGTGTCTGTATCTGTGCCTAAGGGAGCAGGGTGTGCTCTGAAGGCACATGAATTTGGGTATCCTTCCAGCCACCTTGGGTGTCCTTCCTTAGGAAGAAAGTTGGGATATAAATCAAATGAAATCAAATGAATGGATGCATAATTAAATTAATAAATTAAATTAAATTAATAAATTAATTAAAACCAAGCAGGCCTAGATATGGTCACTGAAAGGCTGGAGTGCTCCCGGGGGTCCGCACAGGGTCTAGATTAGGGGAACTTCTAGATTAGGGGACCCTTCTAAATGAGAACGCTCTGTACTAAAACATGGCGTATCTTCTTCTTTGCTTGTATAACCGAACCTGGAAGAGTTTATTAGTTATTTTCACTTGCTGTGCTCCAAATTCCCATGGCGTACATGTGGACATTTTGTGGCACACCAATGCTCCGTGGTGCACTGTTTGGAAATCATAGTTCTACTCACATTTGCCTGTATAGATCCTATTTGGGGGGGGGGTGGAGAAAGGATTGTGCTGCCTCTGTTTCTTACAAAGAGTTCTTACATGCCCTCATGGCTCACATTAAATATGTAGACACCAAATAACTTCTGTGGGGGCTCGAATAATTTTCCATCATGTTTCTTTTAATGGTTTGGCTTCACCAGCCCGAGATCTCTGTACGTTGTTGCTCAGCGGGATGAGCCTTCAGATCTGCGCCAGGCCACTGTTTACTCCCCAAAGGGAATAATTCCATGTCATTCTGAAGCACAGTAAACATCCCGGCTGATGGAGATGAAGGCATTTTAGGATTGTTTTCATGTAACGCTTTCAGTTCGGTGAGATCTGGGGAGTCCTGGACCTATAAAGAGTCCAGCAATCTCAGCTTTTCCAATAAAACAGCAAGCAGTTCTCAAGGCTGGAGAGTTCTGGACTACTTTAAAAAGAATATTGTTTTCTTCCTAAGGGTGGAAAGCATTTGGATTCAGTAGAACTGTAGGATCTAAGCTTGTTTCTGATGTATTGATTAAAACATTTCATATACTATGCCAGCAACAAGGGATATATACAGGGGTGGGCAGAAGGCGGTTCGGGCTGGATTGCCCAAACTGCTTCCAGTTTGTGCCCCCCGCTACCGATCCGGTAGCAGGGAGGGGGGCACAAATCTGGCTCGGTGTGCCCAGGGAAGCCCTGCATTGCAGCTGCGTTAAGGTTGGCACAGGCGCAATGCGTCTCCTCCAACTGGAGGAGACGCACTGCACCTGCGCCACTTGGCTGTCACACAAGGTTGGTGCACGTGCAGTGCACCGGGGTTGGGGCACGCCCCTTGCCCTGCCCCTTGCCCCACCCATCTGCACCCACAGCACACTGGGGTGGATGGCGCTCCCTACCCAGGCCTGCCCCGGCCCCGCCCCTGGCCCTCCCGGCCCTGCCCATGACCATCCCTGACACCGGCCCCACACCCTGAGTCCAGCCTGGCCATGCCCACCTCCGGGGAACCAGTTGTTGGGCCAGGCCGGGCCCACCACTGGACATATATTAAAAACAAAGAACCACTAAATATTAAATCCAGAAAAGATCAATGGACCAACATAGCTGAAATAATTACATATATGTCCCTAGATCAGGGTTTCTCAACCTGTGGGTTGGGGACCACTGGGGGTCTTTTGCGACTGCCTCACTGGTCTGCAAGAAGAGCCTCTGCCCCTCCTCCCAGCGGGGAACAAAGACAGTTTCCTAGGAGTAAGACCCATTGAACACAATGGAGCTTACTTTTGAGTAGTCATGGTTAGGACTGCACCCTAAGAGACTGACTGACTGATATAAACCCCAGTGATCCTAGTCAATGAGGCTTACTCGCCAATAAGAGAGAATAGGATGGTTTTGTGCATCAAAAGAGATTGAAAATCCCTGCTCTGAGTAGACATGCATTGAGACATTGGGTTCTCACCTGCAATGCGATCCACAGTAACATAGCAATAGCTCCATTTATTAATGGGATTTTACAGCTGGAGGCAGCTGTGCTCTGGGTAGGGAAGCCAAAGAGAGAACTCCCCTCACCACCCCACACTGGTCCTTGGAAAAAGAGGCAGTCATACAAGCAATTATTCCATGCTTCAGCTGAGCCAGCTATTTGCTGACTTCCCCTCTACAACAGTATGAAAAGCAGTTTTTAAATAACTGTAAAGGGGCACACTTTTTATATATAACACATTTTACTTTACACATTTTATTCTTTTATTTAACACATTTTTAGTATCAGCAGGGAGTCCCAGAATCAAACTCCTGCAGATATTGAGGCACAATCTTGTTCCACCAGGAGCAACGGAGGAGCAAGAAGTCTGGGAGTGGGTTCTTAAATCTAATTTTTCATTTTTTTTAGTCCATGAATTTTTTATCCATGTGAAGATTGGGAACAGAAACCTAGAAACCTAGGATAAAGAGGAACACTATATGACTTGCATGTAGAGCAATGCAAATCTAGGGTGCGTACGAACCTTGAATGTGACTTCCAGGCAATGGCATAGCCAGCAGGGGGGCAAACCACTAAGATTTTCAGGGAGCATTAACACAGCCTCTTTGGAGCCATTCTTTTTGGGGCCACAGGGTGATATATGACTGGATTTTTCCAGATTTGTCCTCTTTTTTAGTCTCCTGTCCGGGTGTCCTCCAAAAAGACTTCATTGTCCTCCATTTTGGCTTCATTTTGGAACTTTGCAATGGTGTGCAATACCCAGTCATGTCATATGTCATTGGATTCGTACTGAAGAGCAGAATCCAAAGCAAAAATTGGTTTTGAAATATCTCTTTCCTATCATGAATTACGGCAAAAAAACCCTAAACATCAAAAATATGCATTGAGCTCTATGGGAAAGTGAAATTACCCAATGCTATGGCTTTACTCATGAGTAGGCAAATGTGCCATTGTCCACCATAAAAGGCCAGGCTGAGACGCATCCGGTCAGCCTGTTTGGGGGAGCAAACTGCCTCCGAAAGAGCGGGGAAGGGGCCACTTACATGCCGTGGAGAGGCTACCTACAAAACATAATGTTTTCCATCCCTTCTAGCTATGCCACCACTTCTATGCTGCAGTGGATCACACAGCAACCCCTCAATAGGAAAATAATAATATTTCATGGGCCTCTGTGGGACTGTGCATCGAGACCTAGGTGTGCGGCCACCATTCCCTGGACAGTTAGAAGTATCAGTGAACCAAAAGTCCCCAGCAAAGTGAGCTTGGTCTGAGTTTTCTTATTATTCCTAGTGGATCCAAGTTGGCTGTGGACGTCCCTTGGACTTGAGAATTAAGGTGCTTCTTGATTCATGGTTGCACCTTTCCTTTTACTCGTCCTCTGCCTGTCTATATTTGTTAAACACTACGAATGATCTCTTGGATCAAAGCAGGGTGCGAAACGTGTGTCCGATCCCAGCCTCCCCGCTTTCATCGCCCGTCAGTCGGAGCCCCTCCACATCAATCGAGGACCCTCGTCAAATTAAAAATAAAGAGAGTTGTCAGGCCCGGAAATGGAGTTATTTCAGTTGTCATTCCTTGTTAGCTCTTTCTTTCACCCGTGTTCACCGAGTGGATAAAATATTTAAAAGGACGTGATGTGCTCAATCAGATGCAATTGAGATGAGCAACGGAGGTTGTCAGCCAAAGGAGGTCATCAAGCAATTTCAGACTTTGCTTTCTTACAAGACCTTTTTCCCCGACAACTCTTATGAAAGCTGCTCTGCCTCTGAAGAAGATCTGCGGCTTGCTTATAAAGAGATAATATGTGTTTTCAATAAGAGACTTCGGCTGGGTCACCGGGAGCGGAGAACCACCCATTGCCGAGGGCTTGGTGTTTGTCCAACATAAAACGGCAGAGAAATGGCGCTCGAGATTCCTCTGCGGCTCTGTTGTAACGTTAAAGTAACTTTATGGTGTTTTAAAATGGACAAACAGACTTTACTCCGAGATTCCACCCATTTAGGATCAGTCCCTTAGGATAGGATTGGTTACTGGATAAGATTGGTCACTAAAGGTGCAATCCTAACCCAAGCCAACACAACTCATCTCTCTTCTGGTTCCCGTGATGTTGTAGGGATAGGGTTGCCATATGTCATATGATGCCATAAAACTGGACAGTCCTGGTTTTGGAGGATTGTGATCACATACTGGCAAATGAACAGATGAGCGAGGAAGAAGAGGGTTGCCATATGTGCCATATGTCTAGAGATAGATATGTCCTGAAAAACATGGACATGGATATAGAATCATAGAATCATAGAGTTGGAAGGGACCTAGTAGGTCATCTAGTCCAAGCCCCTGCCTGCAGCAGGAAATCCTCCTAGAGTATCCCCAACAGGTGCTTGTCGAGCCTCTGCGGAGATCCCCAGTGAGGGAGAGTCCACCACCTCCCTTGGCAATTTGTTCCACTGCCGAACCACCCTCACCGTCAGGAATTTTTTCTGGATATCCAACTGGAATCTCCTTTCTTGCAATTTGTACCCATTGGTTCTAGTTCTGCTTTCAGTAGCAGCTATGAACAAATGAGCCCCTTCCTCCCTATGACAGCCCTTCAGGTATCTGGAGAGGGCAATCAGGTCTCCCCTCAACCTCCTCTTCTCCAGGCTGAACATCCCAAGTTCCCCCAACCTTTCCTGGTAGGGCTTCCCTTCCACCCCACTGATCTTTCTTGTCGCTCTCCTCTGGACTTGCTCCAGTTTGGCTGCATCTTTCTTAAAGTGAAGTGTCCAGAACTGAACACAGGACTCAAGGTGAGGTCATATGGACATACCAAGACCAAAACGGTTTTGGGGGATTGTGATCACATACTGACAAATGAGCAGATGAGTGAGGAAGAATAGGGTTGCCATATGTCCCATATGTGTCATATGTCTATAGATAGATATGTCCACCAAAATAGGGATAATCCTGGTTTGGAGGGATTGTGAACACATACTGGCAAATGAGCAGTTGACTGAGGAAGAAGAAGGTTGCAATATGTCCCATATGTGCCATATGCCTATAGATAGATATGTCCCCCAAATAGGGACAATCGCATTTTGGGAGGATTGTGTTCACATACTGGCAAATGGGACAGAAGGTCCTGTCCTGATTTTGTGGAATTATGGCAACCCCATATATGTTGTGCAACCCAAGTGCATGTTGTGCGGAGGTGTGCATGCTGTGCGCCACGCCTGCGCACAAGTGTCTTACGGCACTTTTGTGACACCCCAAGGCTGGCATAGGACTTACTAGCCTAACTGGGGGTTAAGATTGCAGCCTAAGATGCATATCCTATAATGTTAGAATAGTAAGCCTGCTTTTTGAAAAAAAAGTAAGAAGAAAACAGAAATATTAAAGCTTTATATTGGAATACATTCATAGGCGAAGGTGCAACCAAAAACTCATTAAACGTGTGTCATGAACATAATTCACAAATGGAAATGGAAATGGCATTCATGTTAGCATCGGAATTTAAAATGCGAAACAGATGATTCTAAACTGCATGATATACAAGTATATTCAAGTCACATTGGAGTGAAAAAATAAGCATTTTAAAAGAGGGTTTCCCCTCCGGGTCTCAAATTTTTCAAGAGATTGTGTCACACTTGAAACTCTCGTATTGGGAGGTTGCTCATAATGTGCATAAGTAGCTCCAAACTGCAGCCTACTTCAGCTTGTGCATCAATCAAATCAATCAATCAATCAATAAATCAATTTTTTTATATACCTCTGACCAGGGGTGGGCCCGGCCTGGCCCAACAACCGGTTCCCCTGAAGTGGGCAGGGCCAGGCCGGGGTCAGGGGGCAGGGATGGGGTCAGCGAGCTATAGGAGATGCACTGCGCCTGCGTCCAGCTCGGCGCAAGCGCAGTGCATCTCCTAAAGCGAGCTTCAGGAGACGCACTGCGCCTGCATCGAGCTAAGCGTCGCTAAGCATCGAGCTAAGGAAGCGGTTCGGGCGATCCGGCCTGAACCGCCTTCTGCCCACTGCTGCTTCTGACCCTGAATAAATCTGACCCTATATAGTCACCAAACAGGGATAATTGAAAGATTATCCATGAGATCCTGTGTTATATTTTTGCACCCTCAGAAATTGTATATGGCTACAATCCAGAGTAACTACGGGAGCATGTAAGAGACGTTATGTGCACCCGTAGTCACTGCACCACCTCGTGAAAATCTATGGGAAATTCATATTACAATCCAGAGTAAATTGTTCTTACTCCAGAGCAAGGACTCCCCGTAGTTCCTCTGGATTGTGCCCTAAATGTCAAAATCTAGCCAATTAAAGATTTAATTGGAAGTCTGCTTTGAGTGATACTGATTTTGAATTGAAATACATCTCTAAATATCAGTCTTTCTCAAACTGTGGGTCAGAACCCACCCCATGGGTCATGTGTCAATGCTGCAATCCTAAAGATGCTTTCCTGGGAGTAAGACCCATTGAACACAATGGGGCTTTCTTTTGAGTAGACATGGTTGGGCTTGTGCTCAAAATTTCAGGTGGATTGCATTCTGTTGGGAATACAGAACTGAAACCCCAGAGCTTTCTGGGATGAACAGGCTCCCCATACCTCTGGTTTTATTTTTGATTTTTTTCCCAGCTTGGAAGATTCAATGGACCAGAACCAAAGGAAAAAGATGATTCCAGATGGTGGAATGAGATGCCTTCACACATAGATGAAACATTTGCATTCCATGCGCATGAGGTGGCTACAGCTGCCAAATGCAGAACCGGGGTTGAACGCTGCCACTCCAGAAATACAAGTCCTGATCCAAAAATTCTGGGCATCAGACTGAGATCCACCAGGCTTTCAATGGAGCTTCCAACAGAAACACCAGGAGCATTTCATGCCACCATATGATATTTTCATGCTCACATCAATATTTGTCTTCTTATATTTTCATGCTTTCATATCAAGTGATCTCCGTGTTACCCTATTTTTATTCTCTGGTGCCAAACCATATCCTCGGACAAACCCACAAATGTATTCCCACTTTGTTACATATATAGTGGTGCCTCACATAAAGAGCTTAATTCATTCCGGAGGCCTGCTCTTTAAGTGAAACGTTCTTTAAGTGAAGTGGATTTTTCCATAGGAAATAATGGAAGCTCAGATGATTGGTTCCACAATCCCCAAAATATTCAAATAAAAATATTAATTGGATGTAAAAATGATGACAAAACACTGGAATTGAATTCAAAACATGCATTCAATGTGCATGATCTAAGTCTACTTAGGCTGCAGTCCTAAAGACACTTTCCTGGGAGTAAGTTCCTTTTAACACAATGGGGCTTACTTCTGGGTAGACATGGTTAAGAGGCTGCAATCAGACACCTTTCTGGGAGTAAGACCCTTTTAACACGATGGGCCTTACTTCTGAGCAGACATAGTTAGACAACTGCAATCAAAGACACTTTCTTGGGAGGCATACCAGGGCTGCATCTCGAGGTTCCAGGTGGTCGGTGGGGGCAGTTGGGGGCAGTTAGGGGCAGCTGCCTCTGGCACCTCCAGGCAACTGCCCCCAAGTAGGGGGCAGTTAGAGGCAGCAGTGCTGGCCGGCAGCCCTTTTAAAGGGCCTCCATGCGGAGCATCAAGGCTGCATAGCACGCCTGCCCATAGCGCACTTGCTTGTTAAGTGAAGAGGAACTTGTTATGTGAAGCAAGATTTCTTGGAAATTTTGCTTGTTATGTGAAATGTTTGTTAAGCAAGGTACCACTGTGCTACAATTCCCATCATGCAGTGAACCCTGCAATGAATGCCCATGCGTAATGAAGATCCATGCGCTGCTCATGGGCATTCATCGCAGGGTTCGCTGCATCTACTAAATCTCACTCTAGAGTTCCAGAATTCTAGAGCCGAGAAGTTCTAAATCCCTCTATGGTGATGCAGTAGCCATAGTGTGGGTCATGCTCAGTGGTGGCCTTCAGGGGGTTCTCACAGGTTCTATAGAACCCTTTGCTATTGAGCGCCTGGTTCTGAGAACTGGTTTCTAATGGGTCATAGAACCTGTTGTTCTTTCTAATTCCTAATAGAAGTTCTTTCTAATTCCTGGAGGTCTCTTCAGGGTAAGGGGACATTTTTCCCAGCAGCCACAATAGGGATTCTGCACATACCAGTGTTGCCCATCATAGAATCCTAGAGTTGGAAGGGACCCAATGAATCATCTAGTCCAACCCCCTGCCTGTAGCAGGAAATCCTCATCTTGTAGGGACCTGGATCTAGAATCCTGGCTTACTGGTTAACAAGCACAGTGTCTTAACCAGCCAAACCCTCCCAGTTAAACCCTTAACTGGACCCTTTAACTCAACGAGATGTCTAGCTACACATGCCTAAGATCAAGATAGTAACAATAACATATAGCAAATCTAACAGCACAAGAAAGAACTTTTACAACACTTCAGTTCAAATGAACTGCCTTTCAATTCACAAGTTGCGTTGTTAGTTGGCAAGTGTTGAACGCACAACCCATGAGTGTTTATGGAGCACAAACACATGTCCGAACCTGTCTGGCATCACAGCCTTACAGGAAATATTAACTCTCTAGATATCCAGATGGGCTTCTATCATTTTTTGTACATGGGGTGACCATATGTAGGACACTCAAGAATAATGTAGGACACAACAAAATAAGAGCTAAAAATACTCACATATTGCTTTCATGTATTTAATTTAAACATAAAAAGGTAAAAGTGTCCCCCGCAGGTTATACTGCCAGTTGTGACCGACTGTAGGGTGTGGTGCTCATTCCTATTTCTAGAGTCCAACATGTGGTGCACATACACACAGAACCGTGTTACTTAATATTTTCTGGACCTCAAAAGTAAAACAGTCTGTTGATTTTCTGGTCATGGAAAATAAATAAATACTTATTATTAAATTTAAAACTATCAATTTGTACATATACTTAATTACCCAAAATCTACATGCTGCCTGCTCACAAGGAAAAGGAGAACAAGTTTTTTTTCCAGTAAAAAAAGGACATGTCCTGGAAAAAGAGGACGTATGACCACCAAGTTGGTACAACTCCTCTTCTTCATCATCCATGGACCTTCCTCATCGTCCATGGATGATCACCCAGCTGGTACAACTCCTCTTCTTCATCATCCATGGACCTTCTTCTCCAACCACAATTTGTCACTTGCTTTTACTACACACATAAAAAGTGGGACACACCAATGGAAAGGATGATGTTGGAAAGAGAATAGGGCTGCAATCCTAAAAACACTTTCCTGGGAGTAAGACCCATTGAACATATTGGGGCTTACTTTTGAGTAGACATAGGTAGGATGGTGCTGTAGACTTCAAACTTTCTTCAAGGCCGTTTCACCAAAACGAACATCTCTTTGTCCCATCAAAAGTTCAGGAGTTTCCCAGTTCTAGGTGGTGACTTTAATGAATTCCAATAAAACGTGAGCTTTGATGACCCTTTTCGGTCTGGAGTTGTCAGCTTTGGTTGATGCGCCGCCTGTAAATCCATGGGTAAGATCAAAGCTGACAGCTTACACTAGCGCATGGGCAATTGTGTCGACAACCCCTGCTTGACCAGATCTGTGACTTAGATGACAAGCAGATATGCAAGGAATACATCATTCCAAGTGGAGATGGACCTTCAACTGTGCTTGATCTACAAGAGGGGGCAGGCGGGTGTTGGGACACCGTTCACACATTCCACCTAGAGATAGGTGCTCTGATGGAAGAGCAACAGATCTAATCACACAAGTGTGGCATCAGATCATTCTACTCCAATGATCATTCTGGGCTCAGAATGATCCTGATCTGGGCTCAGATCATTCTGCTCCAAGGAGATCTGAAGTCCAGGCATGTGGCTCAGATCGTTCTGCTCCCAAGAAGGTCTGCCTATCCGTCCTTGCAGCAAAGTGATCTGAGCACTGGGTATGCGTGACAGGCTCAGAGTGCTCAGACTGTAGGGTGAAGCAATCTGGGTGCTCTGAGCCCATTGCACATGCTTGGAAACCGGGCATGCGCTCTGGGCTCACAGTGCGTAGAACACTGCTTGGGAGGGAGGGCATCTGTCTGTCTGTCCTGAGCTGCGCTATGAGCTAGGCATGCACAATCCTCTTCTGATGTCAGACTCCCTGATTGAGGTGTTGCATTCAGAGGTGCAGTGCTCATGTGCTAAACTTTGCACGTATGCTGTGTAGGGAGACATGCACTGGGGTTCCACACCTGGTGAAGTGGACCATGACGATTCCTCTGGATATATAGATATGGATATAGATACAGGATGACCACATGACTGGAAATTTCCAGATTAATCCTGTTTTTTAGGGCGCAATCCAGAGTAACTACGGGGAGTCCTTGTTCTGGTGTAAGAACAATTTACTCTGGATTAAATACGAATTTCCCATAGGTTTTCATTAGGTGGTGCCATAACTATAGATGCACATAATGTCTCTTATGTGCTCCCATAGTTACTCTGGATTGTAGGGTTAGTCTCCTGTCCAGGTGTCCTCCAAAAAGGCTTCATTGTCCTCCTTTTTGGCTTCATTTTGGAACTTTGCAATGGTGTCATATGTGCCATCATGTCATATGTCGTTGGATTCATAATGAAGTGCAGAATCCAATGCAAAAGTTGGTTTTGAAATATCTCTTCCCTATCAAAAGTTATGGCCAAAAACATAAAAATAAAAAAATATGCATTGAGCTCTATGGGAAAGTGAAAGTGCCCAATATCACAGTTTTACTCTTGAGTAGACAAACATGCCATTGTCTGCTGGAAAGGCCAGGCTGAGAGGAGTCCAAGACCCCCGTCTCTCTTTACACACACACACACACAGAGAGTATCCCCAAAATCCAGAGTAACTACGGGAGCACATAAGAGACTTTACATGAACCTGTAGTTACTGCACCACCTGCACCACCATCTATGGGAAATTCATATTGCAATCCAGAGTAAGTTGTTCTTACACCGGAGCAAGGACTTCCCGTAGTTACTCTGGATTTTGCCCTATATATATATCAATTGGTAGGGAGGTAGGTAGGGAGCCATTGGCCATCAGTTATTTTATTTTCTTTGTAAACTGATTTGTGAACTTTCATTGATTGATTTGATTTGATTGATTGATTGATTGATTGAGAGAGAGAGAGAGAGAGAGAGAGAGCTTTGTTCCTTCTGTTAGGGGATCTTGACCAGCACTGTGCAAAGGTTACCATCTGCCCCTGATCATCCTGCCAATATGGGCTTCCCTTATTTACAACCCATCAGTTGAGTAATAAAGTTACTATTACAGATCCAAACTTGTTATACATGGATTTTTTATTCAAATAGTCCAAGCTTGTTATATTTTTATACGGAAATTTGACCCAACACAAATCAGTTTAAAAAACTGCTTTTCTACTTTTGTAGAGAGCAGTTAATTCCATTTTTTAGTCCCAGACTCAAACCCCTGCACATACTGAGCCACTACCTTATTCCATGTGGATTAACGGAGGAGCAAGAAACCTAGAAGTAGTTCTTTCTGTTTTCATTTTTTATCCACTTATATTTTTAATCCACAGCTGGTTCTGGAACCAAATCCTAGTGAATAATGAGGGATGCCTATATTTCAGCCGAGTCTGAGTTGCAGCTGTTCAAGAGCAGCCACCGCTGATCCCAACACCTGAGATTAGCCGCGGATCCGGCCCAAAAGACAGGAAAAAAACCCGAAAGGAACCATTGAAGCATCTTCCCCCAGTTGTGTGATCTTTTCTCCATTCACTTAACATCTCTGAACTACTTTTGTGAGACTCTCCTCGGAGTCTCTCTGCCTTTCAAGAAATTGTGGCCTTTATAATTTTATTTTATTTTATTTTTTTTTTGAAATTTTAAGCGGAGAGAGTGTCCTTTCGTCAGCGAGGCAGAAAGATATATTTAAAAATCACTAGTCTGTTTGCTAATTACCTCGGGGAGCAGAAGGAAAGTGCAGCTTTTTTATAGCATCATCAGCAGAAAAGTTTTCAGGGCCCTCCTGGAATTTTTTGCTGACGCTGCAAGATCTTTTCCTGCAAGACACACACACATATAGTGGTGTTTTGCATTGCAGGTTGCTTATATTTCCTGGAGTATGCAACACAGGGCAAAATCCAGAGCAGTCACGGGTCCACGCAGTTACGTCACCCTCTGGTATTATCTTATGGAAAGTCACTTTAACTGCTCCGGAGCAAAGGGCTTAATTTGACTTTAGGATATGGGCCATATACACACAAACACGCGGTGCTCTCATACCAGTGCAGTGTACAACACTCAAAGTAGGACTCTCCCAGTTTTAACACTACAATCCAGAGTAACTATGGGAGCACATCATGTGTACCTGTAGTTACGGCACCACCTAGTGAAAACCTATGGGAAATTCATATTGCAATCCAGAGTAAATTGTTTTTACACTGGAGCAAGGACTCCCCATAGTTACTCTGGATTGTGCCCTAAATCTTGCTCCAGCTATGGACTCAGGTCGCAATCTGAAACTCCAGTTAGTCCAGGATAAGTCTGACAAAAATCCTATGCTAGTCTGGGGTGTGTGTGCTGCAAATGTGTTATAATGCATCACTCTTGGGGCGAGGGGGTTAGGCCAGTGCAAAGGTATGCACCGGCCATCCCAAACCACCATGGGAATGGAGAGCATGTGGCATATATTGGCCTATGTTGGTTAGGATTGCGCCCACCGTCAGTTATCTTAGGCCAGTGGTGCCCAAGTTCACCCGGGTCACAATTCCCATGCAACCTCTTCTCTAGGGTTGCCATAATTCTCTTCCACAAAATCAGGACAGGACCCTCTGTCCCATTTGCCAGTATGTGAACACAACAGGAATTGTCCCTGTTTTTTGGGACATATCTATCTATAGACATATGGCACATATGGGACACATGGCAACCCTCTTCTTCCTCACTCAGCTGCTCATCACTGTTTTGGATCTCATGAGTCTTATGAGATCCAGTACTCAAATCTTATGAGATTTTTAAATCTCAACCCTCTGGAGATGTGGTCACCACCATCTTGAGTCTCATTCTGCAACTAAACACAGCCTTGATGATGCACAAATGAGATGCACAGTTGAGAAGTGTGTCATCTTGGAAGCCTCCTCTAGCAAGCATCTCACCCTTCCCATGCGCTCCCCTCCAAATGTATCATAAGGTATATCATAGGTATAACAAGGCATAGGTATTACAAGGGGGGAGTCTAAAGGGTCTTCAGGGGGCACCTAGAGATGTGCAAGACTGACCCAAGGTTCTGAAGCAGCACTGATGTCTTCATGTATCCTCTTTTCTCTTCTGTGGAGGCTCTCCTTCTGTGAGAGCACAGAATGTGAGGTCATAACATGTGCTACACCTCTGGAGCAGGAAAGGGATTTTGATGATGATGATGATGGACAGTAACCATTGATGGACCGTACCTTTCCATGGTGGTGGGATCGTGCGCTCCATGGATACAAAGAGCTATGCTGGTGGTAACGTAGCTACTGGAGCACTCAGAGCATGATACCATAGTCTTTCGAGACTGAAGGATGCCGATGATGATGATGAAGGAGAAGAAGAGGAAGAAGAGGAGGAGGAGGAGGCGCCTCTACTTTCAGGAAGTAAGTACTTGACTGGAGTAAGTAATTGACTGGCATTCATTTGTGCCACACTGGGGCTGGGGGGGGGAGAGGAACCACACACATTTCACTCCTCATCTCCAATTTGATCCGTAATTAGTTCCAAACCACTGACTCGGAAGCTGCCAGCCCCTTCGCTCCTCCTGAGCAAGGCTTAATGCTGATTTTTTCCTCCAGAAAAAGTCTTGCTTTTAAATGATTCATGATTCTGCTCATCAGCCTGATTACACCTTATAGGAGTTTGGCACCGTCTTGGGGACCTCGGCTCCATCCAGCTTGTCACTCCAGATGGCTGTGAATTGGCACGGCAGCCGAGATGCTGACATCGTGGTTGCAGAAATGAACTGTCAGTGCTCTCGTTGCCCTGTGCACCTTTCTGCACCTTCCCTTTTTTACGCCATCCCATGGCACCCCAAGGCACCAGTTTAGGGGTCCACCTGGCTAACCTCACAACCTGTTGCCACTGTAGCACCCATCGGGCCCTAGAAAGTTGAGTGGACCACCTTCTTCCTTCCAGAAAGGTACCTCTGGAGCAGGGATCTCCAAACCTCACACCGGGAACCAGATGTGGCCCATGGTGAGCCTCTGACTGGCCCGTGGCCAACCTCTGGTCCCCTAAACACAACTGGAGCTGGTGGGGGAAATGAGGGTCTTATTAAGTGCATGCTTTATTTCTGTGCTGTGGGACGGTGATTGCGGAAATCCTGGAATTTTGAGCTCATTTATTCATTGATTCACCTCTAATGTATTTAAATTTTATATTTAAAATATTTTATCTGGCCCTTGGATCAGGCATTTCAGCCCGAGACCCCCTTTCAAATTAAAAAAAAATCTGGGACTCCCTGTCAAACATACTGGAATGTTCTTTCATGTCTATTCAGAAGTAAGTCCCAATGAGACAGACAGTGCAATCCTAAGCATGTCTACTCAGAAGTAAATTCCACTGTGTTCAATAGTACTTACTCCCAGGAAAGTGTGGTTCGGATTGTCACCACACTCCCAGGAAAGCCCGGTACCAGATTTCAATATGGTGGAACCCAATTTCTTGTGACCTCCCCTGACCTGTGGTCAGGACTTCAAAGGGGGTCTCAACCCCCACTTTGAAGTCCACTGTTACACCAGATATTTGATGTGGCCTTTTGGCCAAAAACTTTGGAGACCCCTGCCTTGGAGCAATCATCCATCTCCTGTTAAATGGGGATAAGCAGTGGTGGGCTTCAGGGGGTTCTCACCGGTTCTATAGAACCCTTTGCTGATGAGCGCCTGGTTCGGAGAACCGGTTACTAATGGGACATAGAACCGGTTGTTAATTTAGGTTATTAGGACATAGAACCTGTTGATAATTTAGGTTATTTGGACGTAGAACCTGTTGTTAGTTTATTTGAATCCCACCGCTAGGGATAAGGGTTTATTGGTGGCTTCCCAACACTTTGGTTTATGGGATAAACCATGGATTTCCTTACAGAGAACCATCAAAACTTCTTCCCCCGTTCTAATGTCACAGTCGATCATCGCTGTCACTTGTTATGTCGAGGCGGCATCTAACCTTTCTGTTAAACTGGTATAAAGTCACAATCTGTCAGAATATCATTACCGCCACCCTATCTAATGCCCAGGATAACATGCACACGCTCTGATCGGGCCTGAAATAGTAACTAACTTCCACTCGGAACGGCAGGCCGAGGATCATCATTGACTTGTCAATCAAGGCCGACGAACGGAGCCTGCGGCTCACTCATAAAAAGGATTCAACCATTAGCCCCTCTGATGGTTTTCACATTAGCACCTAAACTCAAGACGACATACGAATGCAGTGAGCTACTTGGAACCGCACCGAGCTTTCAAGGGACGCCCGGGTGTTGCGTCCGTCCGGAAAGAGTTAAAAAAGAAATTCTAAGACAGCCTACTTGAGTGTCGGTTGAATCAGGACCATCAGGGATCAGAGAGGACTGGTGGCATAGCTAGGGGGGGTTGGAGTCGGAGCAGTGAATTAAGGAGGAAGCCTTACTCCTTCGGGGCCATTCCAGGCTGTATGGTTCCATTTTGCTCCCCCCCCCCAAAAAAAAAATGTTCAAAGGGGTGAGACTCCCTCCCTCTTTGACTTACTGGTCTGCCCCCCTCTAGATTTGCCACTGTATAGGAACAACCACCCACCCAGGATTCTCTATCAGAACTAAAACTGCTCCCGCAGTTCGTTGCCATATTTCCACTGAGTTCTCCCATTAAATACAATAGCACCACCGTATGTATGTATGTATGTATGTATGTATGTATGTATGTATGTATGTATGTATGTATGTATGTATGTATGTATTTATTTGCAGTATGTATGTACGTAAGTACACATTGCTTTTCTTTTGGAGACTTGAGGCATCACATAGCATCCAATAGCACCACCATATTCACTCATTCATTCATTCATTCATTCATTTACTGTATGTATGTATGTATGTATGTATGTATGTATGTATGTATGTACGTAAGTACACATTGCCTTTCTCTTGGAGACCTGAGGCACTACGTAGCATCCAATAGCACCACCATATTCATTCATTCATTCATTTACTGTATGTATGTATGTATGTATGTATGTATGTATGTATGTATGTATGTATGTATGTATGTATTTATTTATTTATTTATTTATTTATTTGCAGTATGTATGTATGTACGTAAGTACACATTGCTTTTCTTTTGGAGACTTGAGGCACCACATAGCATCCAATAGCACCACCATATTCATTCATTCATTCATTCATTCATTCATTCATTCATTCATTCATTCATTTACTGTATGTATGTATGTATGTATGTATATATGTATGTATGTACGTAAGTACACATTGCCCTTCTCTTGGAGACCTGAGGCACTACGTAGCATCCAATAGCACCACCATATTCATTCATTCATTCATTTACTGTATGTATGTATGTATGTATGTATGTATGTATGTATGTATGTATGTATGTATGTAATACACACCCACACACACATTGCCTTTCTCTTGGAGACCTGAGGCACCAAACAGCATCCAATAGCACCTTCATATTCATTCATTCATTCATTCATTCATTCATTCATTCATTCATTCATTCATTCAATCAATCAATCAATCAATCAATCAATCAATCAATCAATCAACCAATCAAACGCTCACCCTTTTCAGCCGAATTAAGGGTGCACGTTAGATTTGATGGTTAATAAGATTCAAGTAAATGTGGTATTTTTATTAGATGTATAGAGTGTGCATTAGCTTCGATGGTGCATTAGCTTCAAGTACATACGGCATACAGTGGCGCCTCACATAACAAATTTAATTCATTCCGGAGGCATGTTATGTGAAACATTCTTTATGTGAAGCGGATTTCCCCATAGCAAATAATGGAAACTCAGACAATTGGCTCCAGAACCCAAAAAAATATTTATATAAAAATATGAACTGGATGTCAAAATGATGACAAAACACTGGCATTGAATTCAAAACATGCATTTAGTGTGCATAATCCTGTGAAGTCTACTTAGGCTGCAATCCTAAAGATACTTTCCTGGAAGTAAGACCTATTAGACACAATGGGGCTTACATCTGAGTAGTCATGGTTAAGATTGTGCTCTTTCACTATCACTAATGGAGTCACTGCTATCCATTGGCTCAAAGGAATCTGTGTCTTTTTGTGCAACTTGAACATTCCCCAGCTGCTGATGGGGAGCAGCATCAGAACATTGATAAGGCACACCTTCCACGCTGCCACACACAGACCCGACATACAGACCTGACTCAGGCTGTTCCCCCCAGGACCCCACATGAGTTCCCTGGCCATGGAACCCTATTCAAAACCTTGCCTAGGGCCCCACTGTAGCTCAAGCTAATCCCCTTGTCCCCCCTTGTCCTTTCGTTTCCCCCCCCCCCTGGAAGCCATGGAAGTTTCCCCCTCCCTTTCGTTTCCCCCTCCCTTGCCATGGAAGCCTGTTCCAAACATCCTCAGAAGTGTTCTTTACCCAAGACAGTGTTTTTTATGCAAGTCAAAATTTCTGAGAAAATGTTGTTCTTTACCCAAAACGCCCTTTACCCAAGTCATTCTTTACCTGAGGCACCGCGCCTTTCTCTCAGAGACTCAGGCACCACACCGCGCCACAATCAGTGGTGGGCACTTACCGGTATGGGCCTTCGCGCCCGTACTGGTTCTTCCCGTTTCCCTGCCGCTAGCATACCGCCAGCGACAGGGAAATGCAAAACATGGCGGACCGGTACGGTCCACCATGTTTTGCGCCCACCGCTGCCTGCCTAGAAGCAGGCAGGCCGCTTCTAGGCAGGCCGCTTCTAGCGCTGACATCGGCGCTCGCGCAGACCCTGCCTAGAGGCGGCTTGCCCGCTTCTAGGCAGGCTCTGTGCGAGCGCCGATGTCGGCGCTCACACAGAGCCTGCCTAGAAGCGGCCTGCCAGGCCAGCTTCCAGGTAGGCTCTGCGTGAGCGCCGGTGTCGGCGCTTGCGCAGAGCCTGCCTGGAAGCCCGCCTGCCAGGCCAGCTTTCAGGCAGGCTCTGCGTGAGCGCCGGTGTCGGCGCTTGCGCAGAGCCTGCTTAGAAGCCGGCCTGCCAGGCCAGCCTGGCAGGCCGGCTTCTAAGCAGGCACTGTGCAGGCGCCAACGTCGCCTTGCCCCTCGCCCCTCCCCAGCCCCGCCCCTCACCCCGCCCACACCCCTTGACCCCGGCTGGCCCCTCCCACTTCCGGCATACCGGATCTTGGGATGGGGCCAGCCCATCTCTGGCCACAATCCAGTATGCGCTTGCTTTATTTTCCATTTCGTTCTTCTCCTTATGATGGTTCACGTATAAATACCGGCTGCTAATATTTAAAGACCGGTTAAGCGTCCAGCCCTGGTTCAGAGCTCCGCGTGGATTTTTTTAATAGACTCCGGCGTCATGATTAAAGTGATAAGTGGATATGATTCCTGCATCCCCAGTGGTTCTGCAGGAGTTTCATTGACATGTGCCTCACTGATTTACGCTTGGCTGCTTTAATCAACCCTTCAAGCACTCCGGGAAGGTGCCCAAGTGACGCGTCAGCTCATGGAAACACAACACATTCCCCCCCCTCGCCATAAAGAGGAGAGCATGGCAATTTGTGCGCACTTGTTCAACCCAACTGCACATCAGATGCTCCATCAAGGTCAATGTGCTTCCCGCAGTGATGGGCTTCAAAGAAATTAAGAACCGGTTCTCTGTCCATCTGGCAGCCACTTTTAAATGGCTATTTTTAAACTTTATATGTCCTATCTCTTGTTAAGAACCGGTTCTATAGTGTAGGTGCGAACCTGCTGGTGCCCACCACTGGCTCCCCCCCCTTTAAATCTGTAGATGCACCATTGCAGTGCTTCCTGCTGAACTTTTTGGCGCTCTCGAGGACATGGATGAGCATGTGCTTCATCACAGTCGCTGACTCTGCAACTGAGAGGCACATGCTCTGGGTATGGTGGTGCTCATGAGGGTAGTGCGTTTGGACTACCCATTCTGTCCTCCACCTCTTTACTTCTCCCAATCTGGAGAACGGAGACCTAAAAGATTAAATAGAGTTACTCTGGGTACCTGGAAAACGAGAACTGTGACACCACATCATGATGCCACCATGATGCCACACTACGCAGGGCACCCGGGTGCCAAACCACACATTCCGGGTTCCGGTCCTCACTAGTGGAGATGGGGCAGTTTGCTGAACCATCCACTGCTCCCCAGACCCCTCTTGAGACCTTAGACCAGCGATTTTCAACCGGTGTGTTGTGGCACACTTGGCGTGTCGTGAGTAGTCCACAGGTGTGCTGTGGGAGCTTGGAAAATTTATTTATTAAATAAATATTTATTGATAAGGTAAATTAATAATAATTAATAAATATTTATTAATAGGGTTAAGGAACCAGCAGCACGGTGTGCCTTGTTAACTGGCCAAATGTTTATGGTGTGCCTTGACAATTTTAGCACCTGGTTGGTGTGCCCTGTGATGGAAAAGGTTGGCAATCACTGCCTTTGACTAATTAAAGAGCAGGTTGACGAACGTCCCACATGCCGAGGGAAGCTTATTCCAAAGGTCCTTTTTTCCCCTTGAGGGCCTTTTGTAAGAAGCTTTGATCCAGACAATAACTTTTAATGCTGATGGATGAAGCATCCTCGGAAAATGAAGGAAATTACACTGTGCTCACCGAACAAGCCTGCGCGTGAACATCACAGGTCGTTTCTATCATCAGTCATCCAGGGAACTAAAGTAGTTATTGGATTAGAAGATTATTTTTTCAGGATTCATCATTTAATATGATGGGATAATGCAATCAAGTCCCCCCCCCCCTTTTTAACAGAAGAAACAAGTTACAACAGGAATTTTAGAGGGCAGGGAGGAAAAAAAATCCTTGTTGGTGGGGTCCCCAAATTTCCAGGTCCTCTACAGGGTGATATAAAAATATAGGATATAGTATATCTGTCTGTCTATCTGCCTACAGTATTTCATTTCATCGTCCGTCAGTCCGTCTGTCCGTCTGTCCGTCCGTCTGTCTGTCTGTCTATCTATCGGTCTGTCTGTCTGTCTGTCTGTCTGTCTATCCATCCATCCATCCATCCATCCATCCATCCATCCATCTGTCCATCCTGCTCAGGTTGTCTATCCATCCATCCATCCATCCATCCATCCATCTGTCCATCCTGCTCAGGTTGTCTATCCATCCATCCAGCTCTGGTTGTCCATCCGTCTGTCCGTCCCTCCATGCATCCATCCACCCGCCCACCCATCCATCTAGCTCAGATTATCTGTCTGTCTGTCATTCCCTTCCATATCTGTCTGTCTGTCCATTCCTTCATTCCTTCGTTCGTTCCATCCATCTATCCATCCAGAGCCCAATCCTATGCATATGTCTGTCTGTCAGTCAGTCAGTCAGTCAGTCATTTCCTTCCATATCTATTTATCTATCATTCCCTTTCCTATCTGCCTGTCTGTCTCTCTGTTTGTCTGTCATTCCCTTCCATATCTATCTGTCTGTCTGTTCATTCCTTCGTTCCTTCATTCCTTTGTTCCTTCGTTCATTCCATCCATCCATCCATCCATCCATCCATCCATCCATCCATCCATCCATCCATCAGAGCCCAGTCCTATGCATATGCACTTAGCAGAAGAATGTATAGACAATGGAGCTAAGAGCACAAACCTAACCATGTCTACTCAAAAGTAAGCCCCATTATGGCCAGGGGGTCTTACTTCCAGGAAAGTATCAATAGATATAGATGTACAGGGTGATTGGAAAGTAACTCCCTATATTGTTTGAGTGCAAAGATGGACCACGAATTAGACCAGCCTAAAAGGGTTAGGATTGTGCTCACAGCACTTAAATTAGCGGCATGAAAGCAATATTATTTTGCAGTCAAACAATGGATTTCCACATTTCATAACATGCTGCTGCCTGGGCGCTCTCCTGCAGGGTAAGACATGCACCACATTGGTTTTGTAGGGTTTCCGACAGCATCAGTAGCATACCAAGGGTATTTGGTACCTGAGGCCCATATATAGGAACCCCCCTGATAAACTACATCCAATAATAGCCTATTCCCTAAACCAACTTTCTTGCAATTCTGGTACTTTTATGAAACAAAAATCTCAACACACAGGGATATGGAGCACATGAGAAAAGTATCATTTGTCTCATGTTGGAGACATTGATAGGGCTATTTGGACATAGAGGGCGCAATCGTATAAATGTCTACTCAGAAGTAAATCTCATGATTGTCAATGGGCTTACTCCCAGGTAAGTGTGGATAGGATTGCAGTCTGATGGCAGAATTCTAACCAGCACAACTTTCTTGCTCCCCATTCCCATGGTGGGGTAGAGACAGGGTGATCATATGACCGGAAATTTCCGGATTTGTCCTCTTTTTTTTAGTCTCCTGTCCAGGTGTCCTCCAAAAGGGCTTCATTGTCCTCTGTTTTGGCTTCATCTTGGAACTTTGCAATGGTGTGTAGGACTCCATCATGTCATATGTCGTTGGATTCGTATTGAAGGGTAGAATCCAATGCATCAATCAGTTCTGAAATGTCTTCTTATAAAAAGTTATGGCCAAAAAACTAAAAATAAAAAATTTGCATTGAGCTCTATGGCAAAGTGAAAGTGCCCGATATTGTGGCTTTACTCGTGACTAGGCAAAGGTGCAATCATCGCCCAGAAAGGCCTGGTCACCCTGGGTAGGGAGGCTGGTACATGTCTGTGCACTGGCCTAAAACCCCCAGGAGTGGCACAGGTGGCACTTCTGCGACACTCCTATGCCAGCATGGGACTTGTGCTGACTAACCAGGGTTAGAGAAGTATAACCAGGGATTGAGAAGTATAATTTTGCACATGAGTATTTGAGAATTAACACAAGATCACATTTCTGGAGCACCCCATTCATGCCTGCAAGTACTGCACACGCATGACTTCCATGCTCCAGTATAGGTCTTCCTCTCCTCTCCCCCAGCTATTTCAGTTTCATTGCCGGACTACCCCTGGTCTGACCAGCTACCTAGCCAGGAAGGCACAGATGTGCTGCCAGAGAAGAAAGAGAGAATGAGGCTCCAGGGGCCAGAGAGAGTTACATCTTCACAGTGTGCTCCTTCTGTTTCCCCAGGAGTCGCACCGCCTCCTTACCCAGGAGATCGACCAGCAAGCGGGAGAGAAAAGTTGCCAGTCATATCATAGGATCATGGAAAGGGGGATGCTCTTAAGAGGAGACCAGTGATGCCTTTGGTTAGGATTGCCATAATTCTCTTGCACAAAATTGGGGTAGGACCCTCTGTGTCATTTGCCAGTATGTGAATATAACCCCCCCCAATCAGGATTGTCCCTGTTTTTAGGGTCATATGGCAACTGTACTACCTTGTCTGTCTGTCTGTCTGTCTTCTTCAATCCATTCCTTTGTTCATTCCTTTCTATCTATCTATCTATCTATCTATCTATCTATCTATCTATCTATCTATCTATCTGTCTGTCTGTCTGTCTGTCTGTCTGTCTGTCTGTCTGTCTGTCTGTCTGTCTGTCTGTCTATTCCTTCCTTCCTTCCTTCCTTCCTTCCTTCCTTCCTTCCTTCCTTCCTTCCTTCCTTCCTTCCTTCCTTCCTTTCATCTGTTCATCCATCCATCCATCTTCTTTCATCCATTCGTTTGTTCGTTCCTTCCTTCCTTGGTTTCTTCATTCCTTCATATCTATCTATCTATCTATCTATCTATCTATCTATCTATCTATCTATCTATCTATCTATCTATCTATCTATCTATCTATCTATCTATCTATCTATCTATCTATCTTTCTGTCTGTCTGTCTGTCTGTCTGTCTGTCTGTCTATTCCTTCCTTCCTTCCTTCCTTCCTTCCTTCCTTCCTTCCTTCCTTCCTTCCTTCCTTCCTTCCTTCCTTCCTTTCATCTGTTCATCCATCCATCCATCTTCTTTCATCCATTCGTTTGTTCGTTCCTTCCTTCCTTGGTTTCTTCATTCCTTCATATCTATCTATCTATCTATCTATCTATCTATCTATCTATCTATCTATCTATCTATCTATCTATCTATCTATCTATCTATCTATCTACATTAGCGTTTGAACTGAAAAGTTCACAAAGCCATTTACAAGAAAATGAAAAAAATTAATAGCTAATTTATAGCTAATGGCTAATTAATTAGCGAATTAATAGCTAATCCCTCCACCAACGGTTTGTAAATTCCCACCAATATCAGGGCATTTTAAGGGGCTATCATTTTTTGTTTGCTCTTGAGTGAATGTTGATTTAGGGTGCAATTCAGGGCCAGATTTCATCTGATGAAGGAGCCCAAAGCTATTGAAGGTAACGAGGCCCTTTATAAGTCCAGCTGTCCTTTGCCAACAACAAATTGTTGCTGGTTTTTGTGTTGAATATATGCTTTATGGTAATTTATGGACCTAATAAGTATCTAAAGCCATTTGCACATAAGTAAATATGTATTTTAATGTGAGCCGCCTTGAGTCGGTCTATGACCTGAGAAAGGCAGGACACGTTTTAAATCAATCAATCAATCAATCAATCAATCAATCAATCAATCAATCAATCAATCAATAAATATTTTATCAATGTAATTGTCGAACTGAAATTTTTGGGGGACCCCCAAGAGAGTGGGGCCCTAAGTTATAGCTTCTTTAGCTTATATGTAAATCCAGCACCGGTGCGGTTGCTCTTCTCCGGCCTCCCCAAACATTCCCCGAACATCGGCGGCCAGACACAACCAGCACCTCTCCCCAGGTAATGCAGGTGCCTCGTTCCCAGAACAGCTGCTACTGTTTAAAAGAACCTTCCTTTCATTTTCAGCTTCAAAGCCCCGATGTCAAGTCCTAAACTGCACTTCAGTTGAAACCGGCATCCCTGATTCATCTGTCGGCAGCTGCCAGCAGGTCTGGCTTACAAAGAGAATCACTCGGTGCGAGGATTACCGGAAAATTTTGGCTCTATTGGCATATTGGCATTGCTATATGTATTGGCATCCATCAGTCTCAGAAGACTATGGTATTGTGCTCGACGCTGCATATGAAGCACAAAGGCCTGGGTAGATTAATATGGAGGATAGGCTGTTACCCAAGCAGCAAATCCCCCCTCTCCATGCCAATGAAATAGTCCAATGGAACGGCCGATACGATGGGTTCCAGCTGCGTCGCAGATCTGGGCTAAGGACAGGAACTCACCCTGTCTTGTGGGGACCAGGGTCTCGAACCCTGGACTTCTCATTAATAGGCAAAGTGTCTTAACCACTTGTGCCACCACAGCCCTGGCATTGCTATATATGGCCATGCTATTTGTTTGTCCATTTTAAACCTGGATCACCTGCAAACTAAGGACCTGATCCTAACCGACTTTCTAATGTTGATGCAACCGCATGAAAACTTTCGGTACTGGGGTCCCTGGTAACTCCTTGAATCATCAGGTATGATCAGGGGAACCACTAGGAGCCAAGGGCAGGACTTTTCCCCATGATTACAGTGACCATATATCATAACCAAAGCAAGGACACAATGTAGGACACCCCAGAACAGGACATGTAGGACATAGAATCATAGAATCATAGAGTTGGAAGGGACCTAGTAGGTCATCTAGTCCAACCCCCTGCCTACAGCAGGAAATCCCCCTAGAGCATCACCAACAGGTGCTCATCGAGCCTCTGCTTGAAGATCCCCAGTGAGGGAGAGTCCACCACCTCCCTTGTCAATCTCTTCCACTGCAGAACCGCCCTCACCATCAGGAATTATTTCCGGATATCCAACCGGAATCTCCT
The DNA here is from genome assembly GCA_030015325.1 of Cryptoblepharus egeriae. NCBI lineage: Eukaryota > Metazoa > Chordata > Lepidosauria > Squamata > Scincidae > Cryptoblepharus > Cryptoblepharus egeriae. The sequence continues at coordinate 28,451,124 of JAREYC010000012.1, forward strand.
CTCTTGCAGTTTGTACCCATTGGTTCTAGTTCTGCTTTCAGAAGCAGCTATGAACAAATGAGCCCCTTCCTCCCTATGACAGCCCTTCAGGTATCTGAAGAGGGCAATCATGTCTCCTCTCAGCCTCCTCTTCTCCAGGCTGAACATCCCAAGTTCCCCCAACCTTTCCTGGTAGGGCTTCCCTTCCATCCCACTGATCATTCTTGTCGCTCTCCTCTGGACTTGCTCCAGTTTGGCTGCATCTTTCTTCAAGTGAGGTGCCCAGAACTGAACACAGGACTCAAGGTGAGGTCTCACCAATGCAGAATAAAGAGGAACGAGAACTTCTCGCGACTTGGAAGCTCCAGTCCTCTTAATGCAGCCTAAAATGGCATTTGCCTTCTTTGCAGACACATCACATGCTGACTCATGTTCAGCTTGTGATCCACAGTGGCGACTCCAAGATCCCGCTCACATGTTGTGCTGCCAAGCCAAGTATCCCCCATTTTATACCTATGTTTTTGGTTTTTATTGCCTAAGTGCAGAACCTTCCACTTCTCCCTGTTGAAATTCATTCTGTTTGTTCCAGCCCAGGATTCCAGTTTATCCAGATCCTCCTGGAGGTTTCTCCTTCTTCTGATGTGTTTGCTACTCCTCCCAGTTTGGTGTCATCTGCAAATTTGATCAGGCTCCCCCGTATCCCTTCCTCCAAGTCATTGATGAAAATGTTAAAGAGAACCGGTCCCAAGACAGAGCCTTGGGGGACCCCACTAGAAACGGACCTCCAGGTTGACACAGACATGACAAAATGAAAGCTAAAAACACGCATTTATATTGCATTCATGTGGTTAATTTATACACAATGGCTGTAATCCTAACCACACTTTCCTGGGAGTAAGTACTATTGAACACAATGGGACTTAGGCTGCAATCCTCAAGATTTAGGAATCGCTGCAATCCTAACCACACTTTCCTGGGAGTAAGACCCATAGAACACAGTGGGACTTACTTTTGTGTAGACATGGTTAGGACTGCGATCATACTGTATTTAGGCTGCAATCCTAAATGCATTTTCCTGGGAGTAAAAGTCATTGAAATCAATGGGGTTTACTTTTGATTAGACATGGTTAGGATTGTGCTCTTACTCGAATCTAATGCTCACCTTTTCCAGCCAAATTCAGTCTCCAAAATCAGGGTACACATTAGATTCAAGGAAAATTCAGCGTTCTGATTATAAGGATAGGGTGTGCATTAGATTCGAATAAATATGATTCGAGTAAATAAGAGATTTGTGTAAATCTGTTTAGTAAAATATTACATTTGAGTAGACATTCTTAGGATTGCACTGTATTATATTACTTAGGAATGCACTGTATTATATTGCACTGTATTAGGCATGCTTAGGATTGCACTGCATTATATAACTTCGGATTACACTGTATTATATTGCACTCTGTTAGACATATTTAGGATTGCACTGGGTTATAATAAGTATATTGCTTCTTATTACATTTAAATTTATTGTGTATAACTTATTAATTACAAGAAGGCTCAAAAGGAAACAGAGGACAATGAAGATTTTTTTTCCAGGACACAAAGTAAAAATGGAGGACATGTCCTGGAAAAAAGAAGACATATTGGAATCCTAAAGGATGCAACCCTGGTAGCCTTATTACCCAATTTCCCCCTAGAGATGAACCACTCCAAATAATTCATGGTTATCCCTTCATGCAATGTTTACTGTACTACCATTTTGGTTTTATTTTTATAAAATATTTTGAGACTTTTGTACTATAAACAGTGTCATAAATAGCAGAAGTGCATATAATCTGAGCTTTTATTTGCAAATAAAAAAATATATATATATCACAATCCAGGGGTGTGATATGTAACCTTTCCGTGCTGGCTACAGACGCCATTCATCAGAGCCCCCAGTAAACCAGATGGCTTCTGTACCCAGTATTTATGTTATAGGCATTCACTCCGGAGGACAGAAAGTAAATAAACTTAGCGGTTTCCACTTCTCCGTCTCTTCAAACCCTCATCTTTTGTTCCAGCCGTCAATGCTTTCGTGGTGCGCCATTGTCCACCGAGTGGGATTTCGAGCATCTTGATAATGGGTCTCCAAAAACAACAGCTGTAGGAGTTGCCGTCAAAAGAGACTCGTGGATGCCGGCCAATTCCAAAACGAGTCAACGACGCAACTCCGTTGGACGCAAAACCAGGATGGCGCTCATGTTGTTTTTTTTAAGCATGATGAACCTCTCCGATATGTCATGTCTAAAGTCCTGCGGCAGCCAAGAAGCGGTTGGGCACGTTCTTTAGATGTGATGCCAACGGAGGGGGCGCAGGCCACGCGCCGCTGTCAGGTGGCACAGTCGGCTCCTCTGTTCAACTCCGCTCACGCCGGGCCTTATCGCTTTATCTTTGTAGCCGCCAGAAATCAAGCTTGATGCCCCTGCAAGGCTGGATGACTGCTCAAATCAGTGTGAAGGACAACTACATTAACACTGCGCATAATTCTATGGCGAGTGGAAAGGCTCTGTTATTTAAAACTCAACAGCCGGATCCTCTAAGCTCGTGATATCAAGATTGGCATCGGTGGCGCGGCAGCTTTTGGGGGATGGAAAACAGGACATTTTAAGGGGATTTGACATTATTTAATTGTGGCTGATCACAGACCCATTTTTTTCCTTTCCCAATTATCACATAATTAAAGGTTGGACATGCCAGTGAGGTTAATTGATAGCACAAAAGGAAATCTAGATATATAAAAGAGAAAAGTCACTGACTGACTCACTGACTGACTCACTGGCTCATCAACGCCCAGCCAAAACCGAAAGCCTAGAAGTGTAAAATTTGGGGAGGGTGTTCCTTCCGTGAGGGAAGGGTGCACTAAGAACCGGTTTTTGGAAATTCCAACCGGAAGGGGGTGAAAAGGGGCGCAACACGTTTTCCTCCCTATACTTTGCATTGAGAATTGCTGACTCAGCAACATTCCCCCCCAACTGCTGGGCCTGAAGCATGGAATTCTGGGAGTTCCTTCTGTCACCTGAACACCCACCAAGAACCATCTGGAGACATTTAACCCTTCAGGGGCTGAAAAGGGGGCAACCTGTTTCTGTCCTATACTTAACATGGGAGACTGAATAACATCCAGCCAATTTGGTGCTTGGTGCACTGGGGGATGTTGTCTGGAGGAACAGGTTGCACTGGGGAAGATGCTGTGCTTGGGGTGTTGCACATGGGAAGATGCACATGGGGAGATGATGTTGCGCATGGGGGTTGAAGCTCATGGGGGTTGAAGCCTGGGGGGGGGTTGATGCGCATGAGGTGTTCATGCGCATGGGGGGATGTTGCACATAGGGGATGTTGCGTATGGGGGAATGATGCACATTGGGGAATGTTGTGCACGGGGGAATGTTGCGCATGGGGGTTGATGTGCATTGGGGGATTATGCGCATGGGGTGGATGAACATGGGGGATGTTCCACATGGGGTGGATGCACATGGGAGGGGTTGATGTGCGTGGGGGATTAATGCGCAGTGGGGGAGATGCCATATAGGGGAATTTTACTCCACAACATGGGTATGCTTTTCACTAGTTCTTTCATATAAGGCAGGGGTCTCTAAACCTTTTGGCCAAAGGGCCACATCCAATACATGGCACAGTGTTGAAGGCCTGAAAAAAATACTTTAAATATAAAATTTCCATAAATAGAATCGAGCGCAGTCCTAACCATGTCTACTCAAAAGTAAGCCCCATTTTGTTCAATGAGTCTTACTCCCAGGAAAGTGTCTTTAGGATTGCAGCCATAGAGGTGGGACTTAGATTAATGAAGAAATGCGTTTAAATTTTCAGGATTTAACACACAGCACAGAAATATACACTTAATAGGTCCCCCATTTCTCCACCATCACAAATCCATTCAACTGAGTCAGAGGCTTTTAGCGGACCAGACTTTGGCCATGGAGCAGTTAGAGGTTCACCATGGACCACATCTGGCCCCTGGGCTGGGATTTGGAAACCCCTTATGTATGGCATAATCAAATTAGTTCCTTTTATTATCAAACTTATATGCCTTTTAAAATTGTCCGAGGGGGGGTGGGGTTGTTCTTGACGCTCCCATGGGTAACAGATTCCTTAGATGCTGGAGTATCAATGGGGACACCAACGAGGGCAGGACATAGCACAGGTTGCACGGCCCTGCTATGCTGGCGCAAAGTTAGGGTTGGGATGCCAAGAGAGATTTGAAGCACTCGCCACCAACTATTAGCCCTTGATAGATTTCCATGAGTTTGTTTCATTCCCTTTGAAACTTATTTATTTATTTATTTATTTATTCATTCATTCATTCATTCATTCATTCATTCATTCATTCATTCATTCTTTCTTTCTTTCTTTCTTTCTTTCTTTCTTTCTTTCTTTCTAATCATTGAATCCTAGAGTTGGAAGGGACCCAGAAGGTCATCTAGTCCAACCCCCTGCCTGTTGCAGGAAATCCTCCTAGATCATCACCGCCTAGAGCATAAAAAAATTCATTCATTCATTCTTTCGTTCATTTGTTCGTTCATATCATTCATTCATTCAATTTGTGTTCCTCCTTTCTCCCCAAAGGGCACACATCTGAGCTTCATGGCAAACAGGGTTTGCATCACCTGGCGCGGGAGGCCAGCACATCATTCCCCGATGGATCTTCTCCCTTGCAGTGGATGGGGGAGATGATAGCAAGTGTTGGTTGCAGTGTTACCCTGCTGGTTTTGGGGGGGATGGACGGACGGACTATACGTTACGACGGAATAGATATATTTCAATGCAGTTTATTTCTCTGCATTCTGTATGAAATTACAGAAGAAGAAATTCACGGAGATTTGAATAAATGAATCCAATCTGCTGTTATCTATACTGTCATTTATATACGCCACGCACGGGGTTAGGCGTCTAACATTTCTGTGCTGGGAGCCGGAGAAATCTTAATCGGGCTCCGATGGTCTGAGACACAAAGGAGTCTAATTCATTAGCCTGGAAGCTACAGAGAAGAGGCCAAGCGCACACATTGATTTGCAAAGGAGGCATTTATCCTTATTTGGCTTCTCGCTGGGAACATCAACACTGCACCCTCTTTTATGACACCTTGGGGCACAACCTCCAGCAGTGACGCCTAATGGGTTCAGCACCACTAGCAACATCACTAATGGGACCAGTCGAGTCAATTGCTGTGCCACGGTTAGGATCGGTGATTCACGCTGGTGGAATTGCCCCGGGAGGAAACAGGATGGGTGATCACAACTGAGCATACATTGAAGGTTTTCATAAATGATGCACATTGGAATCTGCTTATCTTGGCATTTATGGATCTGGGTAACTGCGCATGCCAAGCTGCAACTGGACGGCCTCTGAGAACCTCAAAGATGGGACCAGAAGTGCCCTCCAGTCTCCAATGTGCCCTCTAATGGGAGCTGTTCCAAGGCTGCTCATGACCTCTGGAGTCATTAATCTGTGGAACTCCTTGCCACAAGGTGTGGTGGTAGCTTTTAAAAAGTACATTCAAGTTTTAGATGCTTTTAAAAGGGTTGGACCGATAAATGGAGGAAAAGTTTATTACAGACTAGCAAAAAGCGTACCCACATTGCGGGAGTAAAGTTCCCCTGTATGCCATCCCCCACTGTGTATCAATCCTCCATGAAACATCAACCCCCCATGTGGACCAGTGGTGGGCAGGCCTGGCCCAACAACCGGTTCTCCAGAAGTGGGTGGGGCCGGGCTGGGTCAGGGGTGGGGCTGAGGTCAGGGGGTGGGGCCAGCAAGAATTTTTTTAATTAAAAATTCAAAAAAAAATTAAGCATGTGGCTTACCTCTGAGTAGACCTGCATAGGATGGTGATCTGAGGCTGCTGTCCTTTCCACACTGTCCTGGGAGTAAGCCCCATTGACTGTCATGGGACTTACTTCTGAGGAGTCAGGTTGGTATCCAGGCTGCAGAGCCAGCCATTTTCCTGGGAGTAAGTCCCATTGCCTGTCATGGGACTTACTTCTGAGTAGTCAGGATTGGGCTCTGCATTGTGGGGGTTGGAGGGTGACCTGGGGCACTTGTGGGCGGGGGGGCTGTTTACATACAGTTCCGGGGGGTGGGGGGGGTCTAGGAACTCTCCCTGCCTTCTAATTAGCTGCGTTGTCATGCACAGTGATTTTTAAAGCATTTTTCAGTAGCGGTCAGCCGCGGCTACTGCTAGTGAGGATAGGAAGCCTCCAGTGACCTCCCCACCCCCCGGAACTGTATGTAAACAGCCCCCCTACCCACAAGTGCCCCCAGGTCACCCTCCAACCCCCCAGAACTACCCCCCAAAACCCCAGAAATGTTCAAAGGGGGCCGAACTGGATCGGTAGCCCCCATAACTACCGGTTCGCGACCGGCGGCCTCCCAGTAACTACTGGTTCGGCCGATCTGGTCCGAACCAGTCTCAGCCCACCACTGATGTGGATCCACCCCATGTGCAACATCCCCCATGTTCTTCCACCCCATGTGCATCATCCCCCCATGGTCATCATCCTCCATACATAAATCCCCCATGTGCAACAACCACCATGCGCAACATTCCCCATGTTCATCCCCCCATGCACAACATCCCCGCACGTGCAACATCCCCCATGTGCATCAGTCCCCCATGAGCAACAACCACCATGCGCAACATTCCCCATGTTCATCCCCCATGTGGAACATTCCCCATGCGCAACTTCCCCGCATGCGCAACATCCCCCATGCACATCAGTCCCCCATGAGCAAAATCTCCCCATGCGCATCAGCCCCCCATGCACATCAACCCCTATGCGCAACATTCTCCCATGTGCATCAAACCCCCATGCGCGTGGAGAAATGATGCACATCAACCCCATGTGAATCATTTCTCCATGTGCAACATCCCACATGTGCACCATCCCCCATGTGCACCATTCCCCATGTGCACCATTCCCCCATGCGCAGAGTCCTCCAAACTCCAGACTGAAATAAATCAGTGTTTTTCTTTCGAACCCATGTTCAAGATTATAATATTATAATATTTGGCTCAGGATATTATGCTCGAATTTCTCTCCCTTCCCCTCCGATACCCACATTTTATTGTGGGAAGGCCTAATAGGATACAAGAAAGTGCTCCTGCAGGTTTATTAAGAAATAATATAAAAAGATTAGGGGAAAGAGGTTTTTTATTTTCCTTTTTCTTCTGGGTGTCAGGCAAAGAACCAGCGCCTGATATGAAGACAGCGCAATTCAAACAAATGCGTTATCAGAAGCCGCGCAGAAGGCTCAGGAAAGCCATCTCTGTGCAAGGATTCCAAACCGAAACGCATCCATTTGTGACGCTGCGTCAAAGCAGAGATAAAGAAGAAAAATAGATTGTGTGACCCGCCACAGAGGAGGCAGGACTGAACGTCCAGGGGTAGATATTCACTTGCCTTTTAATTGTTTCGGAGTAAACTCCCAACACAATTTCAACAAATCCCAGTGTGAATGTTTGGGTCCTGCCCTCTTGAACGGCCTCGATTCTCTCCAATCTACGCTCAATCCTGCCATCCCGACATTCTGCTGTGCGCAGGCAAGACTTCTGCCATTGGTCAACAATGGCGTCGAAGAACATTTAACAGCGTTACTGGATTGGGGCCAAAGTATGAGAGGCAGGTTGGTGTGCTGGATTGAGACCTAGGGCAAAATCCAGAGCAGTTACGGGTCCACGCAGATACATCACCCTCTAAAGTTGATCTTATGGAAACTCATCTTAACTGCTCCGGAACAAGGGGCTTAATTTCACTTTAGGATATAGGCCCTAGAATGCTAGAGCTGGAAGGGACCTAGTAGGTCATCTAGTCCAACCCCCTGACTGTAGCAGGAAAACCTGGAAGATCAGGGTTCTAATCCTTCCTTAGCCATGAAGCTTCCTGGGCGACCTTGAGCCAGTCATTTACTTTTAGCCTCACCTACCTCACAGGGTTGTTGTGAGTACAAAAGGATAAAAAGGACCTCACAGGGTTGTTATGAGGACAAAAGGATAAAAAAATTTTATAAGCGTCCTTGGATGTTTGCTTTGGTATGAGAAAGGCGAGATATAAATCTCTCGAACAAACAAACAGACAAACAAACAATAGTCCATCTTCCTGTAACTGACACTGCCTCATCAGATGCCACAATGAGCACATACGTCAATATGAAACCTGCAACGTGGTGCACACCCGTTCGGAGGTTGCTTGCTTCTGAACGGTTGAACATAGCCGTCGTAGCTGTAATGTGCGGTTAATTAATCCTAAAAAAAACCACAATAGCATTAGTAATAATAAAACAAAATATTTGTATTTCTTTCCCCAGTGTGTCATTGATCTGTGGAACTCTCTGCCACAAGGTGTGGCAACAGCACATGGACCATCACATGTTTTTAAAAGGGGATTGGACAGGTTGATGGAAGAAAAGTCCATCACAGATTACAAAGCCATGATGGGCACAATCCAGAGTAATTACGGGGAGTCCTTGCTCCGACATTAGAACACTTTACTCTGGATTGAAATATGAATTTCCCATAGGTTTTCATTAAGGTGGTGCCGTAACTACATCGACGTAAACACCTCTTACATGCTCCCATAGTTACTCTGGATTGTAGGGGATGTCTCTAACAGCAATTCCTGTTTCTATATGTGGACTATATAAAGTGCAAGCCTAAGCAGGTCTACTCAGAAGTAAGCCCCATTGTGTCTAATAGACCTTACTCCCTGGAAAATGTGGTTAGGATTGCAGCCTATCTCTGAATGCCAGGGAACAATGCCACATGTGTCTTGTAGTCCTGTGTGATCCCTGAGCAGGGTGACCATATGTTATAACCAAAAAAGAGGACAGTGTCCTCTAAAAATGTAGGATACCCAAGAAAATGTTGGAGAAGACAAAATAAAAGCTAAAAACACTCATATATATTGCTTTTATGTGCTTAATTTATTAAACACTATTACAGGTATCTCTGATGCCTTGATTTCTAATGCTCCACTCTTTCAACACCTTTCAATTACACCCAGAACTCATTCATTCATGTTCCACTCGTTCAACCTCTTTCTGCTGTCTGTGTTGTAGGTCCTGATCCAATCCTTTTCCCAAAGGAGTTGAGAATCCATGTGCAGAACACTTTGTGCAGCAGGAGAATTTGCAAGATAAAAGTGGCATTTGCAGTTTCCTAGCCAAAAAAAAGCATTGGAACCAACATTTATAAACTAAATATGATGGAGTTCCACTTTTCAACCATTTTCACTTTTGGACGGTGCTCTGCCCCCTAATCTGTCAAGTAAGTGGTGGGTGCCGGTATTAAATTTAAAGCTTATTTAAATAATAAAGCATATTATGAATGGGCTGTGGGTGGTGCAAATGGTTAAGACACTGTGCCTGTTAACCAGAAGGCCAGGGTTCGAGACTCGGGTCCCTGAACACGGGGTGAGCTCCTGTCCTTAGCCCAGCTCTGCGACGCAGCCGGATTGGCTCTGCCGCTCCATGGGTCTATTTCAGTGGCGTGGAGAGGGGGGATTTGCTGCTTGGGTAACAGCCTATCCTCCATAACAATCTACCCAGGCCTTTGTGCTTTGCATGCAGCATCAAGCATGATACCATAGTCTGCCAAGACTGAGGGATGCCAATGCATGTTATTGAAAAATATTTATTATTATAAATTATTATTTATTAAGAAAAATTACCAGAATATAAATTACCAGAATTAGTATTAATAAATATTTATTAATAATAGTAATACCAGAATTAATATTAATTAATACCAGAATTAATATGAATTACCAGAATTAACATGCTACCTGCTCACAAGTAAAAGGAGGACAATGAAGATTTTTTTCCAGGACTTCAGGCTAAAAAAGAGAACGTGTCCTAGAAAAAGAGGACACACTATAGCTGAACTGGGCAACTGGGCGATTCAGGAAGCAGGACTGGATGGACCCTTCTTAAGGACGGGATTCGTATTCAGGAAAGCGCCACGCCAGCTGTGCAAATAGAAAGCGTTATGCGGGTATCAGAAACGTTGAATTGCTGTTTGCAATCTAGCGACGTCCGCTGCGTAAATGCACAGCGTTACGGGGGTTACAAATCCAATTCTTTCCCCAGTTACACTATGCAATGTCAATTAGGATATTCCGGTCTGTATTTAGACCGGCCTGCTGTCTCCAAAGCTGATTAGACCCGCTTAAGCTCATAAAGCCACTGCGAGTTAATGGTCAGCATCCGAAGCAAAATCCGACTTGTTTCCGTCCCAAAATTTAAGACGAGAAAAATAAAATAAATGTTTTCGCTCTTCCGAACTCTGCGTGGAAACCTAAAGCCTATGATTATTTTGGAAATTCGTTCAGCAGAGCAAGCGCTTCGGGAAGGTAAAAAGAAGCACTTTCGTGATTTTTACGGGGATGGAAAATTTGCGTCCCCCTCTCGGATCTTCCCATCTCGGCGTCATTAAGAGAGCAATCATTCAAAGCAAATAGGGCTGAAGCTTGACGTGATGTGAGGATAACTATCAAGATTTCGGCATCCTATTTCAGCATTAGGGGAACCTACAGCAAAAGGGCCTGGTTCGGCACACAGCCGTGGTTCCCCAGCCATATTAAGACCGTATTTCCATATAATACGGTTTTTCAGACCATATTGAACCTTTTAAAAAATCTTTATTGATTTTGTTTTCCTTCCCCATTTAAAGCCTTCTCTATTCCAATAGTTATGGACAGCTTCAAGCAATGGTTCCTCAAGCTTGGTTGTGTCATCAACCTAATCAATCAATGAATCAAACAATGAATGAAGGTGCAATCTAAAACCCATTTACAGTGCAATCCTAAGCATGTCTACTCAGAAGTAAGTGCTATTGTATTCAATGGGGCCTAGTCCCAGGAAACCAATTTAGCCTTAACCAACCATTGATGGATGAATGAATGAGTGATGGACATATCTATCTATCTATCTATCTATCTATCTATCTATCTATCTATCTATCTATCTATCTATCTATCTATCTATCTCTCTCTCTCTCTCTCTCTCTCTCTCTCTCTCTCTCTCTCTGTCTGTCTGTCTGTCTCTCTGTGATGAAGGACTCACTGCCAAAGGACTCACTGTCTTCTTCCTAGAACCTGATTCCCCCACACCCACCTATGACACAACTGACCACCAGCCCTCCCTGTTTTGCCCTCCCTGCGATGTGTCTTAATGACAACCCTATGAGGTAGCAGCCCAAGTAAAGGCCAACCTTTGAAGTTTCGGGGTGTGACAGTGAGAAGAGGCTGTGCAGGATTCTATCAAGAACTCATCAAGAACTTTCCATCAAGAACTCCATGATGGGTTTGGACCCAAGCTGTCATCTGTGCAGGCCTTGGAAGGTTGCCACAACCCTTGACCATAAAAGAATTGATGGTCTTTTATGAGGTTTCACAACCCTATTGGGGTGGTAACCCACAGGCTGAATTACAGCAGGATCAAGGGAATAACAAGATGATAGCCGGTAGCTTCTTGTCTCAGGGGTTTCCTAAGGCCTCCGGGTGAGTGGGGGACATCTGTGAGATACTAGAAGCTGGAGTAGATCTATTGCTCTTATATCCCAGCCGTACCTACAGGTGGATCAATCCATGATAAGAACACTGAGCTACTGCCTCTCCCCAAAAATGTGTGTCCTCATATTCATTTATTCCGTCCGTGCATTAAAAAACCTAGCGGGTAACAGTTCTTTAGGGTAAAGAAATTCCAGAGAAACCTCATTGTTGTACAAGATGTTCTCAACAGGTCCATGGAGACCTTGGCGGCTGCAGTGTTAAATGGCAGCCTGTGCGCTGCTGGGCACCTATGGGGTTCATGCATATGCGGGGACATGCATGTGTAATGGAGACAAGCTACAGCCACCCACTCAGGGATGTAACTCCTCGAGACCCCAGGGAGGCAGCTGAGTGCCGAAGAGTGACGCGGCAAGCGGCTCACATTGACATTTGAACAAGGGCTTCTCAAAGGCAAAAATAAGGAGTGTGATGGGGGCGAGATCAGAAGTTGGCATGTTCCTGGCAAACACTAGGATCGTTGGAGTTGTTCCTACTAGTCGGTCTTACTGACTGCCTGTCAATCCTATTGTTTGATGGAAGCCCCAAACCAGCCTTCCCCATGTCCACTTATCCCCAAAATTCCCAATTATTCTAAAATATAGGACTACCTATATATATTCAAAATATATAGGATTATTCAAAAATATAGGATTGCCTAAATATAGGACAGCACATTTCTTGGTACTCTCACCTGGCATTGCCGGACTCCAAATGTATTCATGATACTCCATTTGCAGCACATTCCTAAGTATGTCTACTCAGAAGTAAGGCTGCAGTCCTAACCATGTCTACTGAAAAATAAGCCCCATTGTGTTCGATAGGTCTTGTTCCCGGTAAGTCCAATATTTCAGGTCCAATATTCATGTCTGGTCCAATATGCAAATGTCCGGCGATGGGGGGGGGCTTGTGTGGTCCTTGATGGGACTAAAGGCTACACGGGGTTGGCGCACGTTAATAGCCAGTTCACTTTCCCTCTTGCCGCTGACCTGGCCTGCGGCAAGAGTAGCGGCAGGTGCACACATGGCAACGAATCTCTGGAGGGATGCTCTGCCCCCGCAGCGCACTCAGAGAGATACAGAGGCTGTGCACATCCCCCCCCCTATAATTTTCAAGATGGCTGCTTGGACAGCCCGTATGGACGTGCACCGTTCCCGAGCAGCCTTTAGTTCTACCAAGCACCACACAGCATCCAGCAGCAGCCTCCTGACCCCAGACCAGGTAGGTGATTTTTAAATGTAGGATGTCCTACATGTTGTCCTACGTTTTAAAGGAAATGTGGGACGCGCTCCCCAAAGTCGGGATTTTTAACAGAAAATCTGGATTTTTGGAGAGCCTTGTCCTACATTTTGAGGTCTAGCATCTGGTCACCCTCTACCTTGGTCTTCCAATACTAGAACTAGAACAATCTAGATCAGGCTCAGTAACTCAAGTTCTCCATTAACTAACATAAAAAGTTATTAGGAACGGAGTAATCACTTTCTAATGTAGGTGGGAATTTCCCAGATCGACTTTGTACAATTGCGGAGATGAAAACCTGTGTTAATGCATCTGAGAGTAAATAAACATTACTGATGGTATAAATGCCTTCCTTGAGAATCTTAATGATAGCAAAATTTTCTTCATTAACATCAAATACCTAATTACTAATGACTCTGTTCAACCATGTTTTGGTAGCAGCCAAAATTTATTTACCTATTAAAATCTTTTATGCGTCTATTACTGGCACCAGTCGGTGGCTCCTCTGAAATATAAAGGCAATTATTGACGGGATCCCAGATGCTAACTAGAATTTAATTTAGTTAAATGGGGTATACTGCAGATTGACTTCCTCCGTGGATGTCCATAAAGGAACAAAAAAGACGCCATTCGCTGAGGATTAAATGCAGTTTGGACTTTCTGAACGAGTCTTGAGCAGAATTAGATCCGAAAATTAGACTCAGCAAGTTATAGAGGAAGACCTTGCACCAAAATTAGGTCTCTAAGGCTGCAATCCTAAAGACACTTTCCTGGGAGGAAGATCCACTGAACACAATGGGGCTTACTTTGGAATAGACCTGGTTAGGATTGTGCTCTAAATGCTTGTTTACGCCGCGCATTTTTCCGAAATCTCACTGATCTTGAAGGGACTCTCAACCAAGCAAAGACTGTGGGATGGTCACCACCACCACGTGCTAGAGGTGGGCTTTAGCAGGTTCTCACCTACTCTATAGAACCTATTCTTATAGGCAGGGCTCTTTTCTGCGGGAATGCAGAGGGATGCTGTCCCCCCACCTTTTCCTGGTATCCTCCTGAGGGGCGACACTGTCCCACCATTTTTTTGGCAACCTCCTGAGGGTAGGGGGTTCCTCCTCCCCACCCCCTCCTCCTCCTACAATGCCTCCTCCCCGCCTCCTGTGGCTGCTTCCCCACTCCCGCCCACTGTTGAGCCCGTGCCTCTGAGCTGAGCCCACCGGGTGCCGAGCTGAGAACCATTTCAGAGGCCCCTGCTGCTGCCCCACTTGCCCCCCACCTCTGGTAAGTTGTCTCTGTGTGTCTGTCTCTCTTTGTGTGAGTCAGTCTGTCTGTGTGTCTGTATGTCTCTCTCTCTCTCTCTCTCTCTCTCTCTCTCTGTGAGTCTGTGAGGATTGAAGACCGTTGGTCAACTTGGGGATCTTCAAGCAGAGGCTCAATGAGCACCTGTCGGAGATGCTCTAGGAGGATTTCCTGCTATAGGAAGGGGGTTGGACTAGATGACCTACTGGGTCCCTTCCAACTCTAGGATTCTATGAGTCTAACCTAGCTCAGTAGTGTGGCTAATCTTCCAGGGTGGCCTTTCCCAGTTATAACTGGGGATGTCCAAGATGGGAAACTGGTATCTTCTGAATGCATATGTCCTTCTCTTCCATGGTTTCTGCAAGGAGTGTCCTCAACCAAACTTCCCACTCAATTTCCATCAGAATTAATTTTATATTAGCACTTAGACGGGTCACGTATTTCGCCCCCAAATCCAGAGTAACTACGGGAGCACGTAAGAGACTTTACGTGCATCCGTAGTTACTGCACTACCTAGTGAAAACCTATGGGAAATTCATATTGGAATCTAGAGTAAGTTGTTCTTACACCAGAGCAAGGACTCCCTGTAGATACTCTGGATTTTGCCCTAATTCCTGGCCACAATTGTACACTAAAAATCAGACAAGCGCCCTTCCATGTTCATCCTATTTGTTTGGAACGTCCTTGGGTGACAAAGTTGTTACCAAAATCACATGATCCCCATCGCACCCGCCCGGCAGTTCATAAGCCGTCACATCTGGCTCTACTTATCTGTTTAGCAGATTGCGCTCAAATAAACCACTAAGTCTAAACCCTCCAATTTACAAGCACATCTGCACAGAGGGCGGCTTTTTCTGACCATCTCCCCTCCGCGGGAAGCAAACTGGGATTTGCCAAAAAAAGGCAATCAAATGAGATGAAGCAAAATGAAATCGGACGTGGCACTGGACTTTAAAGGACAAAAAATACTTTAAACATCATCAATATGCAAAGATTCCCATGGAAAAATACAGTACTTGCTGCGTGAGCATAAAAATTCACGCCAGCAAAATCAATGCAAAGATATTTCTGTATAGGACCACAATGGGGCTTACTTCTGAGTAGACATGGTTAGGAATGTGCTCTTACCCTACAATCCAGAGGAACTACAGCAACATGTAAGAGACATTACGTGCTGCCGTAGTTACTGTACCACCTACTGAAAAACCTATGGGAAATTCATATTGCAATCCAGAGTAAACTATTACACCAGAGCAAGGACTCCCCGCAGTTACTCTGGATTGTGCCCATAATTAGGCTGAAAAGGTGTGTGTTAGATTCGATTAAATACAGTTTTTTTTACAGAAAAGCAGGCACGAACTGCCTGGAATCAGTGCAATTTGGGTGCATTTACTCAAATCTAATTATCCATCAAATCTTTTGCGCACCCTGATTTTGGAGACATGCGCTACAATCCAGAGTAACTACAGGAGCACATAAGAGACATTACATGCACCCATAGGTACTGCACCTAGTGAAAACCTATGGGAAATTCATATTGCAATCCAGAGTCAATTGTTCTTACACCAGAGCAAGGAATCCCTACAGTTACTCTGGACTGCGCACTCAGAAACTTTAGGAACCACTGATATGGAATCTGTTGCCCCAGGATTCAGAGACGGCCACTATTTTTGATGGACCCCCAACTTAGAGAACATGCATCATAAGTTGCATTAACACTAACACACTTTCCTGGAAGTAGGTCCCATTGAACACAATCAATTCAATCTCAAATACCGTTATTAGCATGATAAGTACAATAGGACTTTCTTCTGAGTAGACCATCTTAGGTTGTCTCTAATTCGCACTGCCCCACTTCTGTTTGCAGGCTGGTTGGCTCTATCCAGACAGCAACGGCAATGAATTTATCACTCAATAAAAAATAACAGGTTATCTTCACAGGTGGGCCCAGGCCCAGGCTGACCAGACCCTAAAGTAAAAATGTAGGACCTGGTCACCCAAAAGTCCAGATTTTCAATTGATTTCCTACATTTTGTCCTACATTAAAAAAAATTTAAAAAAATTAATTTTTTAAAAAATTAAAATTAATTTTTAAAAAAGAAGCCAGTAGACTGGCTTACTTGCCATGGCATGCATGCATGCATACATGGTGGTGGTGGTGGTGGTGGTGGTCATAGGCAGGCAGGCAGGCAGGCTGACAGGCAGGAAGGCAGGCAGGAAAGGGCAGGGCAAGGCAGGCAGGAAGGCACGGCAGCGCTGGGCAGAGGGCTGGGGGTGCTTTTTGTGCCCTGGGAGGGAGTTCAAGGCTGCCGTGACGAAGATCCGGCAGCCGCGGCAGTCCTTTGCAGAGCCCTTCCTCTTTGAGCTCTTTGAAGAAGTCACTTTCACTTCTTTGGGTCAGCCGAGGAGAGTGGACTCCTCCCAGGGAGAAGCCCCTCGAGCTGTCCAGCAGAGCTCAAAGACGAAGGGCTCTGCAAAGGACTGCCGCGGCTGCCGGATCTTCACTGCGGCAGCCTTGAACTCTCTCCCAGTGCAAACAAAGCACCCCCCAACCCCCCCAAAAGGCCGGACAAGGGCAAGGGTGTCCCTATCAGGCCAGACACCTGCTGTTTCCCGGTCATGCCCGGCTAGGCCGGACGTGTGGTCACACTGCCCTGGCTGGTTCAGGCTGAATCGCTCAAACCTGTTCCTGGATTTGGCCTGCCGCTAGCGATCCGGTCACTAGCGGCGGGCCAAAAACCCGGGTGGACCGGTTCACCGTCTGGGCGAGCCCACTGTGCCTGTGTCAAGATTGACACAAGTGCAATCATGTCCTGTTCATGACGCGACTGCACGTGCGCCAAGGTTGGCGCAGGCGCAGTACGTCAGGGTTGGGGCCCACCTCTCGCCCTGCCCATCTGCAACGCAGCCTCCCCGGCCCTGCCCCTGACCCTCCCCAGCCCCGGCCCTGATCCCGGCCCCACCCCCTGATCCCAGCCCCACCCCCTGACCCTGGCCTGGCCCACCCACTTCCGGGGAACCGGTTGTTGGGCCAGGCCGGGCCCAACTGTGGTTATCTTGGGAACAATTTGTAATATTTTGCAGAATCCTATATGAGCGCTGAAGAAATGGATTTGAAGTTCTTCAACTTCTGGGGGCTTTAAACAATCTGCACATCTATATTCTAGCAGCTCGATGGAAATGTTCACCCCTTTTATTGCACCATTTATTCATAAAACCTGGAGGTGGAAAAGATTTATTTACATACAAACTTTCCACGATGTTTTCAGGAGACCTACGCAACAGACTTTCAGGAGAAAGTTACTCTGGATTGTGCCCATAATTAGGCTGAAAAGGTGTGTGTTAGATTCGATTAAATACAGTTTTTTTTACAGAAAAGCAGGCACGAACTGCCTGGAATCAGTGCAATTTGGGTGCTCAATCCCTCAATCCCTCATTCTGAACAATGGTGCCGACAATTGCAGGGGAATACCCGGTGCTTCTAAAGCATTTTGCCCAGGAAATCCCATCTTTCCAATTTTCCAGATGACAGGTTGCATTGTGGGCCCGTCACACTGCATTAGTTTGGCAATGCGCTGTGATGCAGCATTGCTGATGCAACCCAATTCGATGTGTCTCATGTGCTACACTGGGTGGAATACTCCAAATGACTTCTTTGTTCTACCCTCAAAATACCATTTCCAGGTAAGAGCCACTGTTATTTTTTCAGTCAGTCAGTCAGTCAGTCAGTCAGTCAGTCAACCAACCAACCAACCAACCAACCAACCAACCAACCAACCAACCAACCAATCAACCAACCAATCAATCAATCAATCAATCAATTAATCAATCAATCGGCTTTTTCAAATGGATAATTAACAATATTAACGATAATTAGCAGGCAGATTCAGTGGTGTAACTATAGCAGTGGTATTTGTACGTTTCAGCCCAGGACCCCCTTTTAAATTTAAAAGTTTGTCCAGGATCCCCTATCAAACGTACCAGAATGTCACATCACTGTGATGCCAGAACTCCTCCACGACTACTCGGACGTAAGTCCCATTGTGTTCAATGAGACTTACTCCCAGGAAAGCTCGGTGCCAGATTCCATGACAGCAGGTTCCACCCTCTCGTGACCCCCAATCCAAGGTTGCAACTCCAAGGGGGTCCTGACCCCCAATTTTGAGTACCAGTAAACTATAATGTGTGCAAGTACTAAGTTTTGCTGGGAATCCCCATCCGAAGTCGCAACTCCAAGGGGGTCCTGACCCCCCACTTTGACTTCCTCTAAACTATAGGGTGTGCAAGTACTAAGTTTTGCTGGGAACCTCACCATAGTGTGCAAGCAGCCCCTTTTCTTGGGAGCCATTCCTGCTTGTTAGAAAAAAATGGTTCATGGAAAAATGTAGTTGATACCAAATTAGTGGAAACTAAATCATTCAGCATATGGGAGAAATGGGATTATGTTCCAGGGAACCCTTTTTACCACTCGTTCTATGAATTATATGAAGGCTATGGGGTTGGGGCTGGGTAATTGCAAGGGATCACCAACATCTTTGATACCTGATGCTTCATGCACGGTGCGGGGTGTACGTACTTCGATGTTGAAGGTTGCTGACTCCACAACAAGGCTAGTTGTGGGAGTTACTTCACCTCTACTCCTCTTCCCCCAACACCTGCCTCCACATTAGATTCAATGGTGCAATAGAGTTGAGTAAATATGGGAATTCAGAGTAGCAACATCTTGGTAGGGGTGCATCACATTGATCAACCGCCATGGTGTTTTGCCTAAAGCAGACTTCAAATCTAGGTTGGTGGATCTTACATGGGGTGGGTTGTGGGGGGGACAACTTTGCATGGCTTGCAAAGGAAAGTCAAAAGAATATCAATCAAGTGAGCAAAATTCCCAAAGCAGTTTTGCCTATCTCTGCAACCACGTTATTTATTTATTGGTTGACATGCTTTTCAATCCCACTTTTCCAACCTTCAAACCACTCACAGCCATAAAAATATATCAGAAAACACACCATTAATCAATAGGGCCAGAGGAAGTGAAAGAAAACAAAGCACAGAAAAACACTAAAAAGGATCACAAACCCAGCAACGGGGCACAGAATAAATGGGAAAGAATGGAAACTTATGATTCAGACACATATGCTGGATTTGTTTCAATCAGTCAGTCAGTCAATCAATCAATCAATTTGCAAGCAGGTGTAAATATAGTGTAAATATACACTGTATTCACTCAAATCTAACGCTCACCCCTTGCAGTCTAATTAAGGGCAAAATCTAGAGTAACTACAAGGAGTCTTTGCTCCGGTCTAAGAACAATTTACTCTGGATTGCAATATGAATTTCCCATAGGTTTTCACGAGGAGGTGCAGTAAATATGGGTGCACGTAATGTCTCATATGTGCTCTCGTAGTTACTCTGGATTGTAGGGCATGTCTCAAAAATCAGGGTGCGCATTAGATTAAGGGCACAATCCCGAGCAAGTTCATCCTGCTCTGCCCTGACTGCTCTCTCCTAACTATTCTGTATCCAGAGCAGAAAGTTATGCTGCATCCAGAGAGTCAGGAAGCCTGGGCTGCCCTAACTGCTCCATAGCATGCTAAGTAATTGACACATGGGGAGGACTTGCTCCTGAGGAGTCACCCCTCAGATCACACTGAACAAGGAACAGCTGTGGTGCCTACAGTGGTGATACGACTCTGCGCATCACCCGGTGCGGGAGTCTGTGCGTCACCCCGGGGATGTGCACACCCCCCACCTGGACTGCACAGTTGCCAAAGTTGGCGTCTGTGCAGTTGTTTCTGAAGCCAACTGGCTTCAGAAAGAGTACTGCGCAGGCATCATCTCTGATGCCTGTGCAGTACTTTTCTGAAGCCTTTTGGCTTCGGGGGAGACTGTGCAGGCGTCAGAGTTGGTGCCTGTGCAGTACTCTTTCTGAAGCCATTTGGCTGCTGCTCCACCTCCTGAGGCCAAATGGCTGTGCAGAGGCGCGGACTTTCTCTGCTCTAAGGAAGTCTCCTCTGAAGCTGTTGGGCATGCTCAGTGTGTTTCTGCGCAGTGCACCTCAGATGGCCGTTCAGGCCAGCTCCTCAGACAAGTGGCAGCTTCTGGCTGCTGCTCCGCCTTGGAGCAGGCCTGAATGGGGGTGCTGACGCCCGGGGCCTGCCAAAGCACAGTCAAACTCCTCCGGCACATCACCCCATACGGAGCGCATCACCCAATGCAGCCCACACCAGTCGCACCAGTCTGGTGACGCCACTGGGTGCCTGCCTTCTAAGGAGTCCCTGATGAGATGCCAGTACATTCTACAGTGAATAGAAGGGGCTTCTTGGAGTGGCCTGCTGGATCCTGAGGTTTGTGGGCAGCCGTAGTTTGTTCCATATCCTGAGGTTGAGAGGCAGGGGTTGCAGCTAGGCTGGCCAAGAACTCAGATTTTTGGTCAGCACTGCCGTTCTTACTTGGGCCTTATCATGGACCCCTATGGGTCTACTCATTACTATACCTGCTCCTGAGGTGGTATAACTCTGAGGGCTGGAAGAGGGCATTTCTGCCTTGAAACAGGCTCTGGATACAGAGTAACTGCTCTGCCCTAGGCAATGCTCAACATGCCCTCAACTTGCCTCTCCTGAGCTGCTTAGGCTGCCCCAGTTAGGGCAGAGCAGGTCCACCTCTCTTAGGGCACCCTATCTTGCCCTGCTCTGCCCTAAGCCTCCTTCAGAGTAACTGGGCTGGAGCATCTTGCAGTTGCTCCAACCTAGTGTTAGATAGGGCAACCTAAGGGCTCTTATGTGGACAGATTAGTTGCTCTGGATTGGGCTGTTAATGGTTAATTAGATTCAAATAAATGCAGAATTTTTATTATAAGTATAGGGTGCACATTTGATTCAATAGTGCATTAGATTTGAGTATATATGCTATATCTAAACATATAGATAAATATTTGAGGGGCTTTTCTGCTGTTTATTATTTAAATATTATTCCTTGATAGCTATTCTTTTTTTAAAGTCTGGTAATACTAGGTGGGTCAGATAGAGTGACATTTGTAACCCTTATATGACCAACCAAATTTTAACTTATGCAATTATAATTCTATAAATATATATTTTTATATATAATTATATAATATATATTTATAGAATTATAATTTATGCAAATCAGGCTATTTTTAGATAGGCATTTAAGTTAAAAAAAGTGGGTCCTGGATGTAAAAAGTTTGGGAACCACTGATCTAGATGGTTCTACTCAAAACCTACTCAAAAGTAAGCCTACTCAAAAGTAGGCCTCAATCTAGATTAGCTCAGTGCTGAGCAAGGAATCATTGTATTCATTCCAATTGCTCATGATGTTCTTGATTTCGGCTACAATCCTAAACACACTTTCCTGGGAGTAAGCCCCATTGAATATAATAGGACTTACTTCTGAGTAGACAGGCATAGGATTGCAGCATTTCTTCTTTTGAATGGAGAAAAAATGGTCTTCACTCCATTGAGGTTACTTTGGATCAAATATAGACTGTAAGAACATTGGAAACTGAACTCCGATTTCCAGACTCCAAACTTCATTATTATGGATTTTTAGTGCCAGAAAAAAAGAAAATGGGGAAATTCAAGGGCTCTTTAACTGAAATATGTTTGACTACAAAGAGAAGCCTTGGGTGACTCTAAACTACAGCCTTTTAAGTAAATTACAGGCATGGATGAAAGGTTTCAGGTGAGCTTTAGAGATAATAATAATAATAATAATATGGTTGCTTTGTTTTATTTAAAGGGTCAGGGCTAAAAGCGGGAACATCAGGTGTTCAGGGCAGGAGAAGTGAATGAAAGGCTGTCTTTGGCACAGAACAACGATTGAAATATCAATTCATATCCATGAAAGAAGTCTCTTTCAGAGCACAATCTGAACCATGTCTACTCAAAAGTAAGCCTCATTGTGTTCAATGGGTTTTACTCCCAGGAAGGTGTCTTTAGGATTCCAGCCACAGAGCGCAGTCCTAACCATGTTTACTCAAAAGTAAGCCCATTGTGTTCAATGGGTTTTACTCCCAGGAAAGTGTCTTTAGGATTGCAGCCGCAGAGCTCAGTCATAACCATGTTTACTCAAAAGGAAGCTGCATTGTGTTCAATGGGTCTTACTCCCAGGAAAATGTCTTTAGTTTTCCAGCCGCAGAGCACAGTCCTAACCATGTTTACTCAAAAGTAAGCCCATTGTGTTCAATGGGTTTTACTCCCAGGAAAGTGTCTTTAGGATTGCAGCCGCAGAGCTCAGTCATAACCATGTTTACTCAAAAGGAAGCTGCATTGTGTTCAATGGGTCTTACTCCCAGGAAAGTGTCTTTAGTTTTCCAGCCGCAGAGCACAGTCCTAATCATGTTTACTCAAAAGTAAGCCTTACTGTGTTCAATGGGTCTTACTCACAGGAAAGTGTCTTTAGGGTTCCAGCCGCAGTGCACAGTCCTAACTATGTCTTGGTAAGCCTGATTGTGTTCAGTGGGTCTTACTCCCAAGAAAGTGTCTTTAGGATTGAAGCCTAAAAATCATAATTCCATATACTTAAACAACTGGTTTGTAATTATGAGAGTAATATTTTAGGTCAGGGGACTGCAAATTTACAGCCCAATCCTAGACAGGATCCTACTCTTAAAAAATCCTACTCATAAAAAAGGCCTGTTGGGTTCAGTGGGGCCAGGAAAGTGAGCAAAGCATTGTAGTCTTTGGGTGGAAATCCTGTGTATACTCAGTCATGACAAAATGCGTCTTTTGAGGACGGACAGACGGACCACAGAAATAATTGTATACGTATATTGTACATATACAATTGTAATAATTGAAATAATAATAATTGTAATAATTGAGATGTATACACTTTTGCATGGGTAGAGAGAATAGATAGAGGAACGTACCAGAACTAGGGGAAAGCATTAAAACTGATTGTCTGGAGAGTTAGGAGAGAGAAAAGTAAATATTCCTTTATCCAGTGTGTCTTTAATCTGTGGAACTCCTTGCCACAAGATGTGCTGATGGTACATTAAAAGTGTGTAGATGCCTTTAAAGGGGAATGGAGAGATTGGTAGAGAAAAAGTCCATCCCAGCTTACATGCCCTATTGCTCCCAAAGTACACCAGCCCCACTGGTTAAGACCCAAGGCCCACTTGGGGCACAATCCTAACCGTATCTACTCAAACGTGAGCCCCACTGTGTTTAATGGGTCTTACTCCCAGGAATGTGGGATTCCAGCTGCAGAGCACAGTCCTAACCACGTCTACTCAAAAGTATGCTTTATTGTGTTCAGTGGGTCTTGCAGGAAAGTGTCTTTAGGATTGCAGTATCTTCCAGAGTCAACGGTGGCTTCCTCCTTGTATAAACTCCCTTTCTGTGCCAGACTGGGGGACGTTGCATCGCAGGACAGCTGTTGACTTTCTTCCTAGAATTATTATTATTTTATTATTTTATTATTTGTCTCTGGTCAGTCGGCCATGTGATGAAAAAAATTACAATTATTGCATTATTATTACAGTATTACATTTAGAAAAAATTACAATTACTCCAATTTCTGCAATAGGGAGACATGAGAAAATGATCCCAATCCAGAATTTCTCCAGGTTTGCCGTCTTTGGCTCACAGCTTGATGTCCGCAGGTCTGGCACCTTTTGCAACCATTATATTTTTCTTTTTTAAAACTTTCCTGTCTGTCTAATTATTTCAGCTCTAATTCTTACCAGTCCATAAATAGTAACGCTGTGTTGTCTTAGGGGAAAAAAGTTCCTTTATGACTCTGTCTGTGAAGTCTTGAAGGTCTTTCTTTCCTCCATTTGAACACAGTGTATGTGATTCTCTTTTCAAGGAACGGAAAAAATTCAGGTTTTTTTTTATTTTTTTCCTCTGAAAATCTGTGACCAGAATTCTAATTTTTTTTTTAACTTACAGGAAAAAAAATTGGACTTTTGCTGACATTCAAATCCCGTGTCCAAATGAGCGGCTACGACGACGGAGAACGTTTTTCGTGGCACAGAGACACAAATGACGCACAAATTAAAAACCGTTGTCGGTTTTCTGTCCAAGTCCTCGATGCTAATTGCAGCGTGGACAGAACGGAGCAAGAAACTTCCCAAAGGATGGTTATAACAACCCATCTGTTAGTGACAGGAGGAAAGAAGGGTGGGCAACGGGCCACAGTTAGGGCAGGAAGAGCTCGTTCTCATACTATGACACACTGAAAATATTTCAAGGCCCAGCGTATAATTAGACTGTGGAACTCCTTGCCACAGGACGTGGTCGTGGCATCTGGCCTCCATCCTTTAAAAAGGAATTGGACACATTTCTAGAGGAATAAAACCATCATGGGTTATGAACCATGTGTAAGTTATGGGTTAGGGTTAGGAAGACTTAACGTGGAAGACTAACCAACCTCCAGCTGATTTGGTGCTCGGCGCCCGGTGCAGTGGGGGGATGTTGTTTGGAAGGAGGGGTTGCACTGAGGAGGATGTTGCTCATGGTGGGTTTGCACATGGGGGTTGATGCACATGGGGGGTTGATGGGGGTTTGATGCACATGAGGGGTTGATGCGTATAGGGGTTGATGTGCATGGGGGTTGATGCTCATGGGGGGAAGATGCACATGGGGGGATGTTGCACATGGGGGATGTTGTGTATGGGGGATTGATATGCCATGGGGGGATGGCGTACGGGGGAATTTTACTCCTGCAACACAGGTATGCTT
This sequence comes from Cryptoblepharus egeriae, assembly GCA_030015325.1. Lineage (NCBI taxonomy): Eukaryota > Metazoa > Chordata > Lepidosauria > Squamata > Scincidae > Cryptoblepharus > Cryptoblepharus egeriae. Next base: position 28,475,938 of record JAREYC010000012.1, read on the forward strand.
TTTGTGTGTGTGTGTATGTATGTATATCTATCTATCTGTCTGTCTATCTATATATGTATGTGTGTATATATATATATATGTATGTATGTGTGTGTGTGTGTGTGTGTGTGTGTGTGTGTATTTAGGATTGCAGCCTCGTAAAGACACTTTCCTGGGAGTAAGACACATTGAACATAATGGGGCTTACTTTTGAGTAGACACAGTTAGGAATGTGCTCTTCGTCTCTTGTTCCCAATTCCCCCAGTTGGGAGAAAGATGGGTGGCCTGACACGCCTGGAAAAACAACATCAAAGGCGAAGAAGCCGTTTCAAAGGAAGTTGAATGGCGTCGAAAAGAGTTGCCGCTTCTTCATCGCCGTCCCTTTTCTCCGAGCTCACCAGACAGCAAAATGAAATGCTTTAGAGCTTTCTCAGGTGCATCAGAGTCACCGCTATTATACCCGCAATTTCATAACCTGGCAAAGCGATCCCTTTGTGCACCCAGGTCTGCGCGCCAGTCAGGCAGAAAAGTGGTTCTGATTACTCGGCGGTAGAGAGATGTATCCTGATCTGAAGGGGTGACATTCGAGGCTCGCCCTTGGGAAGTTTGACCCCCCCTCATCTCATTGACACATCTTTAGTGAGGCTCTGCAAAAAGGTGCATCCAACGGGTGATGAAAAAAGTTGCCACTTTTCCACTGGAAATACTAGGTCTAGGTCATTCGTTCCATTCTAGGATACCCAAATTTTATAGGGGGCTCCATGGAGGTCACTTGTGACCTCAGTGGTGGGATTCATATAAATTAATAACAGGTTCCATGTCCTAATAACCTAATTTAATTACAGGTTCTATATCCTAATAACCTAAATTAACAACAGGTTCTGTGTCCCCATAATAGGGCTGTGGGTGGTGCAAGTAGTTAAGTCACTGTGCCTGTTAACAAGCAGGCCAAGGTTCGAGACCCGGGTCGGCCCCACAAGACAGGGTGAGCTCCTGTCTTTAGCCCAGCTCTGCGACGCCAGCTGGATCCAATCGTATTGGCTCTGCCTTTCCATTGGACTAATTCAGTGGCGTGGAGAGGGGGGATTTGCTGCTTGGGTAACAGCCTATCCTCCATAACAATCTAACCCAGGCTTTTGTGCTTCGCATGCAGCGTATGCAGTGCCAAGCACGATACCATAGTCTGCACAGACTGACGGAGGCCTGCACATGTCCTCATAACCTAAATTAACAACAGGTTCTATCTCCCATTGGTAACCATTTCTCAGAACCAGGCGCTCATTAACAAGGGTTCTAAAGAACCTGTGAGAACCCCCTGAAGCCCACCACTGCGTGACCACCTTGTGCCTAAGAAGACCTCCTGGTTGCAACTGGAAGCCACTTCTGGTTCCATCCAAGAAGTCCTCTGAGGTCCTCTAGACTCAGGGTTGTTGTACCTACTACTTGGAGCAGAGGCGTACCTAGGCAAAATGGCACCCTTAGCAAGGACTGAAATTTCACCCCTGATCAAAACATCTGAAACACACCTTTTAGCTAATGTTATAAGTCAATAATAATCAAACTGGTGTATGCGCAGTGGTGGGGTTCACAAATTAAAAACAGGTTCTATGTCCTAATAACCTAAATTAACAACAGGTTCTATGGGCACAATCCAGAGTAACTACGGGAGCACATAAGATTCATTACGTCTTTACTGCACCACCTAATGAAAACCTATGAGAAATTCATATAGCAATCCAGAGGAAATTGTTCTTACACCATAGCAAGGACTGCCTGTAGTTACTCTGGATTTCACCATATGTCCTATTAGTACCCGGTTCTCAGGACCAGGCGCTCATTAGAAAGGGTTCTATAGAACCTGTGAGAACCCCCTGAAGCTCACCATTGTGTATGTGCCCATGGCACAAGACACCTCATGCCAGAAAAATAGTACGCCTCTGACTTGGAGGTTACAAAACACCTCCAAGTGTTTGTATGTGTTGTGTGCATCACGTGCAGAGGTGATCTGTGAGGAACCGGCTGTTGTTTTTTTGCCAGGTGGAAACGGTTCTATGTTTGCAAGGTAATTTGGAACATTGTGCCTGCTTTTCATTGCATCTTCTCCACCCCGCTATTGACAGAGCCACGTTCTCGTTTTAAATGCAGTCATTAGGATCTTTAATTTGCAGCCGCCGTAATTTATATTTGCAATTTTGACTGCGGTCGATGAAGGAAATGAAGGAGGTGTATTCAGGACCTTAACAAAGACAAATGGAACAAAGCACTATTACCCCCCCCCCCACAACCACCACCACTACCATTATATAAAAAAGCTGCATTGGAACAGGGATATAAACAACAAATGAAAACAGATTTACAGCCCAGTAGAGATGAATAATGCATGAATAATGCACCGGCAAACTAGTGTTCAGATGGTCAGTGCAAGAATGGTTCACCTGGGAAATGGTAAGTGGTGGAGTGTTGAACAGGCTACAACTTATAATCTGCAAGGTGGTTCAGAATCCAATAACGGGCAAGCTTTTCAACAAATACCATATCCGCTCGATAGTCATCAAATCTAATGTGCCCCCTATGCTTATAATCAAAACACCTCATTTACTCAAATCTAATTATCCATCAAATCTAATGCGCACCCTAGTTTTGGAGACATGTCCTAGAATCCAGAGGAACTACGGGAGCACATAAGAGACATTACGTGCACCCATAGTTACTGTACTACCTTGTGAAAACCTATGGGAAATTCATATTGCAATCCAGAGGAAATGGTTCTTACTCCGGAGCAAGGACTCCCCGTTGTTACTCTGGATTGTGCTGAAAAGGTGTGTGTTCGATTTGATTAAATACAGTATTCTACAGAACTGCCTGGAATCGTTGCAATTTGGGTGCAATTTCACCCAATTGGCAACTATAGCAATCCAACCATGGTGGTAAGTAGCACCTTGCATGGTGGTAAGTGGCACCTTGCATGGTGGTAAGTCGCCATATAGGCTGGCATGACCAGCAAAGTACTCTTAAGGTCTTCCTAGCCATCACAGGGCCACTCCATCCAAAACTAGGCCAGTCCATCCAGAAGCATATCTGGCCAACACTGGCTTCCAACTGGTCTGAAGCCAGGCCATGTTGGATGAAGTGAGTGGTGATGTCCAACATCACTGCAAAGTTGGCACTGTGGAGCACCTTGTGTTGTGCATGTCTCGGACTGTGGTTCATTGTGGGTAAGTGGGGGTCCACGGAAAGTAGGGTTGCTATATATCCCAAAAATTAGAGACAATTCCCATTTTGGGGGGTTCATACTGGCATATGAATTTTCACATACTGGCAAATGGGACAGAGGGTCATGTCCCAATTTTTTTGGAAGAGAATTATGGTGATGGTCCCAAAATCAGCGGAAATGTGCAAGGATCATGTACAACCCTTTCCATCCTCTTTGGAGACATTCAAGATGGGGCAGCGAAACAGAGGCATTTGTATGGCTCTGGAAGGGCAGTTTGCATGTTGATGGTGAAGCTCCCTGCAAAACGTAGTGCTTTGCAACTCCTCTACCTATGCCACCAGGACCAGCACAGTCCAAGCCTCTCCTGCATCTCATCACTTGCCTCCCCCTGCAAGAAGCTTTGAGTTCTGTTTCTATTTCCTTGGGATTCTTCAAATAAGGCCGGAGATGCCGTCCCTCCCTGCATGGCCTCCCTGTGGGTGGAAGGATGAAAGGAAGTGTATGGAGGGGAGCCGTACCTTTAAGTCAGCCTTTCAAGAAGCCAGATAATAGGCGGTATTGTCGAGCGACCCTCGGGACAAAATCTACCACACTGAGTTTTGTCTCCTGGCCCCCCTCCTCTCTGCGCATGAGTCATTGTGAGCTCGGATTCAGAGGAAGCCATACAAGGGAAAGCAGAACTGAGATAATGAGCCTGGAAAAGTCAGAGAAAGGGGGCCGAAAAAGAGAGGAGAATGAAATTATACAATGAAAAGCATCTTTTCGGCAATGAACTCCGGCGCTTTCATGGTCCCTGGTGTTTTGTGGGTCTTTTGTACCAGGGATGTTTTCTAAATGCAAGGCGGGAACCATATTCAGCGGGGATCAAAAGCCCTAATAATTATGCCCAATTTATTCTCCATGGCACCAGCCTGGTCGGCGGCCGGCAAACAAAACTCGGACCTCAAACTGCACCGAAAACTTTTGGATATGGTGTTTGTGACTTAGGGCGCAATCCAGAGTAACTATGTGGAGTTCTTGCTCCGGTGTAAGAACAATTTACTCTGGATTGCAATATGAATTTCCCATGGGTTTTCACTAGGTGGTGCCATAACTACGGAAGCACATAATGTCTCTTACGTGCTCCTGTAGTTACTCTGGATTGTAGGGTTAGTGTGGATTCTAAGGAGCGCATGTTTCCTTTCATGCACAAAGGTCAACGCTTGTTGATGGATGTTGACATTTTCCACCTTCTTTAAGACCCAGTTCTAATCCAACAGGTAAAACCAACTAGTTTACACCCCCCCCCCCCCCCCGGTGACAGGATGGAAGGCAGGAGAACCTTTTGTTCAGGAGCTGCCTTTAAATCGTTCCAGCAAAATATTGATCAGCTTCAACCGATCACTCCTGGGGGGATGTTAGGGCAGTGCACAGACATGCACTGATCTCCCCACACCACCACGGCAATGGGGTAAATTGGTTAGGATTTAAGTTTTGCAGGCACCTGAAGATGTCCTATGTGACCCGTTTGGACAAATTCTGGGTGGTGGGAGCGAAACGGAGGTGGGATTTTGCGGAGAATTTTCAGCCTGGCCGTCCTTGGTGTTCACATGCCAGGATGACCCTGAGTCAGCTGCTTTCTTGAACCGATGCACAGGAGTGGGTGGTGTTAACACCTTCCCAAGAGCATCCTTTGAAACCCAAACCATGCTGTGAACCTTCTCTTGCTGTGATCTCCAAGAAGGTTGCATCATCAGCGCCTGGTGTCACCGGGTGGGGGAAGAATCGAGGCAGCTGGTGCCTCCATAGGAGGTAAAAATCTCCTCTCGAGAGCGCTCAGCTTGCTAATAAACTCACCTTCCCAAGATGAGTCATCCCTCCCACCATCAAAGAAAGCAAACTCCTGGCAGGAGTCATACGACCCAGACATGTTCCGCTGGATGCGTTCTTGCAAGCTGGCCCCAAGACACCCAGGGAAATGCAGACCTGCTCATAAATTTTTGGCTCCCGGTCCTCTGCATTGGGTGCTCTTCCAGGAAAAAGGTTGATGGGCTGGCTGACCGCATGCCAAGATATGAGACATCAAGCACTTAGACGATTGCGCGCCTCCTGCCCCTTATGTGGCATTTGTTTCCCCCTTTTTCCTTCACTAGCCAGAATATGATGCCAGGAATCCAGATGTTTTGCAAAATAGTGGAGAGAATATAGGGGAGAAGAAAGGTAGACCTTTGACGTGGTCATTGATTTAGTTGGGGTTGATGGATATGATGCGCTGGGTAGATTAAAAATAGAGCTCTAATTTTTTCCAAGCAGAAATTTGGGCTGATCTATGGGGACCTGGCTGGCTTCTATAAATCCTGATTTTTGTGGGGCCACCATTCATTTCCAAGGCTGGAGTTCTGGATAATTTCAACAGCATCCTTTGCCTGAAGCTGAGACTCAAAGGAGTAGCAGATGTTGGTGCTTTTCCTGTGCAAGTTGCAATGATCCACCAAGGCTGCAATCCTAATCGCCAGTTAGGCTGGCATAAGACCTGCGCCAACCTGGGGGTGTCACAAAAGTGCCGTAAGACATTTCCACGCCACTCCGAGGGGATGGTTAGGCCAGTGCACGGACATGCGCTTGCCTCCCTACATCACCGCAACAATGAGAAGACCGATGAGTTGTGCCAGCCTAGGTTAGGATTGCAGCTCCGTAGATAGGGCCTGGTGATGAACCCCGATAAAATACTTCCCACCACACCCCAAAAACGAAACCAAGAGGCAAAAAAAGGAAAGGGGAGATTTGAGTGTTTGCTCAAATTTGGAGGAAACACTCTTGTTGCAAAGAAAATTGACACTCTTCATATTCAGCGCTATAAAAAAGGTGATTCAAAAGCAACATCTATGCGCACGCTCTGGGTGTTTGTCTACCTATAGCCGGCATCCAACCTCTGCAATGATCCAGGCTTACCTTCTAGGGCTTCTGTTAAGGGGTGACGGAGATAATGTATGTGGAGTGCTTTGAATGTCGGAGATACACTCCATGAATACTAAACACCGTTAACTTTCACATTCTAGACCAGGCTCTGAGCTCTCCAATGCACGACTCCTGCCAACCTCTCCTCTCTATCCGCCTTTCCCAGTCAATTTTGCACATGCTAATCCGTGGCTGTGCCGGGTCACCTCCTTCCACCTTGTGGGACATGTGCCCCCCCCAAATCGCAGTGCCGTTTGCATTGGAGAGACTCCTTCCTCTTCTCCTGCTCCTGAGATCATCGTCTCATGTCCTGTCCTCCAGATGAGGCTTCCTCTGAACAGCTGCTCATTATATTTCTATTCCAGAAGCTCAGGGATTTGGGAAACTGCCTTATATACAGCAGGCAGATGGTGATTGAAGCTCTTTACGGCCTCTGCCCCATTGTGATGGAAACCATCAGGACCCCTGGCAAGATCTCCAGATCATGAGTTGGCTACCTAGAGATGGAGGCTGATTCCTGAAGGATGCCAGACCAACCTTGACAGTCAAAGAAGAAATTTTTGCAAAACTAACTAACTAACTAACTAATTAACTAATTAATTAATTAATTAAGGGTTAGTTAAAACATCAACCCATTTGTCAGAGGGGGGCTGTGGGTTAGCCTGACCCAATCTGTTTTGTGTCCAGAAGGTCCCCAAATCCATTTCCATAAGAAATGATAAGAAGGAAGAGGAGAAAAAGGAAGAAAAGGAGAAGAACCTGATAGTGTATCTCGTCCTTCCTCGCAGGGCTAGCAGGCTGGCATGGGTACACTTGACTCTGTGTCTAATCAACGGTGGGCACAGAACACATAGGAACCCTATTAATGGAGTATCAGTAAGAGGTCTCTTCCCCCAAAAGGTGGCGTAGCAGTAAGACGTCTCTTCCCTCAATAGGGCTCCCAATGCTGGCGTCCATAGGACCCAGAGGTCCCACTTTTGGTGCTTTGGAAGCCCTGGCACCAGGCTGGATAGGTTTGTGCTGCCAAACCCTAGTGATGACTCTGGATAAGAGGACATACAAATGCACTCCATGCTTGTACCTCTCGATAAAGGATTTAAGACGAGTAAATCCCTTGACTCTATTCAAGAACATCCTGGCCCATCCTATCCATTCTCTCAGTCTTAAGGGCTTTCGTTTCGGGTTGCAGGGAGTTCAGGATCCCAAAACAGACCGGCTGTGTTCAAGCAACTCTTAGTCACCCTCTCCGCCCTCGGATCTCCAAACAGGCTCCAGCTTTCCATAGCAATGTTATGTCTTGCTTCCTTCTGCGGGGAGGTGATTTACTATGGTTACAACTCATCCGTCAACACAAGAGAGGGCGTGGAGATAATGTTTCCTTAGAAAAGTCTCCTAAATCGATAATAATTCCTTTGGCTGTTGTGTACGCTTCAGTGACAAAAAACGAGGAGGAAAAAACTTTGCGGCATCTAATTTTGTCTCCACTTGTCTCATCTCCTCGGAGGAACATGTCAAGACAAGTTCAACCACAGGGATCTGGATCAAATCTTCTCGCCTTCTCGTTCCATCATCTCACAGTCTGTGCTCTCTCTGGTACCCATCAAGCCTCAGCATGTCTTTGCCACCTTAGGTTGGCAGGCCAAACAAGTCCTGATCCACTGTGACATAATCTGGTGTGATCAGACCAAGGTGGGAATCGTTTCCACACCACCTGGGAATGAGTCTGTCGGAACCCACAAGAGATGATGGCATGACTGGATGTGTCCTGAACCATGTCCTGAAATGGCACCAATAGTCCCATTGATAACCTGGAGCAAAGATTAATATGGCTCTCAATAATCTAGATTGCCATCTTGGGCAACACCATGTTTGGGGTCCACCAGCTGCCTCTGGGATGTCCACAAGGTGCACAAGAATATCCACAAGGTGCACAAACACCTTGCGCAAACCATTTACAACCAATATTCAGGCCCATCCAAATATTTTCCATGCATATCCCTGTGGTTTGTATATTTTCGAACCCATAAGCTGTTGCAAAATAGAAAGAAAAGGATGTGCCGAGGTGACAGAATTGCAGGGAAATGTCACAGACTATCATGATCAACCACCCACTTGAAAACCAAGTGGTGTGAAGTGGAGCTTTAACACCAAGAATGTGATCCTTCACAGAGGCCTCCTGGCCTGGCTGATTAGGTGACACAGGCGGTCAACGGTTTCCCAAATTGGACTGATGGTTTTTTAATGAGTCCCCCTTGCATGGAGACACTTGTCTCCTTGTGCCTTGCAGGTCTCCTGCTACATCTCAAGGTCTGATTTTGATAGACCTGAGTCCAAAAATAACAAGGAAAGAAGAACTGGAGATCCTCTGATACCAGGACAGAATCATTATCAGGAAAGAAATAGGGAGAGGATCAAGCTCTCCGATGAATGAGAGGTTCATCGGTGGATTGTTGGCTTTGCAGGGAGGAAATCTCAGGTTGCGTTCCATCCAGGTTCACAAAGTCTCAGTTTGTGAACCTTCAAGGTCCTTCAAGGTCAAAATGGTCAGGCTGCATTTTTTATTGGTGGTTATGGATGCTGGCTGTCTACTCGGAGTAGGATATTGCTCAAACTGGAAGCATACATGGAGGGGGGCACCTAGATGAAGGTGTCATATGTGCTCCCTGAAGCACCTGGTGGGCAGCTTGATTAGGTGGGCCTTTGGCTTGATCCGGTGGAGGCTCTACTTATGTTCTTATGCTCTTATGGATGGTTAATGTTCGTCTGTGGGAGCGTATGGTCAGGAGATGTCGTATCTCTCAGAGCATGGAAAAGATGATGCTTACGCTAAGAGATGCAGCACAGATGTGGGTATAGGTTTGTTCACACATTTGGTCTTTAGCCTTGGGACTTTACGTGTAAAGTGAGTATGTATGTATGTATGTATGTATGTATGTATGTATGTATGTATGTGTGTGTGTGTATGTATGTATGTATGTATATATGTGTGTGTGTATGTATGTATGTATGTATAAATATATAAGCAAGCAAGCAAGCAAGCAAGCAAGCAAGCAAGCAAGCAAGCAAGCAAGCAAATAAATAAATAAATAAATAAATAAATAAATAAATAAATCATTGTATGTTGTACCCAGAGAAATACCGTATTTCCCAGCTTATTGCACGCACCGGACCATAAGACGCAGCTAGATTTAAAGGAGAAAAACAAAGAAAAAATGTGCCCGGTGTGCCCGGGTCTTGCGCAGCCATAGCGCTGCCACTTCCAGACTGTCCCAGTCTCTCTAAGACTTGGGTGGCCTGGAGGAGGCGGTGCTCTGGCTGCATGACGGAGGGAGAGGTTGCATGAGACCCTCTCCCCAAGCATCGCGTGGCTGTAGCATCGCCTCCTTCAGTGCAGGATGCAGAGGGTGTGCTTGCTGGGCAGCCTTCGGGGAATTCCCTGGGAGGCTGCTGCACCCACAGCCTTGGATATATATCCAGCTCCATTTCTACTATCTATATAATTCTATCTAATAATTCTAATTATATCCAGTTTGGACAAACCTTGAATTCTTCAGAGAGCACCGGCTACCAACCCATTTCTCCCAAAACCTACAGATTTCCATAAATATCCATGCAACGTTTTCCCTTCCTATCCTCACCTTTCTCTCTCCTCCAAGTAATTTGCCTATGTATTAAATTACCAAAGCTATAACATGTGGGAAAGAGATCCATATTTCCAGCGTTGGTGAACATTTATCTGAGCCTCGTGGAGCAAAATTGAAATACGGGTTTGCAGGAAATGTATCTGCTCCAAAATATTGGGGTGAGATAGATTTTTTTAATGGAGTCAAATGAAGCATTTAGCTCCAAAGGACAGCAGCCCTTTCAACGAGGGGTTCCTTGAATTCAATCTTCACATTTGGATACAATAATAAAAAAAGAAGGAAAACAATATTACCTGTTTAAAGGAAGTATGAAAATCCAATTAAGTTTTGAATTTTAATTTCCTTGCATGCCTGGGTTTGCTGATCTGCAAGAAGAATGGAAATGTAAATGCCATTTTTATGGTGTTATCTCCATAATCCAGAGGCTGGAATATCTTGTCATAGTTATTTTGTCTGGCAATGATTTAAAAAAATAATAATTTTTAACTAAATTTGCTGTAAACGGGCAAATAATCAAAAATGAACATCTTTATGGTCTGATCTTTCTTTAACGTGGGTGTAATTCTGAGTTTGGACCGAAAAAAGGGGAAATTGATTTTGAGCACAATCCTAACCATGCCTATTCAGAAGTCAGCCCCGTTGTGTTCAATGGGTCTTACTCCCAGGAAAGTGTCTTTAGGATTGTAGCCTCGTCTGATAAGATGGGGGTGAAATTCAGGGGTGGACCCAGCCAACCCCAAAATCCGGTTCTCCGGAACTTGGGGGCGGGCCAGGGTCAGGGGGCAGGGCTGGGGTCAGGGGGCGGGTCAGGGGGGCCCAACCCCACTGCACTGCACATGCGCCAGGCTTGGCACATGCGCAGTGTGTCTCCTGAAGCTTGGCTCAGGAGACTCAGCGTGCTTGTGTCCAGCTGGACGTATGTGCGCTGAGTCTCCTGAAGCCAAGCTTCAGGAGACTCAGCGTGCTTCAGGAGACGTGGCGGCCGCTAGTGAACCGGTCCCCGCGGTTCTACCTGCCGCGGGTCTTTCCAGTTCGCTAGCGTCCGCCGTGTGGGAAGATCCGGTTTGGGCGAATAGGCCCAAACCGGGATCTGCCCACCTGTGGTCTTACTCCCAGGAAAGTGTCTTTAGGATTGTAGCCTCGTCTGACAAGGTGGGGTGAAATTTGAAGTGTAGTGCGGAGGGGGCAATATATTTCTGGTGCATATGCATGGGATCAAACATGCATCATTGTCAGCTAACCATGACATCTAACTTTTGGAAACCATCACAATATCAAAAGGAAGCTTGAGATAACAGGCTCATTCTTGTTATTAGCTATATTAATTTTATCAGTTATTAAGGTTAATTCCTGTATTACCGTCTCTTTGGGTAATACTATGGTGGTTCCTCTGCAGTGAAGCATTTTGGGTCTCAACCAGGGTTATATTAATTTTATGTTATTAATAATACAGGCTAATACCTGTATTATCGTCTCTTTGGGTAATATTATGATGCTCCCTCTGCAATGAAGCATTTTTGGGTCTCAACCAGGGTCACCTGGAAGTTTCAACTTCTTCAACTTGGGGTGGCGGCGCAACAAGGCAGGGTGACGGTGATGCAAGTGGTTAAGACACTGTGCCTGTTAACCAGCAGGCCAGGGTTCGAGCCCCCGGGTCCCCACAAGACGGGGATTTCCTGCTACAGGCAAGGGGTTGGAGTAGATGACCCACTGGGTCCCTTCCAACTCTAGGATTCTATGAAATGGTACATTTGGCCCACACGACGTGGAATCAGAGGCAGGTCACGGTACCAAATCTAGGCCTATCAGCTTTGAAGCTTACTGTAAACTTGGCTAGATTAGAGCTCACCAAAAAGTCTATAGGTCTTTCAAAACCTCATTTTTCTTTCCTAAGGTCTATTGAAAAAGAGGCTTAAAAGTCAGGCAGCACCAAGATGTGGTGAATTGAGATGAGTGCGCGGAGAGGTGAATTGAGATGAGTGGCTAGAGCTGCTAGTTTTCCTTGGATGTAATAACTCCTGACTGTCTGCCCTGCGTTGCACAGCTGTGTGTAGCCACTTTCAGTGCTCAATATAGACCATGCACCTTTTTTGGTTCTGTTCCAAGTATGTCCAGATAAAGGGAAAATTAGCAGTCGATAAAGGCTGTTCCCAGACCTCAAATTACTCTAGCTCAGTTATTTTCAACCGCTGTGCCATGGCACATTGGTGTGCCACGGATGGTCTGCAAGTGTGCCACAGATCTTTGCGGAGGGTATTAATAGGGTACCTGGGCTCTTTGACCTCCTAACAGCAGCATTGTATGCCTGTCAATGGTTTTTTAAAAAAAATGGTGTGCCTTGACCGTTCTAGTGACTACGTCAGTGACTACATCTAGTGTCTACATTCTTGACTACGTCATTATGCCATTAAAATTAATTAAAATTAAAATTAAAATTGAGATTAAAATTGCTGTAGCTAATTATATTGATTGTGCTTATTCTTTATTCAGTGGTGTAGCTAAGGCTGCAGTACAAAAGACACTTTCCTGGGAGTAAGACCCACTGAATGCAATGGGGCTTACTTTTGAGTAGCTATGGTTAGGATTATGCTCTAAGGGTGCAATTTAAAGTAAGTAGATGGAATCCTTGCTCCGACGTAAGAAAAATTTACTCTAGATTGCAATATGAATTTCCCATAGGTTTTCACTAGGTGGTGCTGTAACATAAATGTCACTTACGTGCTCCCGTAGTTACTCTGGATTGTAGGGTTAGAGGGTTAGAACATACAAGAGGGTACGTTCCCCTGGGTATCAGGCTATGGATGAAATCCAGAGTAACTACAGGGAGTCCTTGCTCTGGAGTAAGAACAAGTTACTCTGGATTGCATTATGAATTTTCCATATGTTTTCTCTAGGTGGTGCAGTAACTATGGGTTCACATAATGTCTCTTACATGCTCCTGTAGTTACCCTGGATTGTGCCCTATGAAGAAGTATCAAGGGAGCTTAACATTAGTGGCCAAAATTGTGGAAACTTTGGCATCTTTGACCAATACTACCATGTTATATATCATTAAACTGGGAATTTAATGCCAAATGCAATGAAGCAAACAGCATTGAATACTCTGTATTCTACCAACGGTTATAGCCAAATAATCAGTAAAAGTCACTGCAATTACTTACGGATCAAGCACTTCCAGGGATGATGTTCCCCAGTGCCAGAGGGCCATAAATTGCTACGTCATAACTTGTTATGCCACTGGTTTCATGTTCAGATTTTTTTTTACAAAATTAAAAAAAAATGGAGAATAGGAGCATTTTATTAAATAGCATTTTATTAAGAAATGGTTCATCACTTGCAATGCAGCATCTTAAAGACAGGAGGGATAATTTTTGTTTTTTTCTGGTGGGTTTCCAGCCCCCACGGGAGCTTTCTGTGCATCTTCAATACACCCATATCCTAATATTGGATCCCATTTATTAAGGGCCTGGGGAGATATTTTTGGAAGACAAGAGCGAAACATTCAATTTACCTGGCAGGATAGCTTGTCTTCCTTTGTAAAGCCTCAAACACCTTGCCAACCTCTCCGTTCGTTTAGCCCCCTCTCCTCCCCCCAAATCTTCTCTCCATAGGAAAATAAAACAAAGCACCGCTGCATATATTTGCATCGAGCAGCCATTCAGCCGTTAATTGCATAGTAATTGATACATGGCGACAATGTTCATTGTGAATGTTACACCATTAAATATTAGGGCTCAAGGCCAGGGTTCTGACGGCAATTTGCAACCGAGTTAACAGGACAGCGAGGAAAATGCAAGTGCCGGTGGAGAGGCCAAGTGTCGGATAATGACCGAGGAAATCAACTGGGGTGTAAACTTGGTGCAGCTCTATTGATTTCATTGCAGCTCTGCAGATTTATAACAGCCCAGGATCTCATTTTCTGACATGCCAAAAAAAGAAGTATCCAGAAGAAGCATTGCTATTTTAAGCGTGTGTGTGTGTGTGTGTGTGTGTGTGTGTGTGTGTGTGTGAGAGAGAGAGAGAGAGAGAGAGAGAGAGAGAGAGAGAGAGAGATTTGATTGCTACAAATCAACAAAGGGTTAGAGTATTACAAAGTGGTACACTGGATTAAGAGATTAAGAAAATGACACTGCACGGCAATGGAAATGCAGTAAGCTTTGACAAATTGCCTCTTACATGAGGAGGGTATTGATGATCCACCTTCACGAAGCCTGCTGACTTTAGAAGAAAGGAAGAGTATTTGGGGGGACAAAACATGCCACACATAGACAGACAGACAGATAGATATTGGGGTTTTTAAAAATGAAATACTGTAGAGAGGCAGGCAGGCAGATATTTTTTTTAATGGAATACTGCAGACAGACCACAGACAGACAGACAGACATTGTTTTTTACAAAATGAAATACTGTAGACAGACAGACAGACAGATAGATAGATATGTTTTTTTGAAAATGGAATACTGTAGACAGACAGTCAGACAGACAGATATATATATATTTTAAAAAGTGGAATACTGTAGACAGACAGGCAAGCAGGCAGGCAGATATATATTTTTTTAAAAAGTGGAATACTGTAGACAGGCAGACAGACAGAGAGACAGACAGATAAATAGACTTTTTTTTTTTAAACGAAATACTGTAGACCAGTGGTTCTCAATCTTCCTAAAGCCATGACCCCTTTATAAGTTCCTCATGTTGTGAGGACCCCCAACCATAAAATTATTTTCGTTGCTACTTTATAACTGTAATTTTGCTACTGGAATGAATCGTAATGTAAATATCCGAAATGCAGGATGTATTTTCATGGTTACAAATGAAATGTGTGTTCTATGCACACACTGAACAAAATGGAATTTATTTCAGAGTAGGCATGCATAAGATTGGGCCCTCCGGCTGCAATCCTGTCCACATTTACATGGGAGTAAAGGCCCCCTGACTATAATGGGATTTATTTCAGAGTAGGCAAGCATAGGATTGGGCCCTGAGGCTGTCAGCCCCAGTGCACGCGCAGCTACAGCTGGAGGTCTGGCAAGCCTGACCTGGCCCCCTGCACCAAGGGTCTTTAGGTGACCCCCAGGAAAGCTCTAGGCGATCCCCAAAGGGGTCCCGAATCTCACTTTGAGAAACACTGCTGTAGACAGACAGATGATAGATAGATAGAGATGTTTTTTGAAAATGGAATACTGTAGACAGACAGTCAGACAGATAGATGTTTTTTTTGAAAATGGAATACTGTAGACAGACAGGCAGGCAGGCAGGCAGGCAGGCAGGCAGGCAGATAGATAGATAGATAGATAGATAGATAGATAGATAGATAGATAGATAGATAGATAGATAGATAGATATTGATTGATTGATTATTGATGTGACCTTGTTTCACATGACTTTAGTTCTCAGTCCCCATTGCAAACCTGTAGAAAAATCTTGTGTTTTTTCCAAGAATAATTCTCCAGACTGATTCCAAGAGAGCATCTCTTCTAGGGTTTCTGGCTGAGATTTCAGCGGCAGGGCTTGGCGATGTCACAAGAGGGGCATTTTAGGAAATAGTTTGTTGTTGTGTCTGCTTTGTGGGCATTGTCCATGGAAGAATGAATGTACCCAGAGGAGAGAATCATGGAATCCGAGAGTTGGAAGGGATTAATAGCTCATCTAGTCTAACCGTCAGAAATCTAGGATGGCAGATGTGGACACAGGAGAACTTGGAAGTGATGTCGTGGTGGCTGTGTCTTTGTGGTCTTGTTCTTCTCCATTTGGAGGGGCAGACCTTCAAGTGATGGAATGGGGTTGGTAGTCAGACCATGAAGCCTCCTCTTCTTGGAGAACCCAAAAGTGGCATCACTGCCACAGATATTGGGACATCTAGGTATGCCACTTCTTGGGGGACAAGCAAGAATCTTGATTTAGGAATGAAAAACTATAGCCAGGAGTTGGAATTAAGGTAGCAAGTCAGGTTGAGAAGCAGGCCAGGAATTAGGAGTGTTGCTGGGAATCAGAGCCCAGGAGCCACGGCAAGAGTGGGATCAAGGACTGGAAGGAGGAGGCTCTTCCAATTCAGACAGATTAAATACCCAGCTAAGGGCACAATCCAGAGTAACTACGGGACCTTTTACGCCAACATAGTTACGGTGCCACCTATGGGAAATGAATAGAGCAATCCAGAGTAAGGCCCATATCCTAAAGTCAAATTAAGCCCCTTGCTCCGGAGCAGTTAAGGTGACTTTCCATAAGATAACACTAGAGGGTGACGTAACTGCGTAGACCCATAACTGCTATGGATTTTGCCCAAACTGCCTCTTACGTGCTCCCATAGTTACTCTGGATTGTAGGGTAAGTAGGACATAAGGGGGATCTACGTAGTCTTGACTTTGGAGACTTCCAAAGTACAGTTTGAACATCTCACCACATGAGACACCCACTCCACTCCATCATTGTGCTCTCCACTCCAATGTGGGAAACTCCGAGCATTGATTTAATAATGGATCTTAGAAAGTAACATGTCTCCATATCCTAACCTTAAACGAATCCAAAAATCACTTATCAGTCCCCGTCAAAATATGATATACATTTCAACAGCTTCAAGCAGACACAAACATGAACCTTGCACTGAGTTAACAGGCTGAAGTTGAGATTAGAAGAGGGAAAATCAAAAAAGCAATTACATTCCCAGGTATTATGCTAATACAATTATTGAAACTGCTCGCCCAAAACTGTTGATAAATTAGATAAGTAAAAGAGGCCGACCTGAAACTGTATTTTAAATAACGCCGTTAACGTCCCAAACGATCTCGTATAATTGCTCTCCTGTGACCCAGCCTCCATTAAAAGTAAATTTCTTCCGAAAAAATTATATGTTCGGCGCGTGATGATTAAAATAACAATATATTCTCCACTCTGCTGGCAATGATGTTATGTAGAATATGAAAAAAGGAGGACGGGAAATGGATTAGTCTGGGATGCTAAAAATTTACGGTACTCTGTCATTCAAATAAATTGCATTCCAAGAGATGGAGATCTTTAGCCAACCTTTTCAATAAGGTGTTTTTTCCTCTATATAAAATTAACACTGAGAGAAGATTTAAGCCAGGGGTCAGGGAACTTTTTACCTTTACCCCAAAACTTATTTAGATATGCCGACGTTACCCCCTTGATATGAAAGGAAGGAAATCATATATTATTAATACAGTGCACTGTGTCAGGTCCTTGTACGCTACAGTACTGTAGTGTAGAATATACAGAATATGTACGTAGAATATACAGAATATGTAGAATATACATATGCATGCCAGGCTGTGTCTTGGCAGCGTGCCTGTCCATTACCCCCCAGGAATTTCATTTTTACCCCATTTGGGGTAAATTACCCCTGTTCCCTTACCACTGATCTAAGCCACTTTTGCAATAAAATCTAGATAATTTTATAATCTACCTATTAACAGTTCAACTCCTCTGGTTATACAGAGCCGATGGCTGCAATCAGAATGATGGTTTTATATGGTAAAACCATAATTATGGGATTATAATTATGGTTGCCATAATTCTCTTCCACAAATCGGGACAGATCCTCTGTCCCGTTTGCCAGTATGTGAACACAATCTCCCAAAATCGGGATTGTCCCTGTTTTTTGGGACATATGGGAACCCAGCACATAGGTAGAGGACCAAACAGAGAAAGTAGAGGGATTACATGATATATGAGTGCTGATGAGTTCAGTGCAGTGTAAGAGCCACTATGCGCATAATGCTCTCTCCCTGCATTGACACATCTCCAAAGGGGGAAAAGGGCAAAGCGTGACAGCATCACAGCTGGGGGAAGTGAAGGACCGGGAGTACAGAGATTCCCAGGGCTATCATTTGTTTCCCCGATAACAAGATCTTGTGCAGGAATGCTGAGCCACTTGCCATTAGTATCATATAGCTGGCGCAAGCTGTCTCAGGCCCACTCCAATTCCCCCACTGCCTGTCTGCAACCATGGGAAGGTGTCACAAATGTGCCATGAAGCTTGTCTGCGAGCCCTACCACTGGGTCTCTGCACAGCATCTCTGCTGGCGGACTGCCTGTTCTGGTCCATGCGGACCATGGACTGGTGGAGTGCTCAGGAGAGCATGTTGTGGGAGGGGGACAGTGCAGATGGGGAAGACCGGAGGCAGGTGGGGGGGAGAGAGAAAGGTAGGACTGAAGGAGCGAGGCTACTATCATGAGTAATACTATCATTTTATGATGCAGTGTATATAATACAGTGTGTGTGTGTGTGTGTGTGTGTGTGTGTATACACACACACATGGGAGGCTTACCTGGGCTGCTGCTGGAGGTTCAAGCTGGCCAGTGGGGGCACTTAGGGGCAGTTAGGGACAGCTGCCTCTGGCACCCCCAGGCAACTGCCCCCAACTTGGGGGCAGTTAGAGGCAGCAGTGTTGGCTAGCAGCCCATTTAATGAGCCTCCATGCGGAGTGTCAGGGCTGCATAGCACGCATGCCCATAGCGCACTTGCTTGTTAAGTGAAGCAGAACTTGTTATGCAAAGCAAGATTCCTTGGAAATTTTTGCTTGTTATGTGAAATGCTTTTTAAGCGAGGCGCTTCTTAAGTGAGGTACCACTGTATGTACTCAGAGAAGCTCATACTGACACCCTGCTTGGGGCAGTGACACCCTGCTTGGGGCAGTGGGAGTCAGGAGAGGAACTTAGGTGCTATATACAGTACATGCCAGCACATTTAAGATGCCTTTTAACATCAGTGCTCACAGTGCAGAGCTTCCACTCAGTTACAAGTGCAAGTGCAGGCGATATCATCAGGGATAGGCCCAGCCAGCCCCAAGATCTGGTTCGCTGGAAGTTGGGGGCGGGGGCAGGATCAGGGGGTGGGGCAGGGGCAGGGCAGGGCGGGGCGAGGGGCTGGGCGCATGCTCAGTGCGTCTCCTGAAGCCGAGCTTCGGGAGACTCAGTGCGCTTGCGCCCAGCCGGGCGCAAGTGCACTATGTCTCCTGAAGCTCGGCTTCAGGAGACGCAAGGCAGCCGCTGGTGAATCGCTCCCCACGGTTCTTGCCAGCCGCGGCTCTGACCGGTTCGCCAGTGGCCACCACATGGGAAGTTCCGGTTTGGGCGAATAGGCCCCAACCGGCATCAGCCCACCCCTGGTTATCATGGCCTTGAACGAGGGCCGTGCACTGGCAGTAAGAATAGCTCCGGCAGATTTTTGGTCTTTGCATCCTCTGATCCTGACAAGAAGTTCATTTTTTTCAGTTCATTGCATTCTACCCTACTAATGTATGAATACTCATTAGTAAGTTGCATTATAGTCAATGAGGCTTACTCCAAGGAAGTTGTGGATAGGATTGCTGTCTGTGTTAGACATAGACTACAGTCCTAACCATGTCTACACAAAAGTAAGCCCTATTGTGCTCAATGGGTCTTACTCCCACGAAACTTTCTTTAGGATTGCAGCCATAGGGCACAATTCAGAGTAACTACGAGAGCATGTAAGAGACATTACGTGCACCCGTAGTTACTGCACCACCTAGTGAAAACCTATGGGAAATTCATATTGCAATCCAGAGTAACTTGTTCTTACTCTGGAACAAGGACTCCCCGTAGTTACTCTGGATTTCACCCATAGGGCACAATCCTCACCAATTTAGGCCAGCACAACTCACCTCCTCCCCGTTTCCGTGGTGGTGTGGGGAAGCCAGCGCATTCCTGTGCAGTGGCCTAACCCTCTACGCATGGGGCAGAAGTGCCTTCAAGCACTTTTGCAACACCCACAGGCCAGCAAAGGACTTATGCGCCAGGACTTATGCTGGCCTCACTGGAGGTTAGATTGTTCACCGACTGTTCACATCCTTTGTGGCGCCCATATTCTGAAACATATTGGGGTTTTGGCCTCCTACTGGAGGGAAGCACAAAATGCATATAGGATTCAGATCTCTCTCTCACTACTGCTTGATCGTTCACCACGCACCTGTGTGGTCACCCTCAAAGAAAAGGGTAGTGTTAACAAATTTAATCTGCCCCATGGCTTCAATGAGGATGACATCATTTTCATGCCCACAAGGTAGGCAACACTCCAGTTATATACCCAACTAGCAAAAAGCGTACCCGAGTTGCGGGAGTAAAATTCTCACGTATGCCATCCCCCCGCTGCACATCAATCCCCCACGCACATTAACCCCCCATGTGCATTCACCCCCATGTCAACATCCCCAATATTCATCCACCCCATGTGCATAATCCCCCATGCTCATCAACCACCCATGCTCATCAACCCACATGTGCGTCAACCCCCATGAGCAACATCACCCATGTGCATCAATCCCCATGTGCAACATCCCCCATGCGCATCAGTCCCCCTTGTGCATCAGTCCACCATCTGCAACATCCCCCAAGCGCATCAAACCCCCATGTGCATAATTCCCCCATGCACATCATCCCCCAGGTGCATCATCCCCCCCTATGCAATATCGCCCATGCACTTCAACCCCCCATGTGCAACAGTTCCTTCTGTCACATGAACACTCACCAAGAACCGATGTGGAGAAATTTAACCCTTAAGGGGCTGAAAAGGAGTGCAACGTGCTTTTGTCCTATACTTAACATTGAAGACTGACTAACATCCAGCCAATTTGGTGCTCAGTGCCGGGTGCACTGGGGGGACATTGTTCGGAGGAAGAGGTTGCACTGGGGAGGATGCTGCACATGGAGGGGTTACACATGGGAAGATGTGCATGGGGGGTTGATGCGCATGGGTGGGTTGATGCGCATGGGGGATTGAGGCCCATAGGGTAATGATGTGCATGGTGGATGTTGCGCATGGGGGATGTTGCGCATGGGGGCTTGATGTGCATGGGGGGTTGATGCGCATGGGGAAATGATGCACATGGGGGGGTTGATGTGTGTGGGGGATTGATGCACTGTGGTGTCATGGCATATGGGGGAATTTCACTCCTGCAACGCGGGTACACTTTTCGCTAGCTGTCTATCAACAGATTCATAAACCTTGGCCCTGGTACTGTATTTGTGTGTGGGTATTTTCTGTACCATTGAACACCTTTTTTCCTTTTAAGACCAGAGCTTTTGGTCCTGAGCAGGAATGAACATTTCCCCATCAAAAAGATCTCTCCATGTATCAAATGGCACCGCAGCTCTTCATGAACTGCTCATGTGGGGTGGTTATTTTCCGTAGAGCAGACTGTGATGAGCAGAGTGTGCACATGTTCAAAGGATATCCACACGTAAAACAATACTTCAGTACTTTCAGTACTTCTGAAAATAACTCTCTTGTTTCATCTTTTTTCTTGGGTGCCGCAAGGCAGGGTGGATTGGCTTGGATGAACTTTGGGAACGTAAATTGAAGGATATAAAATGTGTGGCACTGAGGGGTCGGGATCTGTATTGAGGAAGTTCCCCCTGGCTGAGTCGGAGAAAGGGTTGTGGTGAGGATGAAACACTTGTTGTGGTGTGCTGTGGCAGTCCTTATTAATGTGCTCCAGGTGGATGCTCAGATTATACCCATACAGAGCAACTATGACCGTGATGAGGTACAGCTAATGGTTTCTCCAAATTTTCCAAATTGGGACCTCCTCCAATGAAAGTTATAGATTTCCTCTTAGGTACTACCGGTAATTGCAACACAATTATTAGGACTAAACGCAGCATATCAAAGTTTGAGATCAGTCATTGTGTTTATATGAGATTTTATATATGTGTTTATATATTGTTTATATATGTTTATACTTTTTTATATGTGTTATATATGTTTATATGTGTTTAATAAATTGATTTTGTTGACTGTATCAGTCAGTTGCTTTTCTCAATAACAGGCTAATAATAAACTCTACTTCTAGTTCATGGGCAAATGGCATGCTACTGGAGGGGTCTCGCGCGGAGGACGTGTGAGGAATAAACTGGTCCATTATGTTATAATGAGCCCAGAAGACGATGCAAACGTGCTTGTTAGAAGAGTTTATCCACCGTAAGTTACTTTGAGCAACGGTAATCCCAATTTTCCTCTTGAGGTGATTAGTTATCTATCTAATTCTTCCCTCACTTCTGTTTTCTTGGGATGCTGTTCATGCCTGACATGCGACTCACAAAAAATCAGGGTTGTTTAATGCCTAGTGTTCCTTTAGTGTTCCATTTTTTGCCATTCATAAAAACTGCAGCCTAAGGCATAAAAGGGTGAAAGACCCACTAGAGGGTCCTGACTCACAGTTTGGGCATCGCAGGTCTGTCCAAGAGCCATGAGTGAGGAAGGACTTCATTCCCAGTAGTTCATAGAATCATAGAATCATAGAGTTGGAAGGGACCTAGTAGGTCATCTAGTCTGACCCCCAGCCTGCAGCAGGAAATCCCCCTAGAGCATCTCCGACAGGTGCTCGTCGAGCCTCCGCTTGAAGATCCCCAGTGAGGGAGAGTCCACCACCTCCCTTGGCAATCTCTTCCACTGCCGAACCACCTGAACCGTCACGAATTTTTTCCGGATATCCAACCGGAATCTCCTTTCTTGCAGTTGGACCCATTGGTTCTGGTTCTGCTTTCAGAAGCAGCTATGAACAAATGAGCTCCTTCCTCCCTATGACAGCCCTTCAGGTATCTAAAGAGGGCAATCCGGTCTCCCCTCAGCCTCCTCTTCTCCAGGCTGAACATCCCAAGTTCCCCCAACCTTTCCTGGTAGGGTTTCCCTTCCATCCCACTGATCATTCTTGTCGCTCTCCTCTGGATTGCTCCAGTTTGGCTGCACCTTTCTTAAAGTGAGGTGTCCAGAACTGAACACAGGACTCAAGGTGAGGTCTCATCAATGCAGAATAAAGAGGAACGAGAACTTCTCGTGACTTGGAAGCTCCAGTCCTCTTAATGCAGCCTCAAATGGCATTTGCCTTCTTTGCAGACACATCACTGCTGACTCATGTTCAGCTTGTGATCCACAGAGGCGACTCCAAGATGCTGCTCACAAGATGCCAAGCCAAGTATTCCCCATTTTATACCTGTGTTTTTGGTTTTTATTACTTAAGTGCAGAATCTTGGACTTTTCCCTGTTGAAGTTCATTCTATTGGTACAGCCCAGTCTTCCAGTTTATCCAGTTGCCCATCAGTTGCCCATCCTCTGAGCAAATCTCTGAGCAACCTCTGAGCAAATTGCACCAGGCAGTGATGGGGAGAACATGGGCTGTTTGGAAAGCATTGTGATCTTTCTTTTTTGCCAGAGAGAAAAACTGCCAAGATTTTGAGTTCCGTCTAACAGCTAGTGGTCAGCCTGGACAGTATACAACTCCTTGTAAGTGTTCCACCAACCTCTTCATTACAACACCTACATGATGCTTCCTGTTTTTTGTCCAGATGTTTGTTGTTGTGCTTTTACTATATTTGGGGATTGGTACACAAGAGAATAGACATCTGTCCACCCTGTTATCAATATTCTAAATTCACAATTAACATCTAAATGATCAATATTCTGTTTGTTTCAACTGAAGCTGGGACATATGTTCAAGTGACGGATACGGATTATAACAATTATGCCATACTGTATATGCACGTCAGTGGAAATATGCCCATGACCGCTTCGCTGCTCCTCTACAGTAAGTATCACAACTGTTGGAGGGAGGGTTCTAGGTTTTCCATGGTTCCAGGGTTCCATGTTTTCCAGGATCAGGTGAACCTACCAGTGTTGACCCCATACAATTTTAGTGAGACCGAGGAAGCCTTTTCTCGTTACTCAGAGTTCAACATTGATCCACCTAAAGGAGGGGATAAGGATGGTTTTGGGTTCCTCTCTTGGATACTCCCCTGCTCCAAATCACCTCATTTCATAATAAACGTCATGGTTTTGCATAACATTTTGATGGATTGATTTTTGTGGAATACAGATACCGTTTCCCCAATAATAAGACACTTTCTGATTATTATTATTTGGTCAAAAAACACCATAGGTCTTATTTTCAGGGTAGGACTTATTTTAACTAACATTGACAGCAAAATATAGGACAATGAAGCAAAATATAGGACACTAGGTGAGGAGGTTAAAAATTGAGACAAATCTAGTCATATGGTCACCCTGGGCACAGAAGTAAGTCCCATCCATCCCCACCACACTCAAAGGGCTTACTCCCAGGAAAGTCTGGCTGAAAGATCCCTATTCTGTGTGTGTCTGCACAGAAGGGTTGGGCTTTGAGGCTGCTATCCCATCCACACTTTCCTGGGAGTATGCCCACAGGTGGGCCCAGGCCAGTTCACACCGGTTCTGTAGAACCGGTTGTTAAATTGGGCCCGACGCTAGCGAACCAGTTGTTAGTGTCGGGCCCAATTCCCGGCGCCCACCGATTCCGGCTAGCTCCGAGGCGTAGCAGCAGCCAGAAGCTGTTGCTCCGTCTCAGAGCTAGCTAGAATGGTGCTGTGCGCAAAGATGCACTGCGCATGTCGAAGACTTTGGACATGCACAGTGTGTCTCTGCACACCCATTGGGCCTTGCTCCGGAGGCAGGGCCAGCTGCTCCACCTCAAGAGCAAGGCCCAATGGCTGCAGAGATGCACTGCGCATGTCTAAAGTGTTGGACATGTGCACTGCGTCCCTCGGCTGGGCCATTTGGCCTCCCTAGGGAGGCGAAGCGGCAAGTGCCACTCCGCATCTAGCGACGCCAAATGGCCCCGCGGAGGCGCAGACCTCCTCCTTTCCAAGGAGGAAGTCTGAGACTGCGCAGGCGCCAACCTTGGTGCGTGCGCAGTGTGTCTTCTGGAACCAGTTGGCATAAGAAGACGCACTGCGCATGCGCCAAGGTTGGTGCACGCGCAGTTTTAGTGGTGGGCTGCGAACCGGTTGTTAACTGGTTTGCTGCCCATCACTGAGTATGCCCCACTGAATATAATGGGGCTAACTTCTGAGTAGACTTGCATGGTTTTGGGCTTTAAGGCTGCAATCCTATCCACCTTTCCCATTGATGCTAATCGGGCTTACTTCTGAGTAAACTCCTCAGCAGACTCCTCAGTAGATGGCTCCTCATGGAGGGAGCACAACCACAACGCAGCCTCCGGTCTCTGCCAGGGCTGGAAGGCTGCTCTGAAATGAGGAGACTGCCAAGGTGGTGGCTGCCTGGGCAGGTGTGACAATGGAGGCAAAGCAGAGAGGGAAGAACCCTTGCATGGGTTCTTTCTGCTCAGACCCTTGCATGGGATTGGGCTTTGAGGCTGCAATCCTATCCACCTTTTCTGGGAGTAAGCCCCATTGATGCTAATGGGGCTTACTTCTGGGTAGACTCCTCCGCAGACTCCTCAGTAGTCTGTTCCTGTTAAGAAGGCAGCACATCCACAAGGAGCAGTAGCAATGCAAGAAGCAAGCTTTGCAATGCATTGCAAGCTTTGCAATGCAAGGATCCTATCCCTCTTTCCTGGGAGTAAGCCCCACTGATGCTAATTAGGCTTTCTTCTGAGGAGACTCCTCAGCTATTAGGATTTTAGACTCCTCCTGAGACCAGTGGGGATTTTAGTAGGTCTTCTTTTTTTGGGGTGGGGGGTCTCATTTTAGACCCCACATCAAAGTATGGGTAGGTCTTCTTATCGGGGAAACACAGTAGCTGCGTGATAGGAAAGATCAGTGAGTAAGTTCACAGTTTAAACTATGCTATGTTGGGCATCGTTGTCAGGGCACATTAATAGATGCTACTATCTCCTTCCTGTGGGGTAGCCAGTGTAGTGGCAAAGTTGGAGTAGGGAGTCCAGCCATGAATATCCTGCACCACCCATTTCTCCCCCATGCACAAACTGTTGATAGGAGCAGAGGTGGGTTTCCCATCCCGAAACATAAATGTCTGTTGTTGCCAAAATTTGTTATTCATTTTGATTCTTAAGCCAGGAGACCAGAAGCAACGAGTGAAGAGAAAAGAAGATTACGGAGATACTGTGAAAAGTACAGATTCAGCGTCGATCGGATTTATTACTTCAATTCGGAAGGTAAATTCAGATGATTCAAAGGAATTCTCATTTCCTACTCTGGGGAAAGTCTAAGATGAGGTTTCTCATGCCTGTGAAGAGGAGGAAGAAGGAGGAGCTGGTTCCCCCAAACTCATTCGTCAGTGAAGCCAAATACCAATAGTACACCGATTGAAATTTCCTTTGTGAGCCAAATTTTCTAAACTTAAACTATATGGGTAAATACATTCTTATTAATCCTAAAGACACTTTCCTGGGAGTAAGACCCATTGACTATAATGGGGCTTACTTTAGAGAAGACATGGTTAGGCTTGCGGCCTTAATTAGGGTACTCCAAGCTGGCCATGTCAAACAGGGCACCTAAAAAATGTTTCATTTTATAGTAATAAAGCCACCAACACAAAATAATTACAATTCTTAAATAGATAACAAAAATATGTCCAGGGAAGTGTGGCTGGGAACCCTGAGCTGTTCTCCTCCTCCAGTGGCAGGGAGTTCCACAGCCCTGCCTGTGTCCTCCAGTGCCGGGCTAAGAAGCCTCTCCAGAACCCCGTCCCCCCAAAGATCAGGTTCCCTTTAAGAAAAGGATTAGTGGCTCCCTCTTGGGCAGATCTAATTTACAAGCAAGACCCATTACAGACAATGGGCTTACTCCCAGGAAAGTGTGGCTGGGAGGGCAGCCTGAGCTGCTCTCCTCCTCCAATGGAAGAGCCACATGCAAGGGGCCAAAGAGCTTGGTAGAGTTCCCGAGGCCTTTCTCCCGACATCTTCGAGCCTGTTCATAAACTCATGTACAAACACAGTAAAACACAATATTTAAACAATATCTAATAGCTAAACACATTATCTCTAAAGCCTGTTCCTGCAACTTTCTACTGGTACCTCTTCTACTGGTATACTGGTATCTAACTACCAGTAACAAGATGTCAGTCTATGCACATAACAGATCAAGGAGGGATGGGATGAATTGAGTACTAATTATGCAGAAGAAATGGCTTTGATTTGTGGATTCTGTTCCTCGGGATTCAACATCTTGAGATGATCTCAGATTTCTTTTCTTCCACAGATCCATGTCCACGAAGATGAATTACTGAATACTGGATTTCCTCCTAATTTGATTTGGAGTTTTCTGAAAAAAATTCTAAGACAGAAGTCTCAGAATCAATAAATAGAATCAATAAATAGAATCAATAAATAGATTTAAAATTCATCCTTATATCCTTGTGTGGTGTATATGTTTGTGGGGAGAGGATGAAGAGGGACTATAAAGTACAGTGGCGCTTCACGTAACAAAAGCCTCACGTAAAGTATGTTTCACGTTACAAGCAAAAATTTCTCTAGGATTCTGCTTCACGTAACAAACACACTCGTTGGCAGTTGGGGCAGACACGCTTGATGGCAGCCCTATTGAAAAGCGTCAGGGCTGCCTACTGCGCCTGCCCATAGTGAAAGCAACACTTCTGCGCTGTTCCTCCTGTGGCCGGGCGTCCGCTGGGCAGAGGGAGAAGCGAGGGATAAGAGCAGTGGAGAAGAGGGAAGCAGCTCAGGGCTAGCCAGAGGGGAGCAGGGGAGAGAGGCTCAGGAGGAAGAGAAGGAGAAAGTGGGGAGACACTTGGAAAGGGTCTTTGATTGCAGCCTCCTAACCATGTCTACCCAAAAGTAAGCCCCATTGTGTTAAATGGGGCTCATTCCCAGGAATCTATCTTTAGGATTGCAGTCATAGGGCACAATTCAGAGTAACTACGAGAGCATGTAAGTGACATTACGTGCACCCGTAGTTACTGCACCACCTAGTGAAAACCTATGGGAAATTCATATTGCAATCCAGAAAAGTAACTTGTTCTTACTTTGGAACAAGGACTCCCCGTAGTTACTCAGGATTTCACCCATAGGGAACAATCCTCACCAATTTAGGCCAGCACAACTCACCTCCTCCCCGTTTCCGTGGTGGTGTGGGAAGCCAGCGCATTCCTGTGCAGTGGCCTAACCCTCTACGCATGGGGCAGAAGTGCCTTCAAGCACTTTTGCAACACCCACAGGCCAGCAAAGGACTTATGCGCCAGGACTTATGCTGGCCTCACTGGAGGTTAGATTGTTCACCGACTGTTCACATCCTTTGTGGCGCCCATATTCTGAAACATATTGGGGTTTTGGCCTCCTACTGGAGGGAAGCACAAAATGCATATAGGATTCAGATCTCTCTCTCACTACTGCTTGATCGTTCACCACGCACCTGTGTGGTCACCCTCAAAGAAAAGGGTAGTGTTAACAAATTTAATCTGCCCCATGGCTTCAATGAGGATGACATCATTTTCATGCCCCACAAGGTAGGCAACACTCCAGTTATATACCCAACTAGCAAAAAGCGTACCCGTGTTGTGGGAGTAAAATTCCCCCGTATGCCATCCCCCCACTGCACATCAATCCCCCACCAGTGTTGGGCCCAGCCTGCCCTGACAACCAGTTCTCCGGAAGTGGCCGGGGGCAGGCTGGGTCAGGGGGCGGGGACAGGGGCAGGGGGCAGGGCATGGGAGGGCATGCCACCTTAACCCTTAGTTTACCAAAATAATTGTATCACTTGTGACGGCATGAATCAGTATTAAGCCCCTGGGTTCTGTGTAATTTATTCCTATGGATTACACTTTGTTATGCTCTCAGGTGGAATGTGTGCCATAAATAAGAACATAAAAGCATAAGAAAAGTCTCCACTAGATCACACCAAAGACCCATCTAGTCCAGCTTCCTGAATCACACAGCAGCCCACCAGGTTCCTCAGGGAGAACATATGACACTTGCATCCAGGTGCGTCAGTACCAGCAGACACACTTCTAGTTCCACAGGTGATGCTCATTCCACTGGTTGAGAAACACTGATCTACAATTTTGGACCGGAGTCTGTGGTGTCTCCCCTACAGGCTGAGGTTTGCCTCTAAGCCACTACTTAAGGCTACAATCCTGTCCACACTTTCCTGTAAGTAAGCTTCATTGAATATAATAGGACTTCTGAGCATTCAAGCATAGGACTGAGCTCTTAGTAACCAGCCTTTGGCTGCAATCCTATTCACTTTCCTGAGAGTAAGCTCCACACACTCTAATGGGACTTTCTTCTGAGTAGCCAAGAATAGGATTGGGCTCTAATGCTGCACTCCTCTGCACACTTTCCTGGGAGTAAGCTTCATAGATTGAAATGGGATTAACTTTTGAGTAGTCAGGCATAGGATTACAAGCTCTTAGAAACCAGCTTCTTTCCAGGGAGTAAGCTTCACTATTATAATGGAACTTACTTCTGAGTAGACAATGATTGGGCTTTGAGGCTACACTCCTATCCTCACAGGGGAGTAAAACCTACTGACTTTAATAGGATTTACTTCAGAGTAGGCAGTGGACTGGGCTCCTGGGGGGCAGGATGGGAACTGCATGCTGCCTGCTTATAAGGAAAAGGAGGACAATG
This sequence comes from Cryptoblepharus egeriae, assembly GCA_030015325.1. Classification (NCBI taxonomy): domain Eukaryota; kingdom Metazoa; phylum Chordata; class Lepidosauria; order Squamata; family Scincidae; genus Cryptoblepharus; species Cryptoblepharus egeriae. Next base: position 28,505,067 of record JAREYC010000012.1, read on the forward strand.
AAGATTTATGGTAGTCCTGGAAAAAAGTATGGATAATAAGAAGACTCCATGTTGCCTGCTCATAAGGAAAAGGAGGAATAAAAAGAGGACCTGTCCTGGGAAAGGAGGACATATGGTCACTCAGTACTTGCTTTTGAGCAGGCATGCAGAGTATTGGGCTCTGATGCTGCCATCCTATCCACACCTACCTGGGAGTAAGCTCCATTGACTAGGATGGGACTTGCTTCTGAGGAGGCATGCAAAGAATTGGGCTATGATGCTGCCATCCTATCCACACCTACCTGGAAGTAAACTCCATTGACTAGGATGGGACTTGTCCTGGGAAAGGAGAACATATGGTCACTCAGTACTTGCTTCTGAGCAGACATGCAGAGTATTGGGCTCTGATGCTGCCATCCTATCCACACCTACCTGGGAGTAAACTCCATTGACTAGGATGGGACTAGGATAGGATTTACTTCAGAGTAGGCAGTGGAGTGGGCTCCTGGGGGGCAGGATGGGAACTGGGGGTATTTCTTCAGGTACCCCCCATACTTCCTGCCCTCAATCTCAGGTGGAGAGATTTCTCAGAGGGGCAGGATGAGGTGGGGAGATCTCTTCGGAGGGGAGCAAAAGGTATACAGTGTGGATAGGATTGCAGCCTGAGCCCAATCCTAACAGTGTCTACTCAGAAGTAAGTACCTGGAACAAGGACTCCCCGTCAATGGGGCTTACTCCCAAAACTGTGTGGTCAGGATTTTAGCCTTACAGTCTAATCCTATGCAGGCTTACTTAGAAGTAACTCGCATTCTAGTCAGTGGGGCTTACTCCCATGTAAGTGTGGATATGATTGCAGCCTCAGAGGCCAGTCCTAATCATGTCTACTCAGTAGAAAGTCCCATTATAGACAGTGAGCTTACTCTCAGGAAAGTAGACTGGGCTGCAGGAACAGGGATGGAGGGAGAGATCCAATCCTCTGCCAATCTCCTCAGAAGTAAGTCCCATTATAGTCAGTGGGCTTACTCTCAGGAAAGTCTGGATGGGAAAGTAGCCACAAATCCTATGCTACTCAGAAGGAAATCCCATGATAGTCAATGGGAATTGCTGTCAGGAAAGTGTGGCTAGGATTGTGACCACAGGCTGCAGTCCTCTACTATACAGTGTGGCTTACTCCTGAGTAGTACTGGGTAGTACTGAGTAGTTCTCCATACCTACTACTGGTCTGCAAAGGCACCCGGGGAGACAGGCAGGCATGGCCCCCACCAAAAGCCCTGGAGGACTCATCCTCACAACACTCAGATGCTCAGCTACAGACCTTTCTCCATAGCTCTGGCTTCTGTATTCCCGCCCAAGGAGCCCTTTGTAAAGCTGTCCATCATGTGCGTGGTTCAAAAAAAACACACCACCGCCAGAGAGGCTGCTCATTTGCATATGAGAACCCATCATGCTTTGCAAACTGCACGAGGAAATAACTTCTGAAAACTTGCTAGAAATAAGGTTTTTAATCAAAATAAGATATTCAGCAAAGACAGGATTCCTGAATAGCATCAATCAGAGGTTTGGGGCATGAAGAATTTCCTCACCCTGACTTTAAGGCATGGAGCTAACAGTGATCCAAACACCCCCCATCTCAGCAGCCAGAGTCTGAATGTGCTGTGATGGTCATGGGGACAGACTCTATGTATTTTAAAATGAAAAAATAATCTTAGGGAAGGGAAGGAGGGGGGAGAGAGAGAAGGGGAGGGAGGCTCAGAAGGGGAGGGAGTGGAGCTGAACCTCTGGGAAAACAGACCCAGAGGCCCTTTAAGAGAAATTCAAACACACTTGCATGCAATTCAAAGATGATGGCCCCCAATTAACAACAACCAGAACCTGCAAACTGCCTCAGCCCACCTGTGTCCCCCACGCACATTAACCCCCCTTGTGCATCCACCCCCATGTCAACATCCCCAATGTTCATCCACCCCATGTGCATAATCCCCCATGCTCATCAACCCCCATGTGCAACATCACCCATGTGCATCAAACGCCCATGTGCAACATCACCCATGCACAACACCCCCCATGCACATCAAACCCCCATGCGCATCATCCCCCCATGTGCATCATCCCCATGTGCATCAACCCCCAATTGCAATATCCCCTGATGAGCATCATCCCCCATGTGCATCTTCCCCCCTTGCACAACATCGCCCATGCAGTTCAACTCCCCATGCGCAACAGTTCCTTCTGTCACATGAACACCCAGCAAGAACTGATGTGGAGAAATTTAACCCTTAATGGGCTGAAAAGGGGTGCAACGTCTTTTTGTCCTATACTTAACATGGAAGACTGACTAACATCCAGCCAATTTGTTGATCTGTGCCGGGTGCACTGGGGGGACGTTGTTCAGAGGAAGAGGTTGAACTGGGGAGGATGCTGCACATGGGGGGGGGGGTTACACATGGAAAGATGCCCATGGGGGTTGATGCCCATGGGAGTTGGTGTGCATGGGGGGGTTGATGCGCATGGGGAAATGATGCACATGGAGGTTGATGTGCATGGTGGATGTTGCGCATAGGGGCTTGATGTGCATGCGGGGGTTGATGAGCATGGGGAAATGATGCACATGCGGGGTTGATGTGCATGGGAGATGTTGCACAGGGGGGGTTTGATGTGCATGGGGGGTTGATGTGTATGGGGGATTGATGCACCGTGGTGTCATGGCATATGGGGGAATTTCACTCCTGCAACGCGGGTACACTTTTCTCTAGCTGTCAATCAACAGATTCATAAACCTTGGCCCTGGTACTGTATTTGTGTGTGGGTATTTTCTGTACCACTGAAGACCTTTTTTCCTTTTAAGACCAGAGCTTTTGGTCCTGAGCAGGAATGAACATTTCCCCATCAAAAAGATCTCTCCATGTATCAAATGGCACCGCAGCTCTTCATGAACCGCTATGTGGGGTGGTTATTTTCCGTAGAGCAGACTGTGATGAGCAGAGTGTGCACATGTTCAAAGGATATCCACACGTAAAACAATACTTCAGTACTTTCAGTACTTCTGAAAATAACTCTCTTGTTTCATCTTTTTTCTTGGGTGCCGCAAGACAGGATGGATTGGCTTGGATGAACTTTGGGAACGTAAATTGAAGGATATAAAATGAGTGGCACTGAGGGGTCGGGATCTGTATTGAGGAAGTTCCCCCTGGCTGAGTCGGAGAAAGGGTTGTGGTGAGGATGAAACACTTGTTGTGGTGTGCTGTGGCAGTCCTTGTTAATGTGCTCCAGGTGGATGCTCAGGATATTCCCTTACAGAGCAACTATGACCGTGATCAGGTACAGCTAATGGTTTCTCCAAATTTTCCAAATTGGGACCTTCTCCAATGAAAGTTATAGATTTCCTCTTAGGTACTACCGGTAATTGCAACACAATTATTAGGACTAAACGCAGCATATCAAAGTTTGAGATCAATCATTGTGTTTATATGAGATTTTATATATTTGTTTATATATTGTTTATATATGTTTATACTTTTTTATATGTGTTATATATGTTTATATGTGTTTAATATATTGATTTTATTGACTGTATCAATCAGTTGCTTTTCTCAATATCAGGCTAATAATAAACTCTACTTCTAGTTCATGGGCAAATGGCATGCTACTGGAGGGGTCATGCGCGGAGGAGATGTGAGGAATAAACTGATCCATTATGTTGTAATGAGCCCAGAAGACAATGGAAACGTGCTTGTTAGAAGATTTTATCCACCGTAAGTTACTTTGAGCAACGGTAATTCCAATTTCCCTCTTGAGGTGATTAGTTATCTATCTAATCCTTCCCTCACTTATGTTTTCATGGGATGCTGTTCATGCCTGACATGCGACTCACAAAAAATCAGGGTTTTTTAATGCCTAGTGTTGAATGCCTAATTGCAGCCTAAGGCATAAAAGGGTGAAAGACCCACTAATGCAGCGTTTCTCAAAGTGGGAGTCGGGACCCCTTTGGGGGTTGCCTAGAGCTTTCCTAGGGGTCGCCAAAAAGTCCCTGGTGCAGGGGACCAGGTCATGCTTGCCAGACCTCCAGCTGTAGCTGCGTGTGCACTGGGGCTGACTGACAACCTCAGGGCCCAATCCTATGCATGCCTACTCTGAAATAAATCCCATTATAGGCAGGGGGCCTTTCCTCTCATGTCAATGTGGATAGGATTGCAGCCTCAGGGCCCAATCCTATGCACGCCTACTCTGAAATAAATCCCATTGTGTTCAATGTGTGCATAGAAGACACATTTCATTTGTAACAATGAAAATACATCCTGCATATCGGATATTTACATTACGATTCACAATGGTAGCAAAATTACAGTTATAAAGTAGCAACAAAAATCATTTTATGATGGGAGGTTCCCACAACATGAGGAACTTATAAAGGGGTCATGGCGTTAGGAAGATTGAGAAGCACTGCACTAGTGGGTCCTGACTCACAGTTTGGGCATCACAGGTCTGTCCAAGAGCCATGAGTGAGGAAGGACTTTATTCCCAGTAGTTCATAGAATCATAGAATCATAGAGTTGGAAGGCACCTAGTAGGTCATCTAGTCCAATCCCCTGCCTGCAGCAGGAAATCCCCCTAGAGCATCTCCGACAGGTGCTCGTCGAGCCTCCGCTTGAAGATCCCCAGTGAGGGAGAGTCCACCACCTCCCTTGGCAATCTCTTCCACTGCCGAACCGCCTGAACCGTCAGGAATTTTTTCCGGATATCCAACCGGAATCTCCTTTCTTGCAGTTGGACCCATTGGTTCTGGTTCTGCTTTCAGAAGCAGCTACAAACAAATGAGCCCCTTCCTCCCCATGACAGCCCTTCAGGTACCTAAAGAGGGCGATCAGGTCTTCCCTCAGCCTCCTCTTCTCCAGGCTGAACATCCCAAGTTCCCCCAACCTTTTGTGGTAGGGCTTCCCTTCAATCCCACTGATCATTCTTGTCACTCTCCTCTGGACTTGCTCCAATTTGGCTGCATCTTTCTTAAAGTGAGGTGTCCAGAACTGAACACAGTACTCAAGGTGAGGTCTCATCAATGCAGAGTAAAGAGGAACTAGGAACTTCTCGCGACTTGGAAGCTCCAGTCCTCTTAATGCAGCCTAAAATGGCATTTGCCTTCTTTGCAGACACATCACACTGCTGACTCATGTTCAGCTTGTGATCCACAATGGCGACTCCAAGATGCTGCTCACATGTTGATCTGCCAAGCCAAGTATTCCCCATTTTATACCTGTGTTTTTGGTTTTTATTGCTTAAGTGCAGATCCTTGTACTTCTCCCTGCTGAAGTTCATTCTATTTGGTACAGCCCAGTCTTCCACTTTATTCAGTTGCCCATCAGTTGCCCATCCTCAGAGCAAATCTCTGAGCAACCTGTGAGCAAATTGCATCAGGCAGTGATGGGGAGAACATGGGCTGGTTGAAAAGCATTGTGATCTTTCTTTTTTTGCCAGAGAGAAAAACTGCAAAGTTCTTGAGTACCGTCTAAGGGCTATTGGTCAGCCTGGACAATATTCATCTCCTTGTAAGTGTTCCACCAACCTCTCCATTACAACATCTACAACACCTTCCTGTTTTTTGTCCAGTTGTTTGTTGTTGTGCTTTTTACTGTATTTGGGGATTGGTACACAAGAGAATAGACATCTGTCCACCCTGTTATCAATATTCTAAATACACAATTAACATCTAAATGATCAATATTCTGTTTGTTTCAACTGAAGCTGGGACATTAGTTCATGTGGCGGAAACGGATTATAACAATTATGCGATACTGCATTTGCAATCCACTGGATATTGGCTCATAACCGCTTCGCTGCTCCTCTACAGTAAGTATCACAACTGTTGGAGGGAGGGTTCTAGGTTTTCCATGGTTCCAGGGTTCCATGTTTTCCAGGATCAGGTGAACCTACCAGTGTTGACCCCATACAATTTTTGTTAGACCAAGGAAGCCTTTTCTCATTGCTCAGAGTTCACCATTGATCCACCTGAAGAAAGGGATAAGGATGGTTTTGGGTTCCTCTCTTGGAAACTCCTCTGCTCCAAATCACCTCATTTCATAATAAACTTCATTGTTTTGCATCACATTTTGATGGATTGATTTTTGTGGAATACAGATACCTTTTCCCCAATAATAAGACACTGTCTTATTATTATTATTTGGTCAAAAAACACCATAGGTCTTGTTTTCAGGGTAGGCCTTATTTTAACTAACTTTGACAGCAAAATATAGGACAATGAAGCAAAAATGTTGCACAGCAGGACAGGAGGTTAAAAATTGAGACATATCTAGTCATATGGTCACCCTGGGCACAGAAGTAAGTCCCATCCATCCCACCACACTCAAAGGGCTTACTCCCAGGGAAGTCTGGATGAAAGATCCCTATTCTCTGTGTGTGTGTGTGTGTGCACAGAAGGGTTGGGCTTTGAGGCTGCTATCCCATCCACACTTTCCTGGGAGTATGCCCCACTGACTATAATGGGGCATATTTCTGAGTAGACTTGCATGGATTTTGGTTTTGAGGCTGCAATCCTATTCACCTTTTCTGGGAGTAAGCCCCATTGATGCTAATAGGGCTTACTTCTGGGTAGACTCCTCCGCAGACTCCTCAGTAGTCTGCTCCTGATAAGAAGGCAGCACATCCACAAGGAGCAGTAGCAATACAAGAAGCAAGCTTTGCAATGCATTGCAACCTTTGCAATGCAAGGATCCTATCCATCTTTCCTGGGAGTAAGCCCCATTGACGCTAATTAGGCTTACTTCTGAGGAGACTTCTTAGCTATAAGGATTTTAGACTCCCCCTGAGACCAATGGGGATTTTAGTAGGTCTTCTTTTCGGGGGAGGTCTCATTTTAGACCCCACAGCAAAAGTATGGGTAGGTCTTATTATTGGGGAAACACAGCAGCTGTGTGATAGAAAAGATTAGTGAGTGAAGTTCATAGTTTAAACTATGCTATGTTGGGCATCGTTGTCAGGGCACATTAATAGATGCTACTATCTTCTTCCGGTGGGGTAGCCAGTGTAGTGGCGAAGTTGGAGTAGAGATTCCAGCCATGAATATCCTGCACCACCCATTTTTCCCCCATGCACAAACTGTTGATAGGAGCAGATGTGGGTTTCCCATCCCGAAACATAAATGTCTGTTGTTGCCAAAATTTGTTATTCATTTTGATTCTTAAGCCAGGAGATCAGAAGCATTGACTACTGAGAAAAGCAGATTAGTGACTTTGGCTGAAGAGCTCAGCTTCAACGTCGATCGGGTTTATTACTTCAATTCGGAAGGTAAATTCAGATGATTCAAAGGAATTCTCATTTCCTACTCTGGGGAAAGTCTAAGATGAGGTTTCTCATGCCTGTGAAGAGGAGGAAGAAGGAGGAGCTGGTTCCCCCAAACTCATTCGTCAATGGAGCCAAACTTCAACAGTACACCGATTGAAATTTCCTTTGTGAGCCAAATTTTTTAAACTTAAACTATATAGGTAGGTACATTGTTATTAACTCAGTCTGCAATCCTAAAGACACTTTCCTGGGAGTAAGACCCACTGACTACTATGGGGCTTACTTTAGAATAGACATGGTTAGGCTTGCAGCCTTAATTAGGGTACTCCAAGCTGGCCATGTCAAACAGGGCACCTAAAAAATGTTTCATTTTATAATAATAAAGCCACCAACACAACATAACTACAATTCTTAAATTGATAACAAAAATACACCCAGGAAAGTGTGGCTGGGAGGGCAGCCTGAACTGTTCTCCTCCTTCAGTGACAGGGAGTTCCACAGCCCTGCCTGTGTCCTCCAGTGCCAGGCTAAGAAGCCTCTCCAGTCCCCCGTCCCCCCAAAGAGCAGGTTCCCTTTAAGAAAAGGATTAGTGGCTCCCTCTTGGGCAGATCTAATTTACAAGCAAGACCCATTACAGACAATGGGCTTACTCCCAGGAAAGTGTGGCTCTTCCTCCAATGGAAGAGCCACACGGAAGGGACCAAAGAGCTTGGTAGAGTTCCCGAGGCCTTTCTCCTGACATCTTCGAGCCTGTTCATAAACTCATTACAAACACAATAAAACACAATATTTAAACAATATCTAATAGCTAAACACATTATCTCTAAAGCCTGTTCCTGCAACTATCTACTGGTACCTCTTCTACTGGTATACTGGTATCTACCAGTAACATGATGTCAGTCTATGCACATAACAGATCAAGGAGGGATGGGATGAATTGAGTACTAATTATGCAGAAGAAATTGCTTTGATTTGTGGATTCTGTTCCTCGGGATTCAACATCTTGAGATGATCTCAGATTTCTTTTCTTCCACAGATTCATGTCCATGAAGATGAATTACTGAATACTGGATTTCCTCCTAATGTGATTTGGAGTTTTCTGAAAAAAATTCTAAGACAGAAGTCTCAGAATCAATAAATAGAATCAATAAATAGAATCAATAAATAGATTTAAAATCCACCCTTATATCCTTGTGTGGTGTATATATTTGTGGGGAGAGGATGAAGAGGGACTATAAAGTACAGTGGCGCTTCACGTAACAAAAGCCTCACGTAAAGTATGTTTCACGTTATAAACAAAAATTTCTCTAGGATTCTGCTTCACGTAACAAACACACTCGTTGGCAGTTGGGGCAGACGCGCTTGATGGCAGCCCTATTGAAAAGCGTCAGGGCTGCCTACTGCGCCTGCCCATAGTGAAAGCAACACTTCTGCGCTGTTCCTCCTGTGGCCGGGCGTCCGCTGGGCAGAGGGAGAAGCGAGGGAGAAGAGCAGTGGAGAAGAGGGAAGCAGCTCAGGGCTAGCCAGAGGGGAGCAGGGGAGAGAGGCTCAGGAGGAAGAGAAGGAGAAAGTGGGGAGAAACTTGGAAAGGATCTTTGATTGCAGCCTCCTAACCATGTCTACCCAAAAGTAAGCCCCATTGTGTTAAATGGGGCTCATTCCCAGGAAACTATCTTTAGGATTGCAGCCATAGGGCACAATTCAGAGTAACTACAAAAGCATATAAGAGACATTACGTGCACCCGTAGTTACTGCACCACCTAGTGAAAACCTATGGGAAATTCATATTGCAATCCAGAAAAGTAACTTGTTCTTACTTTGGAACAAGGACTCCCCGTAGTTACTCAGGATTTCACCCATAGGGCACAATCCTCACCAATTTAGGCCAGCACAACTCACCTCCTCCCCGTTTCCGTGGTGGTGTGGGAAGCCAGCGCATTCCTGTGCAGTGGCCTAACCCTCTACGCATGGGGCAGAAGTGCCTTCAAGCACTTTTGCAACACCCACAGGCCAGCAAAGGACTTATGCGCCAGGACTTATGCAGGCCTCACTGGAGGTTAGATTGTTCACCGACTGTTCACATCCTTTGTGGCGCCCATATTCTGAAACATATTGGGGTTTTGGCCTCCTACTGGAGGGAAGCACAAAATGCATATAGGATTCAGATCTCTCTCTCACTACTGCTTGATCGTTCACCTCGCACCTGTGTGATCACCCTTAAAGAAAAGGGTAGTTTTAAGAAATTTAATCTGCCCCATGGCTTCAATGAGGATGACATCATTTTCATGCCCCACAAGGTAGGCAACACTCCAGTTATATACCCAACTAGCAAAAAGCGTACCCGAGTTGCGGGAGTAAAATTCTCACGTATGCCATTCCCCAACTGCACATCAATCCCCCACGCACATTAACCCTCCATGTGTATTCACCCCCATGTCAACATCCCCAATGTTCATCCACCCCATGTGCATAATCCCCCATGCTCATCAACCCCCCATGCTCATCAACCCCGATGAGCAACATCACCCATGTGCATCAAACCCCCATGTGCAACATCCCCCTTGCACAACACCCCCCATGCACATCAAACCCCCATGCGCATCATCTCCCCATGTGCATTAACCCCCAATTACAATATCCCCTGATGCACATCATCCCCCATGTGCATCTTCCCCCCTTGCGCAACATCGCCCATGCACTTCAACCCCCCATGCGCAACAGTTCATTCTGTCACATGAACACTCACCAAGAACCGATGTGGAGAAATTTAACCCTTAAGGGGCTGAAAAGGAGTGCAACGTGCTTTTGTCCTATACTTAACATTGAAGACTGACTAACATCCAGCCAATTTGGTGCTCAGTGCAGGGTGCACTGGGGGGACATTGTTCGGAGGAAGAGGTTGCACTGGGGAGGATGCTGCACATGGAGGGGTTACACATGGGAAGATGTGCATGGGGGGTTGATGCGCATGGGTGGGTTGATGCGCATGGGGGATTGAGGCCCATAGGGTAATGATGTGCATGGTGGATGTTGCGCATGGGGGATGTTGCGCATGGGGGCTTGATGTGCATGGGGGGTTGATGCGCATGGGGAAATGATGCACATGGGGGGGTTGATGTGTGTGGGGGATTGATGCACTGTGGTGTCATGGCATATGGGGGAATTTCACTCCTGCAACGCGGGTACACTTTTCGCTAGCTGTCAATCAACAGATTCATAAACCTTGGCCCTGGTACTGTATTTGTGTGTGGGTATTTTCTGTACCATTGAACACCTTTTTTCCTTTTAAGACCAGAGCTTTTGGTCCTGAGCAGGAATGAACATTTCCCCATCAAAAAGATCTCTCCATGTATCAAATGGCACCGCAGCTCTTCATGAACTGCTCATGTGGGGTGGTTATTTTCCGTAGAGCAGACTGTGATGAGCAGAGTGTGCACATGTTCAAAGGATATCCACACGTAAAACAATACTTCAGTACTTTCAGTACTTCTGAAAATAACTCTCTTGTTTCATCTTTTTTCTTGGGTGCCGCAAGGCAGGGTGGATTGGCTTGGATGAACTTTGGGAACGTAAATTGAAGGATATAAAATGAGTGGCACTGAGGGGTCGGGATCTGTATTGAGGAAGTTCCCCCTGGCTGAGTCGGAGAAAGGGTTGTGGTGAGGATGAAACACTTGTTGTGGTGTGCTGTGGCAGTCCTTGTTAATGTGCTCCAGGTGGATGCTCAGACGATACCCTTACAGAGCAACTATGACCGTGATCAGGTATAGCTAATGGTGTCTCCAAATTTTCCAAATTGGGACCTCCTCCAATGAAAGTTATAGATTTCCTCTTAGGTACTACCGGTAATTGCAACACAATTATTAGGACTAAACGCAGCATATCAAAGTTTGAGATCAGTCATTGTGTTTATATGAGATTTTATATATTTGTTTATATATTGTTTATATATGATTATAGTTTTTTTATATATGTTATATATGTTTATATGTGTTTAATAAATTGATTTTATTGACTGTATCAATCAGTTGCGTTTCTCGATAACAGGCTAATAATATACTCTATTTCTAGTTCATGGGCAAATGGCATGTTATTGGAGGGGTCGCGAGCAGAAGAGCTGTGAGGAATAAACTGATCCATTACGTTGTAATGAGCCCAGAAGACGATGGAAACGTGCTTGTTAGAAGATTTTATCCACCGTAAGTTACTTTGAGCAACGGTAATCCCAATTTTCCTCTTGAGGTGATTAGTTATCTATCTAATCCTTCCCTCACTTCTGTTTTCTTGGGATGCTGTTCATGCCTGACATGCGACTCACAAAAAAATCAGGGTTGTTTAATGCCTAGTGTTCCTTTAGTGTTCCATTTTTTGCAATTCATAAAAACTGCAGCCTAAGGCATAAAAGGGTGAAAGACCCACTAGTGCAGCATTTCTCAAAATGGAAGTAGGGACCCTTTTGGGGATTGCCTAGAGCTTTCCTGGGGGTTGCCAAAAAATCCCTGGTGCAGGGGGCCAGGTCAGGCTTGCCAGACCTCCAGTGTAGCTGCGCGTGCACTGGGGCTGACTGACAGCCTCAGGGCCCAATCCTATGCATGCCTACTCTGAAATAAATCCCATTATAGGCAGGGGGCCTTTCCTCCCGTGTAAATGTGGATAGGATTGCAGCTTCAGGGCCCAATCCGATTCATGCCTACTCTGAAATAAATCCAGTTGTGTTCAATGTGTGCATAGAAGACACATTTCATTTGTAACAATGAAAATACATTCTGCATATCAGATATTTACATTATGATTCATAATGGTAGCAAAATTACCGTTATAGAGTAGCAACAAAAATAATTTTATGGTTGGGGGTCCCCAAAACATGAGGAACTTATAAAGGGGTCATGGCATTAGGAAGATTGAGAAGCTCTGCACTAGTGGGTCCTGACTCACAGTTTGGGCATCGCAGGTCTGTCCAAGAGCCATGAGTGAGGAAGGACTTCCTCACTCATGATTCCCAAGTAGTTCATATGATTCCCTGTAGTTCATAGAATCATAGAGTTGGAAGGGACCTAGTAGGTCATCTAGTCCAACCCCCTGCCTGCAGGAGGAAATCCCCCTAGAGCATCTCCAACAGGTCCTCATCGAGCCTCCGCTTGAAGATCCCCAGTGAGGGAGAGGCCAACACCTCCCTTGGCAATCTCTTCCACTGCCGAACCGCCTGAACCGTCAAGAACGGAATATCCTCTCTTGCAGTTTGTCTCCATTGGTTCTCGTTCTGCTTTCAGAAGCAGCTATGAACAAATGAGCTCCTTCCTCCCTACGACAGCCCTTCAGGTATCTAAAGAGGGCAATCAGGTCTCCCCTCAGCCTCCTCTTCTCCAGGCTGAACATCCCAGGTTCCCCCAACCTTTTGTGGTAGGGCTTCCCTTCCATCCCACTGATCATTCTTGTCACTCTCCTCTGGATTTGCTCCAATTTGGCTGCATCTTTCTTAAAGTGAGGTGTCCAGAACTGAACACAGTACTCAAGGTGAGGTCTCATCAATGCAGAGTAAAGAGGACTTCTCGCAACTTGGAAGCTCCAGTCTTAGAACTTAGAACTTCTCGCAACTTGGAAGCTCCAGTCCTCTTAATGCAGCCTAAAATGGCATTTGCCTTCTTTGCAGACACATCACACTGCTGACTCATGTTCAGCTTGTGATCCACAATGGCGACTCCAAGATGCTGCTCACATGTTGATCTGCCAAGCCAAGTATTCCCCATTTTATACTTGTGTTTTTGGTTTTTATTGCTTAAGTGCAGATCCTTGTACTTCTCCCTGTTGAAGTTCATTCCATTTTGTACAGCCCAGTCTTCCAGTTTATCCAGTTGCCCATCAGTTGCCGATCCTCTGAGCAAATCTCTGAGCAACCTCTGAGCAAATTACATCAGGCAGTGATGGGGAGAACATGGGCTGTTTGGAAAGCATTGTGATCTTTCTTTTCTTGCCAGAGAGAAAAACTGTAAAGGTCTTGAGTTCCGTCTAACGGCTAGTGGTCGGCCTGGACAATATTCAACTCCTTGTAAGTGTTCCACCAACCTCTTCATTACAACACCTACATGATGCTTCCTGTTTTTTGTCCAGTTGTTTGTTGTTGTGCTTTTTACTGTATTTGGGGATTGGTACACAAGAGAATAGACATCTGTCCAACCTGTTATCAATATTCTAAATACACAATTAACATCTAAATGATCAATATTCTGTTTGTTTCACCTGAAGCTGGGACATTTGTTCACGTGGCGGATACGGATTATAACAATTATGCCATACTTCATTTGCTAGCCAGTAGAGATTGGCTCCTGTCCTCTTCGATGCTCCTCTACAGTAAGTATCACGACTGTTGAAGGGAGGGTTCTAGGTTTTCCATGGTTCCAGGGTTCCATGTTTTCCAGGATCAGGTGAACCTACCAGTGTTGACCCCATACAATTTTTGTTAGACCAAGGAAGCCTTTTCTCATTGCTCAGAGTTCACTATTGATCCACCTGAAGAAGGGGATAAGGTTGGTTTTGGGTTCCTCTCTTGGATACTCCCCTGCTCCAAATCAACTCATTTCATAATAAACTTCATGGTTTTGCATCACATTTTGATGGATTGATTTTTGTGGAATACAGATACCGTTTCCCCAATAATAAGACACTGTCTTATTATTATTATTTGGTCAAAAAACACCATAGGTCTTATTTTCAGGGTAGGACTTACTTTAACTAACATTGACAGCAAAATGTAGGACAATGAAGCAAAAATATAGGACACCAGGACAGGAGGTTAAAAATTGAGACAAATCTAGTCATATGGTCACCCTGGGCACAGAAGTAAGTCCCATCCATCCCCACCACACTCAAAGGGCTTACTCCCAGGAAAGTCTGGCTGAAAGATCCCTATTCTATGTTTGTGTGCACAGAAGGGTTGGGCTTTGAGGCTGCTATCCCATCCACACTTTCCTGGGAGTATGCCCACAGGTGGGCCCAGGCCAGTTCACACCGGTTCTGTAGAACTGGTTGTTAAATTGGGCCCGACGCTAGCGAACCGGTTGTTAGCGTCGGGTCCAATTCCCGGCGCCCACCTATTCCGGCTAGGTCCGAGGCGTAGCAGCAGCCAGAAGCTGCTGCTCCGTCTTGGAGCTGGCTAGAATTGCGCTGTGTGCAAAGATGCACTGCACATGTCCAAGACTGTGGACATGCACAGTTTGTCTCTTCACACCCACTGGGCCTTGCCCCGGAGGCAGGGCCAGCTGCTCCACCTCCAGAGCAAGGCCCAATGGCTGCACAGATGCACTGCGCATGTCCAAAGTCTCGGACATGTGCAGTGCATTCCTCGGCGGGGCCATTTGGCCTCACTAGGGAGGTGAAGCAGCAAGTGCCACTCTGCCTCTAGCGACGCCAAATGGACCCGCGGAGGCGCAGACCTCCTCCTCTCCAAGGAGGAAGTCTGAGACTGCGCAGGCGCCAACCTTAGCGCGTGCGCAGTGTGTCTTCTGGAACCAGTTGGCATAAGAAGACGCACTGCGCATGCGCCAAGGTTGGCGCACGCACAGTATCAGTGATGGGCTGCGAACCGGTTGTTAACTGGTTTGCTGCCCATCACTGAGTATGCCCTACTGACTATAATGGGCCTTACTTCTGAGTAGACTTGCATGGTTTTGGGCTTTAAGGCTGCAATCCTATCCACCTTTCCCATTGATGCTAATCGGGCTTACTTCTGAGTAGACTCCTCAGCAGACTCCTCAGTAGATGGCTCCTCATGGAGGGAGCACAACCACAACGCAGCCTCCGGTCTCTGCCAGGGCTGGAAGGCTGCTCTGAAATGAGGAGACTGCCAAGGTGGTGGCTGCCTGGGCAGGTGTGACAATGGAGGCAAAGCAGAGAGGGAAGAACCCTTGCATGGGTTCTTTCTGCTCAGACCCTTGCATGGGATTGGGCTTTGAGGCTGCAATCCTATCCACCTTTTCTGGGAGTAAGCCCCATTGATGCTAATGGGGCTTACTTCTGGGTAGACTCCTCCGCAGACTCCTCAGTAGTCTGCTCCTGTTAAGAAGGCAGCACATCCACAAGGAGCAGTGGCAATGCAAGAAGCAAGCTTTGCAATGCATTGCAAGCTTTGCAATGCAAGGATCCTATCCATCTTTCCTGGGAGTAAGCCCCATTGATGCTAATTAGGCTTTCTTCTGAGGAGACTCCTCAGCAATGGGGATTTTAGACTCCTCCTGAGACCAATGGGGATTTTAGTAGGTCTTTTCAGGGGAGGTCTCATTTGAGACGCCACAGCAAAGTATGCGTAGGTCTTATTATCGGGGAAACATGGTAGCTGCATGATAGGAAAGATCAGTGAGTGAAGTTCATAGTTTAAACTATGCTATGTTGGGCATCGTTGTCAGGGCACATTAATAGATGCTACTATCTCCTTCCTGTGGGGTAGCCAGTGTAGTGGCAAAGTTGGAGTAGGGAGTCCAGCCATGAATATCCTGCACCACCCATTTTTCCCCCATGCACAAACTGTTGATAGGAGCAGATGTAGGTTTCCCATCCCGAAACATAAATGTCTGTTGTTGCCAAAATTTGTTATTCATTTTGATTCTTAAGCCAGGAGACCAGAAGCAACGAGTGCTGAGAAAAGAAGATTAACGACTCTTGCTGAAGAGCTCGGATTCACCCTCAATAGGGTTTATTACTTCAATAAAAAAGGTAAATTCAGATGTTTCAAAGGAATTCTCATTTCCTACTCTGGGGAAAGTCTAAGATGAGGTTTCTCATGCCTGTGAAGAGGAGGAAGAAGGAGGAGCTGGTTCCCCGAAGCCAGTGGTCAGCAAACTCATTCGTCAATGGAGCTAAAAATCAACAGTACACCGATTGAAATTTCTTTTGAGAGCCAAATTTTTTAAACTTAATCTATATGGGTAGGTACACTGTTATTAACTTAATTAGGGTCCTCCAAGCTGGCCATGTCAAACAGGGCACCTAAAAAATGTTTCATTTTATAATAATAAAGCCACCAACACAAAATAATTACAATTCTTAAATTGATAACAAAAATATGCCCAGGGAAGTGTGGCTGGGAGGGCAGCCTGAGCTGTTCTCCTCCTCCAGTGGCAGGGAGTTCCACAGCCCTCTCTGTGTCCTCCAGTGCCAGGCTAAGAAGCATCTCCAGTTCCCAGTTCCCACAAAGAGCAGGTTCCCTTTAAATAAAGGATTAGTGCCTCCCTCTTGGGCAGATCTAATTTACAAGCAAGACCCATTACAGACAATGGGCTTACTCCCAGGAAAGTGTGGCTGGGAGGGCAGCCTGAGCTGCTCTCCTCCTCCAATGGAAGAGCCACACGCAAGGGGCCAAAGAGCTTGGTAGAGTTCCCGAGGCCTTTCTCCCGACATCTTTGAGCCTGTTCATAAACTCATTTACAAACACAATAAAACACAATATTTAAACAATATCTAGTAGTATCTCTAAAGCCTGTTCCTGCAACTTTCTACTGGTACCTCTTCTACTGGTATACTGGTATCTAACTACCAGTAACAAGATGTCAGTCTATGCACGTAACAGACCTCCAAGGAGGGATGGGATGAACTGACTATTAATTATGCAGAAGAAATGGCTTTGATTTGTGGATTCTGTTCCTCGGGATTCAACATCTTGAGATGATCTCAGATTTCTTTTCTTCCACAGATTCATGTCCACGATGATGAATTACTGAATACTGGATTTCCTCCTAATGTGATTTGGAGTTTTCTGAAAAAAATTCTGAGACAGAAGTCTCTTGAAGTTGAATCAATAAATAGATTTAGAAATCACCCTTATATCCTTGTGTGGTGTATATATTTGTGGGGAGAGGATGAAGAGGGACTATAAAGTACAGTGGCGCTTCACGTAACAAAAGCCTCACGTAAAGTATGTTTCACGTTACAAGCAAAAATTTCTCTAGGATTCTGCTTCACGTAACAAACTGTGCTTCACGTAACAAACACACTCGTTGGCAGTTGGGGCAGACGCGCTGGATGGCAGCCCTTTTGAAAAGCGTCAGGGCTGCGTACTGCGCCTGCCCATAGTGAAAGCAACACTTCTGCGCTGTTCCTCCTGTGGCCAGGCATCCGCTGGGCAGAGGGAGAAGAGAGGGAGAAGAGCAGTGGAGAAGAGGGAAGCAGCTCGGGGTTAGCCAGAGGGGCGCAGGGGAGAGAGAGGCTAACCATGTCTACACAAAAGTAAGCCCCATTGTATTAAATGGGGCTCATTCCCAGGAAACTTTCTTTAGGATTGCAGCCATACGGCACAATTCAGAGTAACTATGAGAGCATGTAAGAGATATTACGTGCACCCGTAGTTATTGCACCACCTAGTGAAAACCTATGGGAAATTCATATTGCAATCCAGAGTAACTTGTTCTTACTCTGGAACAAGGACTCCCCGTAGTTACTCTGGATTTCAGTCATACGGCACAATCCTCACCAATTTAGGCCCGCACAACTCACCTCCTCCCCGTTTCCGTGGTGGTTTGGGGAAGCCAGCGCATTCCTGTGCAGTGGCCTAACCCTCTACGCATGGGGCAGAAGTGCCTTCAAGCACTTTTGCAACACCCACAGGCCAGCAAAGGACTTATGCGCCAGGACTTATGCAGGCCTCACTGGAGGTTAGATTGTTCACCGACTGTTCACATCCTTTGTGGCGCCCATATTCTGAAACATATTGGGGTTTTGGCCTCCTACTGGAGGGAAGCACAAAATGCATATAGGATTCAGATCTCTCTCTCACTACTGCTTGATCGTTCACCTCGCACCTGTGTGATCACCCTTAAAGAAAAGGGTAGTTTTAAGAAATTTAATCTGCCCCATGGCTTCAATGAGGATGACATCATTTTCATGCCCCACAAGGTAGGCAACACTCCAGTTATATACCCAACTAGCAAAAAGCGTATCCGTGTTGTGGGAGTAAAATTCCCCCGTACGCCATCCCCCCACTGCACATCAATCCCCCACCAGTGTTGGGCCCAGCCTGCCCTAATAACCGGTTCTCCGGAAGTGGCCGGGGGCAGGTTGGGTCAGGGGCGGGGCCAGGGGCAGGGGGCAGGGCATGGGAGGGCATGCCACCTTAACCCTTAGTTTACCAAAATAATTGTATCACTTGTGACGGCATCAATCAGTATTAAGCCCCTGGGTTCTGTGTAATTTATTCCTATGGATTACACTTTGTTATGCTCTCAGGTGGAATGTGTGCCATAAATAAGAACATAAAAGCATAAGAAAAGTCTCCACTAGATCACACCAAAGACCCATCTAGTCCAGCTTCCTGAATCACACAGCAGCCCACCAGGTTCCTCAGGGAGAACATATGACACTTGCATCCAGGTGCGTCAGTACCAGCAGACACACTTCTAGTTCCACAGGTGATGCTCATTCCACTGGTTGAGAAACACTGATCTACAATTTTGGACCGGAGTCTGTGGTGTCTCCCCTACAGGCTGAGGTTTGCCTCTAAGCCACTACTTAAGGCTACAATCCTGTCCATACTTTCCTGTAAGTAAGCTTCATTGAATATAATAGGACTTCTGAGCAGTCAAGCATAGGACTGAGCTCTTAGTAACCAGCCTTTGGCTGCAATCCTATTCACTTTCCTGAGAGTAAGCTCCACACACTCTAATGGGACTTTCTTCTGAGTAGCCAAGAATAGGATTGGGCTCTAATGCTGCACTCCTCTGCACACTTTCCTGGGAGTAAGCTTCATAGATTGAAA
Organism: Cryptoblepharus egeriae; assembly: GCA_030015325.1. Taxonomy (NCBI): domain Eukaryota; kingdom Metazoa; phylum Chordata; class Lepidosauria; order Squamata; family Scincidae; genus Cryptoblepharus; species Cryptoblepharus egeriae. The sequence goes on from JAREYC010000012.1 coordinate 28,524,079, forward strand.
TGGGATTAACTTTTGAGTAGTCAGGCATAGGATTACAAGCTCTGAGAAACCAGCTTCTTTCCAGGGAGTAAGCTTCACTATTATAATGGAACTTACTTCTGAGTAGACAATGATTGGGCTTTGAGGCTACACTCCTATCCTCACAGGGGAGTAAAACCTACTGACTTTAATAGGATTTACTTCAGAGTAGGCAGTGGACTGGGCTCCTGGGGGGCAGGATGGGAACTGCATGCTGCCTGCTTATAAGGAAAAGGAGGACAATGAAGATTTTTTCCCAGGCAGTAGAGTGAAAAGAGGACCTGTCCTGGAAAAAACAAAATTTATGAGAAGGCTGCATGCTGCCTGCTTATAAGGAAAAGGTGGACAATGAAGATTTATGGTAGTCCTGGAAAAAAGTATGGATAATAAGAAGACTCCATGTTGCCTGCTCATAAGGAAAAGGAGGAGTAAAAAGAGGACCTGTCCTGGGAAAGGAGGACATATGGTCACTCAGTACTTGCTTCTGAGCAGGCATGCAGAGTATTGGGCTCTGATGCTGCCATCCTATCCACACCTACCTGGGAGTAAGCTCCATTGACTAGGATGGGACTTGCTCCTGAGGGGGCATGCAAAGAATTGGGCTCTGATGCTGCCATCCTATCCACACCTACCTGGGAGTAAGCTCCATTGACTAGGATGGGATTTGTCCTGGGAAAGGAGGACATATGGTCACTCAGTACTTGCTTCTGAGCAGACATGCAGAGTATTGGGCTCTGATGCTGCCATCCTATCCACACCTACCTGGGCGTAAACTCCATTGACTAGGATGGGACTAGGATAGGATTTACTTCAGAGTAGGCAGTGGAGTGGGCTCCTGGGGGGGGGGGCAGGATGGGAACTGGGGCTATTTCTTCAGGTACCTCCCATACTTCCTGCCCTCAATCTCAGGTGGAGAGATTTCTCAGAGGGGCAGGATGAGGTGGGGAGATCTCTTCGGAGGGGAGCAAAAGGTATACAGTGTGGATAGGATTGCAGCCTGAGCCCAATCCTAACAGTGTCTACTCAGAAGTAAGTACCTGGAACAAGGACTCCCCGTCAATGGGGCTTACTCCCAAAACTGTGTGGTCAGGATTTTAGCCTTACAGTCTAATCCTATGCAGGCTTACTTAGAAGTAACTCTCATTCTAGTCAGTGGGGCTTACTCCCATGTAAGTGTGGATATGATTGCAGCCTCAGAGCCCAGTCCTAATCATGTCTACTCAGTAGAAAGTCCCATTATAGACAGTGAGCTTACTCTCAGGAAAGTAGACTGGGCTGCAGGAACAGGGATGGAGGGAGAGATCCAATCCTCTGCCAATCTCCTCAGAAGTAAGTCCCATTATAGTCAGTGGGCTTACTCTCAGGAAAGTCTGGATGGGAAAGTAGCCACAAATCCTATGCTACTCAGAAGGAAATCCCATGATAGTCAATGGGAATTGCTGTCAGGAAAGTGTGGCTAGGATTGTGACCACAGGCCGCAGTCCTCTACTATACAGTGTGGCTTACTCCTGAGTAGTACTGGGTAGTACTGAGTAGTTCTCCATACCTACTACAAGCTCTTAGAAACCAGCTTCTTTCCAGGGAGTAAGCTTCACTATTATAATGGAACTTACTTCTGAGTAGACAATGATTGGGCTTTGAGGCTACACTCCTATCCTCACAGGAGAGTAAAACCTACTGACTTTAATAGGATTTACTTCAGAGTAGGCAGTGGACTGGGCTCCTGGGGGGCAGGATGGGAACTGCATGCTGCCTGCTTATAAGGAAAAGGAGGACAATGAAGATTTATGGTAGTCCTGGAAAAAAGTATGGATAATAAGAAGACTCCATGTTGCCTGCTCATAAGGAAAAGGAGGAATAAAAAGAGGACCTGTCCTGGGAAAGGAGGACATATGGTCACTCAGTACTTGCTTTTGAGCAGGCATGCAGAGTATTGGGCTCTGATGCTGCCATCCTATCCACCCCTACCTGGGAGTAAGCTCCATTGACTAGGATGGGACTTGCTTCTGAGGAGGCATGCAAAGAATTGGGCTATGATGCTGCCATCCTATCCACACCTACCTGGAAGTAAACTCCATTGACTAGGATGGGACTTGTCCTGGGAAAGGAGGACATATGGTCACTCAGTACTTGCTTCTGAGCAGACATGCAGAGTATTGGGCTCTGATGCTGCCATCCTATCCACACCTACCTGGGAGTAAGCTCCATTGACTAGGATGGGACTAGGATAGGATTTACTTCAGAGTAGGCAGTGGAGTGGGCTCCTGGGGGGGGGGCAGGATGGGAACTGGGGCTATTTCTTCAGGTACCTCCCATACTTCCTGCCCTCAATCTCAGGTGGAGAGATTTCTCAGAGGGGCAGGATGAGGTGGGGAGATCTCTTGGGGGGAAGTAAAAGGTATACAGTGTGGATAGGATTGCAGCCTGAGCCCAATCCTAACAGTGTCTACTCAGAATTTAGTACCATTCAAGTCAATGGGGCTTACTCCCAAAACTGTGTGGTCAGGATTTTAGCCTTACAGTCCAATCCTATGCAGGCTTACATAGAAGTAACTCTCATTCTAGTCAGTGGGGCTTACTCCCATGTAAGTGTGGATATGATTGCAGCCTCAGAGCCCAGTCCTAATCATTTCTACTCAGTAGAAAGTCCCATTATAGACAGTGAGCTTACTCTCAGGAAAGTAGACTGGGCTGCAGGAACAGGGATGGAGGGAGAGATCCAATCCTCTGCCAATCTCCTCAGAAGTAAGTCCCATTATAGACAGTGGGCTTACTCTCAGGAAAGTCTGGATGGGAAAGTAGCATCAAATCCTATGCTACTCAGAAGGAAATCCCATGATAGTCAATGGGAATTGCTCTCAGGAAAGTGTGGCTAGGATTGTGGCCACCGGCTGCAGTCCTCAGCTATAAAGTGTGGCTTACTCCTGAGCAGTTCTCCTTGCCTAGTACTGGGCTGCAAAGGCACCCGGGGAGGCAGGAAGGCAGGCAGGCATGGCCCCCACCAAAAGCCCTGGAGGACTCATCCTCACAACACTCAGATGCTCAGCTACAGACCTTTCTCCATAGCTCTGGCTTCTGTATTCCCGCCCAAGGAGCCCTTTGTAAAGCTGTCCATCATGTGCGTGGTTCAAAAAAAACACACCACCGCCAGAGAGGCTGCTCATTTGCATATGAGAACCCATCATGCTTTGCAAACTGCACGAGGAAATAACTTCTGAAAACTTGCTAGAAATAAGGTTTTTAATCAAAATAAGATATTCAGCAAAGACAGGATTCCTGAATAGCATCAATCAGAGGTTTGGGGCATGAAGAATTTCCTCACCCTGACTTTAAGGCATGGAGCTAACAGTGATCCAAACACCCCCCATCTCAGCAGCCAGAGTCTGAATGTGCTGTGATGGTCATGGGGACAGACTCTATGTATTTTAAAATGAAAAAATAATCTTAGGGAAGGGAAGGAGGGGGGAGAGAGAGAAGGAGAGGGAGGCTCAGAAGGGGAGGGAGTGGAGCTGAACCTCTGGGAAAACAGACCCAGAGGCCCTTTAAGAGAAATTCAAACACACTTGCATGCAATTCAAAGATGATGGCCCCCAATTAACAACAACCAGAACCTGCAAACTGCCACAGCCCACCTGTGTCCCCCACGCACATTAACCCCCCTTGTGCATCCACCCCCATGTCAACATCCCCAATGTTCATCCACCCCATGTGCATAATCCCCCATGCTCATCAACCCCCATGAGCAACATCACCCATGTGCATCAAACGCCCATGTGCAACATCACCCATGCACAACACCCCCCATGCACATCAAACCCCCATGCGCATCATCCCCCCATGTGCATCATCCCCATGTGTATCAACCCCCAATTGCAATATCCCCTGATGAGCATCATCCCCCATGTGCATCTTCCCCCCTTGCACAACATCGCCCATGCAGTTCAACTCCCCATGCGCAACAGTTCCTTCTGTCACATGAACACCCAGCAAGAACTGATGTGGAGAAATTTAACCCTTAAGGAGCTGAAAAGGGGTGCAACGTCTTTTTGTCCTATACTTAACATTGAAGACTGACTAATATCCAGCCAATTTGGTGCTCAGTTCCGGGTGCACTGGTGGGAAGTTGTTCAGAGGAAGAGGTTGCACTGGGGAGGATGCTGCACATGGGGGGGGGGGTTACACATGGAAAGATGCCCATGGGGGTTGGTGTGCATGGGGGATTGATGCACATGGGGGGTTTATGTGCATGGGGGGTTGATGCGCATGGGGAAATGATGCACATGGGGGCTTGATGTGCATGCGGGGGTTGATGCACATGGGGAAATGATGAACATGGGGGTTGATGTGCATGGGAGATGTTGCACATGGGTGTTTGATGTGCATGGGGGGTTGATGTGTATTCGGGATTGATGCACCGTGGCATCATGGCATATGGGGGAATTTCACTCCTGCAACGCGGGTACACTTTTCGTTAGCTGTCAATCAACAGATTCATAAACCTTGGCCCTGGTACTGTATTTGTGTGTGGGTATTTTCTGTACCATTGAAGACCTTTTTTCCTTTTAAGACCAGAGCTTTTGGTCCTGAGCAGGAATGAACATTTCCCCATCAAAAAGATCTCTCCATGTATCAAATGGCACCGCAGCTCTTCATGAACTGCTCATGTGGGGTGGTTATTTTCTGTAGAGCAGACTGTGATGAGCAGAGTGTGCACATGTTCAAAGGATATCCACACGTAAAATAATACTTCAGTACTTTCAGTACTTCTGAAAATAACTCTCTTGTTTCATCTTTTTTCTTGGGTGCTGCAAGATAGGGTGGATTGGCTTGGATGAACTTTGGGAACGTAAATTGAAGGATATAAAATGAGTGGCACTGAGGGGTCGGGATCTGTATTGAGAAAGTTCCCCCTTGCTGAGTCGGAGAAAGGGTTGTGGTGAGGATGAAACACTTGTTGTGGTGTGCTGTGGCAGTCCTTGTTAATGTGCTCCAGGTGGATGCTCAGAGTGTACCCGTACAGAGCAACTATGACCGTGATCAGGTATAGCTAATGGTGTCTCCAAATTTTCCAAATTGGGACCTCCTCCAATGAAAGTTATAGATTTCCTCTTAGGTACTACCGGTAATTGCAACACAATTATTAGAACTAAACGCAGCATATCAAAGTTTGAGATCAGTCATTGTGTTTATATGAGATTTTATATATTTGTTTATATATTGTTTATATATGTTCATACTTTTTTATATATGTTATATATGTTTATATGTGTTTAATATATTGATTTTATTGACTGTATCAATCAGTTGTGTTTCTCGATAACAGGCTAATAATATACTTTATTTCTAGTTCATGGGCAAATGGCATGTTATTGGAGGGGTCTCACGCGGAGGACGTGTGAGGAATAAACTGATCCATTATGTTATAATGAGCCCAGAAGACGATGCAAACGTGCTTGTTAGAAGAGTTTATCCACCGTAAGTTACTTTGAGCAACGGTAATCCCAATTTTCCTCTTGAGGTGATTAGTTATCTATCTAATCCTTCCCTCACTTCTGTTTTCTTGGGATGCTGTTCATGCCTGACATGCGACTCACAAAAAATCAGGGTTGTTTAATGCCTAGTGTTCCTTTAGTGTTCCATTTTTTGCAATTCATAAAAACTGCAGCCTAAGGCATAAAAGGGTGAAAGACCCACTAGTGCAGCGTTTCTCAAAGTGGGAGTCGGGACCCCTTTTGGGGGTTGCCAAAAAATCCCTGGTGCAGGGGGCCAGGTCAGGCTTGCCAGACCTCCAGCTGTAGCTGCGTGTGCACTGGGGCTGACTGACAGCCTCAGGGCCCAATCCTATGCATGCCTACTCTGAAATAAATCCCATTATAGGCAGGGGGCCTTTCCTCCCATGTAAATGTGGATCGGATTGCAGCTTCAGGGCCCTATCCAATGCATGCCTACTCTGAAATAAATCCAGTTGTGTTTAATGTGTGCATAGAAGACACAGTTCATTTGTAACAATGAAAATACATCCTGCATATTGGATATTTACATTACGATTCATAATGGTAGCAAAATTACCGTTATAGAGTAGCAACAAAAATAATTTTATGGTTGGGGGTCCCCACAACATGAGGAACTTATAAAGGGGTCATGGCGTTAGGAAGATTGAGAAGCACTGCACTAGTGGGTCCTGACTCACAGTTTGGGCATCGCAGGTCTGTCCAAGAGCCATGAGTGAGGAAGGACTTTATTCCCAGTAGTTCATAGAATCATAGAATCATAGCGTTGGAAGGCACCTAGTAGGTCATCTAGTCCAACCCCCTGCCTGCAGCAGGAAATCCCCCTAGAGCATCTCTGACAGGTGCTCGTCGAGCCTCCGCTTGAAGATTCCCCAGTGAGGGAGAGTCCAACACCCCCCTTGGCAATCTCTTCCACTGCCGAACCACCTGAACCATCCGGAATATTTTCCTGATATCCAACCGGAATCTCCTTTCTTGCAGTTGAACCCATTGGTTCTCATTCTGCTTTCAGAAGCAGCTATGAACAAATGAGCCCCTTCCTCCCTTTGACAGCCCTTCAGGTATCTGAAGAGGGCAATCATGTCTCCTCTCCGCCTACTCTTTTCCAGGCTGAACATCCCAAGTTCCCCCCACCTTTCCTTGTAGGGCTTCCCTTCCATCCCACTGATCATTCTTGTTGCTCTCCTCTGGATTTGCTCCAGTTTGGTTGCACCTTTCTTAAAGTGAGGTGTCCAGAACTGAACACAGTACTCAAGGTGAAGTCTCATCAATGCAGAATAAAGAGGAACGAGAACTTCTCCTGACTTGGAAGCTCCAGTCTTCTTAATGCAGCCTAACATGGCATTTGCCTTCTTTGCAGACACATCGCACTGCTGACTCATGTTCAGCTTGTGTTCCACGGCAACTCCAAGATGCTGCTCACATGTTGATCTGCCAAGCCAAATATTCCACATTTTATATCTGTATTTTTGGTTTTTATTACTTAAGTGCAGAACCTTGCACTTCTCCCTGTTGAAGTTCATTCTATTTGGTACAGCCCAGTCTTCCAGTTTATCCAGTTGCCCATCCTCTGAGCAAATCTCTGAGCAACCTCTGAGCAAATTGCACCAGGCAGTGATGGGGAGAACATGGGCTGTTTGGAAAGCATTGTGATCTTTCTTTTTTGCCAGAGAGAAAGACTGCCAAGATTTTGAGTTCCGTCTAACAGCTAGTGGTCAGCCTGGACAGTATACAACTCCTTGTAAGTGTTCCACCAACCTCTTCATTACAACACCTACATGATGCTTCCTGTTTTTTGTCCAGTTGTTTGTTGTTGTGCTTTTTACTGTATTGGGGGGTTGGTACAGAAGAGAATAGACATCTGTCCACCCTGTTATCAATATTCTAAATTCACAATTAACATCTAAATGATCAATATTCTGTTTGTTTCAACTGAAGCTGGGACATATGTTCACGTGGCGGAAACGGATTATGACAATTATGCCATACTGTATAAGCACGTCAGTGCAAATAAGCCCCTGACCGCTTCACTGCTCCACTACTGTAAGTATCACAACTGTTGGAGGGAGGGTTCTAGGTTTTCCATGGTTCCAGGGTTCCATGTTTTCCAGGATCAGGTGAACCTACCAGTGTTGACCCCATACAATTTTAGTGAGACCGAGGAAGCCTTTTCTCATTGCTCAGAGTTCACTATTGGTCCACCTGAAGAAGGGGATAAGGATGGTTTTGGGTTCCTCTCTTGGAAACTCCTCTGCTCCAAATCACCTCATTTCATAATAAACTTCATGGTTTTGCATCACATTTTGATGGATTGATTTTTGTGGAATACAGATACCATGTTTCCCCAATAATAAGACACTGTCTTATTATTATTATTTGGTCAAAAAAAAAAACACCTTAGGTCTTATTTTCAGGGTAGGCCTTATTTTAATTAACATTGACAGCAAAATATAGGACAATGAAGCAAAAATATTGGACACCAGGACAGGAGGTTAAAAATTGAGACAAATCTAGTCATATGGTCACCCTGGGCACAGAAGTAAGTCCCATCCATCCCCATCACACTCAAAGGGCTTCCTCCTAGGAAAGTCTGGCTGAAAGGTCCCTATCCTGTGTGTGTGTGCACAGAAGGGTTGGGCTTTGAGGCTGCTATCCCATCCACACTTTCCTGGGACTATGCCCAAAGGTGGGCCCAGGCCGGTTCACACTGTTTCTATAGAACCGGTTGTTAAATTGGGCCCGACGCTAGCGAACCGGTTGTTAGCACTGGGCCCAATTTCTGGCGCCCACCGATTCCAGCTAGCTCCGAGGCGTAGCAGCAGCCAGAAGCTGCTGCTCTGTCTTGGAGCTAGCTAGAATGGTGCTGTGCGCAAAGACGGACTGCGCATGTCCAAGACTTTGGACATGCGCAGTGTGTCTCTGTGCACCCATTGGGCCTTGCTCCGGAGGCAGGGCCAGCTGCTCCATCTCCAGAGCAAGGCCAATGGCTGCACAGACGCACTGTGCATGTCCAAAGTCTCGGACATGTGCAGTGTGTCCCTCTGCGGGGCCATTTGGCCTCGCTAGGGAGGTGAAGCGGCAAGTGCCACTTCGCCTCTAGCGACGCCAAATGGCCCCACGGAGGCGCAGTCCTCCTCCTCTCCAAGGAGGAAGTCTGAGACTGCGCAGGCGCCAACCTTGGCTCGTGCGCAGTGTGTCTTCTGGAACCAGTTGGCATCAGAAGACACACTGCGCATGTGCCAAGGTTGGCGCACGTGCAGTAGCAGTGGTGGGCTGCGAACTGGTTGTTAACTGGTTTGCTGCCCATCACTGAGCATGCCCCACTGACTATAGTGGGCCTTACTTCTGAGTAGACTTGCATGGTTTTGGGCTTTAAGGCTGCAATCCTATTCATCTTTCCCATTGATGTTTATCGGGCTTACTTCTGAGTAGACTCTTCAGCAGACTCCTCAGTAGATGGCTCCTCATGGAGGGAGCACAAACACAACCCAGCCTCCGGGCTCTGCCAGGGCTGGAAGGCTGCTCTGAAATGAGGAGACTGCCAAGGTGGTGGCTGCCTGGGCAGGTGTGGCAATGGAGGCAAAGCAGAGAGGGAAGAACCCTTTCATTGGTTCTTGCTGCTCAGACCCTTGCATGGGATTGGGCTTTGGGGCTGCAATCCTATCCACTTTTTCTGGGAGTAAACCCCATTGATGCTAATGGGGCTTACTTCTGGGTAGACTCCTCCGCAGACTCCTCAGTAGTCTGCTCCTGTTAAGAAGGCAGCACATCCACAAGGAGCAGTGGCAACGCAAGAAGCAAGCTTTGCAATGCATTGCAAGCTTTGCAATGCAAGGATCCTATCCATCTTTCCTGGGAGTAAGCCCCATTGATGCTAATTAGGCTTTCTTCTGAGGAGACTCCTCAGCAATGGGGATTTTAGACTCCTCCTGAGACCAATGGGGATTTTAGTAGGTCTTCTTTTCGGGGGAGGTCTCATTTTAGACGCCACAGCAAAGTATGCATAGGTCTTATTATCGGGAAAACACGGTAGCTGTGTGATAGGAAAGATCAGTGAGTGAAGTTCATAGTTTAAACTATGCTATGTTGGGCATCGTTGTCAGGGCACATTAATAGATGCTACTATCTCCTTCCTGTGGGGTAGCCAGTGTAGTGGCGAAGTTGGAGTAGGGAGTCCAGCCATGAATACCCTGCACCATCCATTTCTCCCCCCATGCACAAACTGTTGATAGGAGCAGATGTAGGTTTCCCATCCCGAAACATAAATGTCTGTTGTTGCCAAAATTTGTTATTCATTTTGATTCTTAAGCCAGGAGACCAGAAGCAACAAGTACTGAGAAAAGCAGATTAACGACTTTTGCTGAAGGGTTCGGATTCAACCGCAATAGGGTTTATTACTTCAATTCGGAAGGTAAATTCAGATGTTTCAAAGGAATTCTCATTTCCTACTCTGGGGAAAGTCTAAGATGAGGTTTCCCATGCCTGTGAAGAGAAGGAAGAAGGAGGAGCTGGTTCCCCCAAACTCATTGGTCAATGGAGCCAAATACCAACAGTACACCGATTGAAATTTCCTTTGTGAGCCAAATTTTGTAAACTTAAACTATATGGGTAGGTACATTGTTATTAATCCTAAAGATACTTTCCTGGGAGTAAGATCCAATGACTATAATGGGGCTTAGTATAGAGTAGACATGGTTAGGCTTGCAGCCTTAATTAAGGTACTCCAAGCTGGCCATGTCAAATAGGGCACCTAAAAAATGTTTCCTTTTATCATAATAAAGCCACCAACACAAAATAATTACAATTCTTAAATTGATAACAAAAATATGCCCAGGGAAGTGTGGCTGGGAGGGCAGCCTGAGCTGTTCTCCTCCTCCAGTGGCAGGGAGTTCCACAGCCCTGTCTGTGTCCTCCAGTGCCAGGCTAAGAAGCATCTCCAGTTCCCAGTTCCCACAAAGAGCAGGTTCCCTTTAAATAAAGGATTAGTGGCTCCCTCTTGGGCAGATCTAATTTACAAGCAAGACCCATTACAGACAATGGGCTTATTCCCAGGAAAGTGTGGCTGGGAGGGCAGCCTGAGCTGCTCTCCTCCTCCAATGGAAGAGCCACACGCAAGGGGCCAAAGAGCTTGGTAGAGTTCCCGAGGCCTTTCTCCCGACATCTTTGAGCCTGTTCATAAACTCATTTACAAACACAATAAAACACAATATTTAAACAATATCTAGTAGTATCTCTAAAGCCTGTTCCTGCAACTTTCTACTGGTACCTCTTCTACTGGTATACTGGTATCTAACTACCAGTAACAAGATGTCAGTCTATGCACGTAACAGACCTCCAAGGAGGGATGGGATGAACTGACTATTAATTATGCAGAAGAAATGGCTTTGATTTGTGGATTCTGTTCCTCGGGATTCAACATCTTGAGATGATCTCAGATTTCTTTTCTTCCACAGATCCATGTCCACGATGATGAATTACTGAATACTGGATTTCCTCCTACTGTGATTTGGAGTTTTCTGAAAAAAATTCTGAGACAGAAGTCTCTTGACATTGAATCAATAAATAGATTTAGAAATCCCCGTTATATCCTTGTGTGGTATATATATTTGTGGGGAGAGGATGAAGAGGGACTATAAAGTACAGTGGCGCTTCACGTAACAAAAGCCTCATGTAAAGTATGTTTCACGTAACAAACAAAAATTTCTCTAGGATTCTGCTTCATGTAACAAACTGTGCTTCACGTAACAAACACACTCGTTGGCAGTTGGGGCAGACACGCTGGATGGCAGCCCTTTTGAAAAGCGTCAGGGCTGCCTAGTGCGTCTGCCCATAGTGAAAGCAGTACTTCCGCGCTGTTCCTCCTGTGGCTGGGCGTCTGCTGGGCAGAAGGAGAGAAGAGCAGTGGAGAAAAGGGAAGCAGCTCAGGGCTGGCCAGAAGGGGGCAGGGGAGAGAGAGGCTCAGGATGGAGAGAAGGAGAAAGTGGGGAGACACTTGGAAAGTCCTAACCATGTCTACCCAAAAGTAAGCCCCATTTTGTTAAATTGGTCTTACTCCCAGGAAAGTGTCTTTAGGATTGCAGACTAAGTAGACTTCATAAGATCATGCACATTGAATGCATGTTTTGAATTTAATCCCAGTGTTTTATCATCATTTTTATATCCAGTTAATATTTTTATATGAATATTTTGGGGGTTGTGGAACCAATCGTCTGAGTTTCCATTATTTCCTATGGGAAAATCCGCTTTACATAAAGAACATTTCATGTAACAAACATGCCTCCGGAACTAATTAAATTTGTTACGTGAGGCACCACTGTATAGTGTACTTCTGGATTGATGGTGGTGGTGATGATGATGATGATGATGATGAATATCACATGCCGAGGGCTCTCTCAATTTTCCGCTGTGTATGGATGACCAGAATGGGTTACAAGGATACTTAAGAAGACGACATGTTGGTCTGTTCCATGAGGGTTCTTCTTATTAGCAATGATGGATGTGAGTAGAATACTCATTTACAGAGACAGTCAACCTCTCAGTACTGTTTATACTGAGGATAAACCCAGGAGGTTTATGGATATATTGACAGGACACTTAAAATTAGCAAGGCACACCAGCAGTTACAATGGAAAAGACACACAATGTTGCTATTACGGGGCTCACATGCCCCCATTGGCACTATTAATAGATGTCTTTCTCCCATTCTTATGGCACACGAGTGCCATGGCCATGCTCCGTAGCTGCTCCAGGATTTTTAATAACTGGCCTTCCACAAAAAGAACAGAAGGTGCAGCCAAACTGGAGCAAGTCCAGAGGAGAGCGACAAGAATGATCAGTGGGATGGAAGGGAAGCCCTACCAGGAAAGGTTGGGGAAACTGGGGACGTTCAGCCTGGAGAAGAGGAGGCTGAGAGGAGACCTGATTGCCCTCTCCAGATACCTGAAGGGCTGTCGTATGGAGGAAGGGGCCAATTTGTTCATAGCTGCTTCTGAAAGCAGAATGAGAACCAATGGGTACAAACTGCAAGAGAGGAGATTCCGGTTGGATATCCAGAAAAAATTCCTGATGGTGAGGGCGGTTCGGCAGTGGAAGAGATTGCCAAGGGAGGTGGTGGACTCTCCCTCACTGGGGATCCTCAAGCAGAGGCTCCACCAGCACCTGTTGGAGATGCTCTAGGAGAATTTCTTGCAGGTTGGACTAGATGACCTACTAGGTCCCTTCCAACTCTAGGATTCTATGATTCTAAGTGTTGGTTGTGGCCAGGGGAGCCTTTGCTCAGCTTTGACTGATCTCCCAGCTGCTGCCATACCTAGGTCAGTCAGATCTGGCCACGATGAGTGACCAGTCTAGTGACATCTAGATTGGATTACTTTAATACGCTCTATGTGGGACTGCCTCTGAAGACAGTCTGGAAACTCCAACTAGTGCAGAATGCAGTGGCTTCAGTGATTGCTGGGGCTTGTCAGTTCTAAAATCATTAAAATCAGTGGCCTAAAATCACTGTCTGACATTTTCTGCACTAATGAGGCACATTGGGCTGTGGGTGGCACAAGCAGTTAAGACGCTTAACCAGCAGGCCAGGGTTCAAGACCCAGGTCAGCCCCACAAGACAGGGAGAGCTCCCGTCCTTAGCCCAGCTCTGCGACGCCAACTGGATCCAATCATATTGGCTCTGCCTTTCCATTGGACTAATTCAGTGGTGTGGAGAGGGGGGATTTGCTGCTTGGGTAACAGCCTATCCTCCATAACAATCCAACCCACCCTTTTGTGCTTTGCATGCAGCGTATGCAGTGCTGAGCTCGATACCATAGTCTCTCAAGACTGATGGAGGCCTGAGGCACATTACATAACTTACCGATCAGACTTTGCAGGTTAGAAGCACTGATGTAGCATCTAATATCCATGTAACATCCATGTAACTTCAAGGTCTCTGAGTGCCAGATGCAAATGGAGCAGCACAGGATATGGGTATCTTTTCTTGTCTGTCCCCAAAGCAACTGTGATCCTTTGGCCTGATCCAGCTGGCCTCTCACAATGCTCTTCTGGTCCCTATGAGACATGCATGGCCAGGTCCAGCCAGGGGCATTGCTAGCAGGGTGTGTGGTGCGAGGCGGCAGACACCTGAGGAAGAGCTGCTGCAGATATGATGTGGCTGGACTTTTCTTTGGAAGAAGGGGATCCCGAATGCCACTGTGGAGCCGCTCACCCGGACCACCATCCCTCACACCTCTCCATGGGAGAGAGAGAGACTGGAGCGAGAGGCCGGGTGGAGCAAAGTCCCACACCCTCCCCGCAAGGAGGGATGGAAGCTTCCAAGGGGGCGGGGGACCTTGGATTGAATAGAAGGAAAAGAGCGGGAAAACGGGAGGCAGACTGACAGGAAAAGAGCGGGAAAACGGGAGGCAGACTCTGACAGGAAAGAGCGGGAAAACGGGAGGCAGACTCTGACAGGAAAAGAGCGGGAAAACGGGAGGCAGACTCTGACAGGAAAAGAGCGGGAAAAAGGGAGGCAGACTCTGACAGGAAAAGAGCGGGAAAACGGGAGGCAGACTCTGACAGGAAAAGAGCGGGAAAACGGGAGGCAGACTCTGACAGGAAAAGAGCGGGAAAAAGGGAGGCAGACTCTGACAGGAAAAGAGCGGGAAAACGGGGGCAGACTCTGACAGGAAAAGAGCAGGAAAACGGGAGGCAGACTCTGACAGGAAAAGAGCAGGAAAACGGGAGGCAGACTCTGACAGGAAAAGAGCGGGAAAAAGGGAGGCAGACTCTGACAGGAAAAGAGCGGGAAAACGGGAGGCAGACTCTGACAGGAAAAGAGCGGGAAAACGGGAGGCAGACTCTGACAGGAAAAGAGCGGGAAAACGGGAGGCAGACTCTGACAGGAAAAGAGCGGGAAAAAGGGAGGCAGACTCTGACAGGAAAAGAGCGGGAAAACGGGAGGCAGACTCTGACAGGAAAGAGCAGGAAAACGGGAGGCAGACTCTGACAGGAGAAGAGTGTGGAAGGGCGTTTTTTGGGGAGATCCAGTTGAGAGGGAACTTACCTGGACAAAAGGGAGGGGAACTCAGTTAAAGGAGGATCTCATATGTTGATGTTTAAGAGTTCCTGTTATTGAGGTGTTTGGGCACGTTCCCTGGAACTGCAAGTTGTATACTTATCTGTAACCGCCAAGCGTTGAACATCCGTCATGGAAGAAAGTAAAAGTATTATTTTGGATATTCCTCCTGTGTCTCCATGGGATGATTTTAGTGGAGATGCCATGGCAGGAGCATATAGGCCTGGACGGGGGGCAGCCACGTCTACACACCTCACCCCCCCATACACCCGCATGTCAGGGTGTGTGGGTGCAGTCTGTACCAGATGATGTGCCCCGGAGAGAGGGAGGTGATGTGCACTTGGGGAGCTGTGGAACCCCCAAAAATCTACAGTCCTGTGCCTGTCTCCTCAGAAGTAAGTCCCATGGCAGCCAATGGGAGGAAGTTCCCCCTTGCTGAGTCGGACAAAGGGTTGTGGCGAGGATGAAACCCTTATTGTGGTGTGCTGTGGCAGTCCTTGTTAATGTGCTCCAGGTGGATGCTGAGACGATACCCGTACAGCGCGACTATAACTGTGATCAGGTACAGCTAATGGTTTCTCCAAATTTTCCAAATTGGGACCTCCTCCTAGGAAAGTTATAGATTTCCTCTTAGGTACTATCGGTAATTGCAACACAATTATTAGGACTAAACGCAGCATATCAAAGTTTGCAATCAGTCAGTGTGTTTATATGAGATTTTATGTATGTGTTTATATATTGTTTTATATATGTGTTTATATATTGTTTATATGTTTATATTATATTGTTTATATATGTTTATATGTTTTTATATATGTTATATGTGTTATATATGTTTATATGTGTTTAATATATTGATTTCAGTTGCGTTTCTCGATAACAGGCTAATAATAAACTCTCTTTCTAGTTCATGGGCAAATGGCATTCCATTGGAGGGGTCACGCACAAAAGAAATGTGAAGAGTAAACTGATCCATTACATTATACTGAGCCCAGAAGGCGATGGAAACGTACGTGTTAAAAGATTTTTTCCACCGTAAGTTACTTTGAGCAACGGTAATCCCAATTTCCCTCTTGAAGTGATTAGTTATCTATCTAATCCTTCCCTCACTTCTGTTCTCACGGGATGCTGTTCTTGGCTGACATGGGACCCACATAAAAATCAGGGTTTTTTAATGCCTAGTGTTCCTTTAGTGTTCCATTTTTTTGCAATTCAAAAAAATTGCAGCCTAAGGCATAAAAGGGTGAAAGACCCACTAGTGGGTCCTGACTCACAGTTTTGGCATTGCTGGCCTGTCCAAGAGCCATGAGTGAGGAAGGTCTTTACTCCCAATAGTTCATAGAATCATAGAGTTGGAAGGGACCTAGTAGGTCATCTAGTCCAACCCCGTGCCTACAGCAGGAAATCCCCCTAGAGCATCCCTGACAGATGCTCGTTGAGCCTCTGCTTGAAGACCCCCAGTGAGGGAGAGTCCACCACCTCCCTTGTCAATCTCTTCCACTGCCGAACCGCCCTCACCGCTTTTACCTTCTTTGCAGACACATCACATGCCAACTCATGTTCAGCTTGTGATCCACAGTGGTGACTGCAAGATCCCGCTCAAATGTGCTGCCAAGCCAAGTATTCCCCATTTTATACATGTGTTTTTGGTTTTTATCGCTTAAGTGCAGAACCTGGCACTTCTCCCTGTTGAAGTTCATTCTATTGGTACAGCCCAGTCTTCCAGTTTATCCAGTTGCCCATCAGTTGCCCATTCTCTGAGCAAATCTCTGAGCAACCTCTGAGCAAATTGTAGCAAATTGATGGGGAAAACATGGACTGTTTGGAAAGCATTGTGATCTTTCTTTTCTTGCCAGAAAGAAAAACTGCAAAGTTTCTGAGTTCCAGCTAACAGCTAGTGGTCGGCCTGGACAATATAAAACTCCTTGTAAGTGTTCCACCAACCTCTTCATTACAACATCCTACATGATGCTTCCTGTTTTTTGTCCAGTTGTTTGTTGTGCTTTTTACTGTATTGGGGGATTGGTACACAAGAGAATAGACATCTGTCCAACCTGTTATCAATATTCTAAATACACAATTAACATCTAAATGATCAATATTCTGTTTGTTTCACCTGAAGCTGGGACATTAGTTCATGTGGTGGAAACGGATTATGACAATTATGCCATACTGCTTTTACAAATCGATGGAAATTGGCGCCTTAGCGTTTCGCTGTACCTCCTTAGTAAGTATCATGACTGTTGGAGGGAGGGTTCCAGGTTTTCCATGGTTCCAGGCTTCCTGATTTTACAGGATCAGGTGAACCTACCGGTGTTGACCCCATACAATTTTAGTGAGACCAAGGAAGCCTTTTCTCATTGCTCAGAGTTCAACATTGATCCAGCTGAAGGAGGGGTCCTTCAACCCCCCTGCTCCAAATCACCTCATTTCATAATAAACTTCATGGTTTTGCATCACATTTTGATGGATTGATTTTTGTGGAATACAGATACCATGTTTCCCCGATAATAAGACACTGTCTTCTTATTATTTGGTCAAAAAACCATAGGTCTTATTTTCAGTGTAGGCCTTATTTTATTTAACATTGACAGCAAAATGTAGGACAGTGAAGCAAAAATGTAGGACACCAGGACAGGAGGCTAAAAATTGACACAGATCTAGTCACATGGTCACCCTGGGCACAGAAGTAAGTCCCATCCATCCCCAACACACTCAAAGGGCTTATTCCCAGGAAAGTCTGGCTGAAAGATCCCTATTCTGTGTGTTTGTGCACAGAAGTGTTGGGCTTTGAGGCTGCTATCCCATCCACACTTTCCAGGGAGTATGCCCCACTGATTATAATGGGGCTTACTTCTGAGTAGACTTGCATGGGTTTGGGCTTTGAGGCTGCAATCCTATCCACCTTTCCCATTGAAGCTAATTGGACTTACTTCTGAGTAGACTCCTCAGCAGACTCCTCAGTAGACTGCTCCTGATAAGAAGGCAGATGCAGAAGGAGGAGTAGCAATGCAAGAGGCAAGCTTTGCAATGCAAGGATCCTATCCACCTTTCCAGGGAGTAAGCCCCATTGATGCTAATTAGGCTTACTTCTGAGAACACTCCTCAGCAATGGGGATTTTAGACTCCTCCTGAGACCAATGGGGATTTTAGTAGGTCTTCTTTTCAGGGGAGGTCTCATTTTAGACCCTACAGCAAAAGTATGGGTAGGTCTTATTATTGGGGAAACACAGCAGCTGCATGATAGGAAAGATCAGTGAGTGAAGTTCATAGTTTAAACTATGCTATGTTGGGCATCGTTGTCAGGGCACATTAATAGATGCTACTATCTCCTTCCTGTGGGGTAGCCAGTGTAGTGGCAAAGTTGGAGTAGGGAGTCCAGCCATGAATATCCTGCACCACCCATTTTTCCCCCATGCACAAACTGTTGATAGGAGCAGAGGTGGGTTTCCCATCCCGAAACATAAATGTCTGTTGTTGCCAAAATTTGTTATTCATTTTGATTCTTAAGCCAGGAGACCAGAAGCAACAAGATTTGAGAGAAGAAAATTTAAGACTCTTGTTGAAGAGCTCGGATTCAACCTCCATAAGATTTATTACTTCAATAAAAATGGTAAATTCAGATGTTTCAAAGGAATTCTCATTTCCTACTCTGGGGAAAGTCTATGATGAGGTTTCTCATGCCTGTAAAGAGGAGGAAGAAGGAGGAGCTGGTTCCCCGAAGCCAGTGGTCAGCAAACTCATTCGTCAATGGAGCCAAAAATCAACAGTACACCGACTGAAATTTCTGCTGAGAGCCAAATTTTTTAAACTTAATCTATATGGGTAGGTACACTGTTATTAACTTAATTAGGGTCCTCCAAGCTGGCCATGTCAAACAGGGCACCTAAAAAATATTTCATCTTATAATAATAAAGCCACCAACACAAAATAATTCCAATTCCTAAATTGATAACAAAAATACTCTCAGGAAAGTGTGGCTGGGAGGGCAGCCTGAGCTGGTCTCCTCCTCCAATGGAAGAGCCACACGCAAGTGGCCAAAGAGCTTGGTAGAGTTCCCGAGGCCTTTCTCCCTACATCTTCAATCTTGTTCATAAACTCATTTACAAACACAACAAAACAATATTTAAACAATATCTAATAGCTAAACACATTATCTTTAAAGCCTGTTCCTGCAACTATCTACTGGTACCTCTTCTACTGGTATACTGGTATCTAACTACCAATAACAAGATGTCAGTCTATGCACATAACAGATCAAGGAGGGATGGGATGTATTGAGTACTAATTATGCAGAAGAAATGGCTTTGATTTGTGGATTCTGTTCCTCGGGATTTAACTTCTTGAGATGATCTCAGATTTCTTTTCTTCCACAGATTCATGTCCATGAAGATGAATTACTGAATACTGGATTTCCTCCTACTGTGATTTGGGGTTTTCTGAAAAAAATTCTGAGACAGAAGTCTCAGAATCAATAAATAGAATCAATAAATAGAATCAATAAATAGATTTAGAAATCACTCTTATATCCTTGTGTGGTGAATATATTTTTGGGGAGAGGATGAAGAGGGACTATAATGTACAGTGGCACCTCACATAACAAATGCCTCACGTAAAGTATGTTTCACATAACAAACAAAAATTTCTCTAGGATTCTGCCTCATGTAACAAACTGTGCTTCACGCAACAAACTCCTTGGCAGTTGGGGCAGACGCGCTGGCCGGCAGCCCTTTTCAAAAGCGTCAGGGCTGCCTAGTGCGCCTGCCCATAGCAAAAACAACACTTCCACGCTGTTCTTCCTGTGGCTGGGCGTCCGCTGGGCAGAGGGAGAGAAGAGCAGTGGGGAAGAGGAAGCAGCTCAGGGCTAGCCGGAAAGGAGCAGGCTCAGGAGGCTCAGGAGAGAGAGCAGAGAGCTCAGAGAGAGGCTCAGGAGGAAGAGGAGGAGAAAGTGGGGAGACACTTGGAAAGGGTCCTTGATTGCAGCCTCATAACCATGTCTACCCAGAAGTAAGCCCTACTGTGTTAAATAGGGCTTACTCCCAGGAAAGTGTCTTTAGGATTGCAGTCTAAGTAGAACTCATAGGATCGTGCACATTGAACTCATGTTTTGAGTTCAATCCCAGTGTTTTGTCATCATTTTTCCATCCAGTTAATATTTTTATATGAATATTTTGGGGGTTGTGGAACCAATCGTCTGAGTTTCCATTATTTCCTATGGGAAAATCCGCTTTACATAAAGAACATTTCATGTAACAAACATGCCTCCGGAACTAATTAAATTTGTTACGTGAGGCACCACTGTATAGTGTACTTCTGGATTGATGGTGGTGGTGATGATGATGATGATGATGAATATCACATGCCGAGGGCTCTCTCAATTTTCCGCTGTGTATGGATGACCAGAATGGGTTACAAGGATACTTAAGAAGACGACATGTTGGACTGTTCCATGAGGGTTCTTCTTATTAGCAATGATGGATGTGAGTAGAATACTCATTTACAGAGACAGTCAACCTCTCAGTACTGTTTATACTGAGGATAAACCCAGGAGGTTTATGGATATATTGACAGGACACTTAAAATTAGCAAGGCACACCAGCAGTTACAATGGAAAAGACCCACAATGTTGCTATTACGGGGCTCACATGCCCCCATTGGCACTATTAATAGATGTCTTTCTCCCATTCTTATGGCACACGAGTGCCATGGCCATGCTCCGTAGCTGCTCCAGGATTTTTAATAACTGGCCTTCCACAAAAAGAACAGAAGGTGCAGCCAAACTGGAGCAAGTCCAGAGGAGAGCGACAAGAATGATCAGTGGGATGGAAGGGAAGCCCTACCAGGAAAGGTTGGGGAAACTGGGGACGTTCAGCCTGGAGAAGAGGAGGCTGAGAGGAGACCTGATTGCCCTCTCCAGATACCTGAAGGGCTGTCATAGGGAGGAAGGGGCTCATTTGTTCTTGGCTGCCTCTGAAAGCAGAACCAGAACCAATGGGGACAAACTGCAAGAGAGGAGATTCCGGTTGGATATCCGGAAAAAATTCCTGACGGTTCGGGTGGTTCGGCAGTGGAAGAGACTGCCAAGGGAGGTGGTGGACTCTCCCTCACTGGGGATCTTCAAGCAGAGGGTCGACGAGCACCTGTCGGGCATGCTCTAGGGGGATTTCCTGTTGCAGGCAGGGGGTTGGACTAGATGACCTACTAGGTCCCTTCCAACTCTATGATTCTATGATGCTATGATTCTATAAGGGAAATGGGTCTAGATTTGGCGTTTCCTTCTGCCTCAAAGGCAGAGCTTGAGTAGATTTGTGAAGAGTGGAAGCTGCTTTGGATATCCTTCTTTAGGAAGAAAGGCAGGATATAAATCTAACAAATAAAATACAGTAGAATGCAATGTACTGTAAAATTTGAACTTCTTGTCAGGATCAGAGGATGCAAAGACCAAAAATCTGCAGGAGCCATTCTTACTGCCAGTGCACAGCCCTCGGTCAAGGCCATGATCATGCCTGCACTTGCACTTGGGGAAGCTCTGCACTGTAAGCACTGATGTTAAAAGGCATCTCGAATGTGCTGGCATGTACTGGATATAGCACATAAGTTCCTCTCCTAACTCCCACTGCCCCAAGCAGGGTGTCACATTACCCTCTCTGGGCACAGACAGTGGTACCTCGCTTAACAAGTGCCTCACTTAACAAGCATTTCAAATAACAAGCAAAATTTCCAAGAAATCTTGCTTCACATAACAATTTCCACTTCACTTAACAAGCAAGCACACTGTTGTCAGGCGTACTATTCAGCCCTGATGCTCTGCTTGGAGGCACTTTAAAAGGGCTGTCTGCCAGTGCTGCTGCCTCTAACTGCCCCCAACTTGGGGGCAGTTGCCTGGGGGTTCCAGAGGCAGCTGCCCCTAACTGCCCCTAACTGCCCCCAAGTGCCCCCACTGGACACCTTGAACCACCAGGTAATGAAGTCGTTTTGGAGGACACACGGACAGGAGGTTAAAAAAGGACAAATCCGGATATTTCTGGTCATATGGTCACCCTGCTCTGAAGAGGAAAGGCCACTTCTTCAGGCTCCCTGCAGAATTTAAGGCTTTGCACCTTCTCTAGCTATGCTACTGGATACAATCCAGAGTAACTACGGGAGCACATAAGAGACAGTACATGTATCCGTAGTTACTGCACCACCTAGTAAAAACCTATGGGAAATAGTAAAAACCTAGTAAAAACCTATGGGAAATTCATATTGCAATCCAGAGCATCTCAAGGGCAAAAAAGCGTTCTTGGTGAATGACAATCAAAGGTGAGAGGAAGGAGAGAAAAAATAATTATTTCTGAGCCAAACCGGATGTGGTGGGGGAATCATTCATGTGTCCATCCTGTTCACATATAAAGCCAAGTAGTATTTTAAGAGTAAAACAGGTGTACAGGAGAGGAGCACTGAAATCTCTCTTTTTCTCCTTCGCCACTTTCGGTCACGCCAGCCATCATTCAATCAACTATATGCTTCTTTTCCTGCTTAATTATTCTTATATTACCATATATACTCGTATATAAGCCTAGTTTTTTGGGCCCAAAAAAATGAGCCCAAAAACCCACCTCGGCTTCTACACGGGTCAGTAAATCAATTAAGAAAAATGGTGGGCGTGACCACCTGCGCACGCACTCACTGGCTCTGCAGCCTCTACAGCTGCTGGAGCTGGCTCTCTGGGCTGCGGAGGAGGTGCGCGGTGGCAAGACATGGAGCCCACTGCAGCCAAGCCCTCGGGTACTTCTTTGTGGGCCTTACTTCTGAGTATACATGCCCAGGATTAGGCCCTGAGGCTACAAGGCCAGCCACACTTTCCTGCTGTTGCTGCATTTCCCACCCTCGGCTTATACCCTCGGTCAATAAGTTTTCCCAGTATTTGTGGTAAAATTAGGTACCTCGGCTTATACATGTTTCGGGTTATACACAAGTCTATACGGTATACCTTTTGTGGTATCCTCTAATAAACCTCAGGTGGTTTACCTCGTAGCATCATTAGGGTTTGCATCACCCCCTACAGAAAGGCACGCCCATGATGAACCTCCTCTCGTGTAGCAATGCCCTAAGCAGTACGCACTGTATTTGCATTTGTGTGGCGGACTGGGAGAACCACAACATGGAGCCTCTGGGCATATATACAGTGGTGATTCTGTATATGCACCATCAACCCCCATACCCTCCCTTAGACATTACAGACTTCCCAGATGCCGCGGAGGTCTGGTCTCTGGAGGAGATCATGGAGTTGAGGAACAGAGGCAGTGGACGTTTTTGACCTCGAAGGGGAAACACTGTAGGACCATCCCCCCATTGGTATGCAGGAGGTGTGCCATACCTGCCCTGGAAGGAAAATGAAGGAAGGGGAGGTTGGGGGAGAGATGTTTAAAAGGGGAAAAGGGCAGGAACGGGCAGTCGGGTGGGAAGAACAGCTAAGATACTGCGCAGAACCCTCAAACTCCCAGGCCTCTGGTAGAGGACCCGATATTGAGGATAACACACACATATACTACCCACAGAGGTGAGAAAACAGTTTTTATCTTCTCCATTCTCATGTCCTACATTTTTCTTGGGTGTCCTGCTTTCAAGTGGTTAATTTAAACACTATATTGGAAATATTTAATATAATTTATCACATATAATTTATGAATTACAAGCACGCTACATACAGCCTGCTCACAAGGAAACGGAGACTTTTTCTAGGACAAAAGGCTAAAAAGAGCACATGTCCTGGAAAAAGAGGACATCTGGTAAAAAAATAAAAACAGCCTTAATTAAACCCCAGAGGGATGAAGACAGGACAGACCTCGCACTCCCTGGACTGACCTTCCACACCAACCAAAGCGTTTGCTTACTTGCGAGTAAACATGGCTGTGCAGAATCACTTTCAATGGGGATCAATGCAAGGGGGAATTTGAAGGAGGGAACTTTCTTCTGGGGGCTGCGTTTATTGGATAAGGACCCTTCTACTGTCCTTGGATTCCTTTCAGCCTGCCCTTTCCAGCAGACTATGACACGTTCACCTTCACCTACTCACGAGTAAAGCTGTGATTCACATATTTGGGTTTTTTTTTTTTAGTTTTTTGGCCATATCTTTCAATAGGAAGGTGCAACCTCAAATTCATTTTTGCATTGCACTCTGCTCTTCCAGACAAATCCAATGACTTATGGCATGATGGGGTATTGTGCACCATCATGGTTGATTTTGGGGGGTTCCACAGCCCCCAAGGGCATATCACCTCCCCCTCCCCGGGGTATAGAATCATAGAATCATAGAGTTGGAAGGGACCTAGTAGGTCATCTAGTCCAACCCCCTGCCTGCAGCAGGAAATCCCCCTAGAGCAGTGGTTCTCAATCTTCCTAAAGCCATGACCCCTTTATAAGTTCCTCATGTTGGGGGGACCCCCAACCATAAAATTATTTTCATTGCTGCTTTATAACTGTAATTTTGCTACTGTTATGAATCATAATGTAAATATCCGATATGCAGGATGTATTTTCATTGTTACAAATGAAATGTGAGTTCTATGCACAGATTGAAAACAAAGGGGATTTATTTCATTGTAGACATGCATAGGATTGGGTGCTGAGGCAGCAATCCTATCCACATTTACATGGGAGTAAAGGCCCCCTGACTATAATGGGATTTATTTCACAGTAGGCATGCATAGGATTGGGCCTTGAGGCTGTCAGTCAGCCCCAGTGCGCACGCAGCTACAGCCGGAGGTCTGGCAAGCCTAACCTGGCCCCCTGCACCAGGGGTCTTTAGGCGACCCCCAGGAAAGCTCTAGGTGACCCCCAAAGGGGTCCCGACCCCCACATTGAGAAACGCTGCCCTAGAGCATCCCTGACAGGTGCTCGTCGAGCCTCTGTTTGAAGATCCCCAGTGAGGGAGAGTCCACCACCTCCCTTGGCAATCTGTTCCACTGCCGAACCGCCCAAACCATCAGGAATTTTTTCCTGATATCCAACCGGAATCTCCTCTCTTGCAGTTTGTACCCATTGGTTCTGGTTCTGCTTTCAGAAGCAGCTATGAACAAATGAGCCCCTTCCTCCCTATGACAGCCTTTGCAGACACATCACATGCTGACTCATGTTCAGCTTGTGATCCATGGCTACTCCAAGGTCCCGCTCACATGTTGTGCTGCCAAGCCAAGTATCCCCCATTTTATACCTGTATTTTTGGTTTTTATTGCCCAAGTGCAGAACCTTGCACTTCTCCCTACTGAAATTCATTCTATTTGTTACAGCCCAGTATTCTCGTTTATCCAGATCCTCCTGGAGTTTTGTCCTGTCTTCTGTTGTGTTTGCTACTCCTCCCAGCTTGGTGTCATCCGCAAATTTGATCAGGCTCCTCCGTACCCCTTCCTCCAAGTCATTGATAAAAATGTTAAAGAGGACTGGGCCCAAGACAGAGCCCTGGGGTACCCCACTTGAAACCGATCTCCAGGTTGATTCGGACCCATTAACTAAAAGCCTTTGAGTGCGGCCATCGAGCCAGTTGCGGATCCACCTAATGATTGCCCCGTCTAGCCCATATTTTTCCAACTTCCCAATTAAGATGTCATGTGGGACCTTGTTAAATGCTTTGCTGAAGTCAAGATAAATGACATCCACAGCATTGCCATTGTCCGGTAAGCTTGTAACCCGATCAAAAATGGAGATCAGATTTGTCTGGCAAGATTTATTCTTGGTAAATCCATGCTGGGTTCCTTTGATCACTGAGTATTTGTCTAGATGTGCACAAATTGTGTGTTTTATGATTTGTTCTAATATCTTCCCTCGGATTGAAGTCAAACTGACTGGTCTATAATTTCCCGGGTCTTCTTTTTTCCCCTTCTTAAAGATTGGGACTACATTTGCCCTCTTCCAGTCCAGGCTCTTCTCCACTCCTCAAGGATTTCTCAGAGATGATCGACAGAGGCTCTGCGAGGACATCTGCGAGTTCCTTAAGAACTTGAGGATGCAGCTCATCTGGTCCAAATGACTTGAATTCATTTGAGCCAGTTAAGTGATTTCGAACCAGTTCTCTGTCAATCTTAATCTGCTGTTCTGCACCATCCATGTTTTCATTACCTCTTTGGGGAAGCAAGCACATCCCCGCATCAGCCAATGATCCCGCACCCCCATTTGCACAGCCCTCCTTCCGAGAATAGACGGACGCAAAGTAGGAGTTGAGCAGCTCTGACTTCTTCTGGTTTCCAGAGACTTGCTGTCCATCTTTGTCCAGGAGCAGCCCCAACCCCTCGTTTCTCCTCCTGTTCCTTTGGGCATATCTAAAGAAGCTCTTTTTTGTTATCTTTGACTCCCCTGTCCAGCCTCAGCTCATACTGGGCTTTAGCATTCCTGACCCCCTCCCTACAAGACCAGGCTATCTGCCTGTACTCCTCCCTGGTGATCCTTCCAGTCTTCCACTCCCTATACTTCTCTTTCTTTAACTTCAGCTGATCCCTTAAGAGATGCCAATCTGAAAGACATAGGGCACAATCCAGAGTAACTATGGGAGCATGTTAAGAGACATTACGTGCACCCGTTGTTACTGCACCACTAGTGAAAACCTATGGGAAATTCATATTGCAATTCAGAGTAACTTGTTCTTACTCTGGAGTAAGGATTCCCTGTAGTTACTCTGGATTTCATCCATAGGGCACAGTCCTCACCAATTTAGGCCAGCACAACTCATCTCCTCCCTGTTCCCATGGCGGTGTGGGGAAGCCGGCGCATGCCTGTGTGCTGGCCTAACCCTCTACGCATGGGGCAGAAGTGCGTCCAAGCACTTTTGCAACACCCACAGGCCAGCAAAGGACTTGCGCCAGGAAGTCCTACTTACCTTACAATCCAGAGTAACTATGGGAGGAAGTAAGAGGCACTTCACTGGAGATTAGATTGTTCACCCACTGTTCACATCCTTTGTGGCGCCCATATTTTGAAAAATTTTGGGGTTTTGGCCTCCTACTGGAGGGAAATACAAAAAGCATATAGGATTCAGAGCTCTCTCTCACTGCTGCTTGATCGTTCATCTCACACCTGTGTGATCACCCTTAAAGAAAAGGATAGTTTTAAGAAATTTTGTCTACCCCATGGCTTCAATGAGGATGACATCATTTACATGCCCCACAAGGTAGGCAACACTCCAGTTATATATCCAACTATCAAAAAGAGAACCTGCATTGCGGGAGTAAAATTCCCCCGTACGGCATCCCCCCACTGCACATCATTCCCCCTTGCACATCAACCCCCCATATGCATCCACCCCCTTGTGCAACATCCCCCATGTTCATCCACCCCATGCGCATAATCCCCTTTGCTTATCAACACCCCATGCGCATCAACCCCCATGTGCATCAAATCCCCATGTGCAACATCCCCATGCGTATCAAAACCCCATGGGCATCAAACCCCCATGTGCACCATCCCCCCATAAGCAACATCCCCCCATGTGCAACAGTCCCCCATGCATATCAGTCCCCTATTCGCAACATCCCCCATGTGCATCAAACCCCCATGTGCATCAAACCCCCTTGTGATAATTCCCCCATGTGCATCATCTCCCCATGTGCATCACCCCCATGCACATCAAACCCAATTGCAACATCCCCCTATGTGCATCATCTCCCATGAACTTCAACTCCCCATGTGCAACATCTCCCCATGCACGACATCTCATGTGCAACATCTCCCCATGCGCAACATCTCCCCAAGCGCATCTTTCCCCATGTGCACCAATCCCACATGCTCATCAACCCCCATGCGCATTATCTCCCCATGCGCTGCATCCTCCCCAGTGCAACCTCTTCCTCCAAACAATATCCCCCCTAGTGCACCAAGCACCGAGTACCAAACTGGCTGGAGGTTGGTCAGTCTTCCATGTTAAGTATAGGAAAAAAAACATGCTGCACCCCTTTTCAGCCCCTT
This sequence comes from Cryptoblepharus egeriae, assembly GCA_030015325.1. Classification (NCBI taxonomy): domain Eukaryota; kingdom Metazoa; phylum Chordata; class Lepidosauria; order Squamata; family Scincidae; genus Cryptoblepharus; species Cryptoblepharus egeriae. The sequence continues at coordinate 28,551,598 of JAREYC010000012.1, forward strand.
AAGGGTTATATTTTTCCTCTTCAGTTCTTGGTGGATGTTCATGTGACAGAAGGAACTCCCTCCCCGAATTTCATGCTTCTAGGTCTGGGGGTTGGGGTGGAATGTTGATGAGTCATTTCAATGAGTCATTGACTGACTGACTGACTGACTGACTCACTCACTCACTCACTCATCAACGCCCTGCCAAACCCGCTGGACCTAGAAGCATGAAATTCGGGGAGGGAGTTCCTTCTGTCACATGAACACCCATCAAGAACCCATGTGGAGAAATTTAGCAGTTAAGGGGCTGAAAAGGGGTGCAACGTGTTTTTGTCCTATACTTAACATGGGAGACTGACCAACATCCAGCCAATTTGGTGCTCAGTGCTGGGAGCACTGGGAGAACGTTGTTCAGAGGAAGAGGTCGCACTGGGGAGGATGCTGCACATGGGGGGTTACACATGGGAATATGCGCATGAGGGGTTGAGGTGCATGGGGGGTTGGTGTGCATGGGGGATTGATGCGCATAGGGTAATGATGTGCATGGTGGATGTTGCGCATGGTGGATGTTGCGCACGGGGGCTTGATGCGCATGGGGGGGTTGATACACACGGGGAAATGATGCACATGGGGGGTTGATATCGCATGGGAGATGTTGCACACGGGGGGTTTGATGCACCAGGGGTATGATCACAGGTGGGCACTTACCGGATTGGGCCTACTCGCCCGAAGAGGATCTTGGTTTTTAGCAGCCGGTTGCGAGCCGGTAGGGTGTGAAGGGACCAGGACCGTGGGGACCGGTCCCGAGCCTCTGCCGGCCACCGCAGCTGCCATCTTTACTCTTGGAGGTGGGTGAGAAAGTCCCTCCTCCCCGCCTCCTGTACTGAGCCTGGCCAGCTAGAGAGAGAGAGGACCGCATGCATCGCGCGCTCCTCTCAGCCAGCCAGGCTGCTTTGCCCCCGAGTGAGGCTGTTCCCTGCCTTAACCTGACCTGAACTGACCTGCTGCCTTGCTCAGGACTGCAGCCTCAGAGCCCAATCCTATGCCTGTCTCCTCAGAAGTAAGTCCCAAGGCAGCCAATGGGACTTACTCCCAGAAAAGTGTTTTTAGGATTCCCTCCCCCTTTCCAAATAGATCCTCTTTCCTTAGCCTGGTGACTACAGTCCTAACCATGTCTACTCAAAAGTAAGCTCTATTGTGCTCAGTGGATTTTACTCCCACGAAAGTGTGGACAGGGTGCATCCTCAGGGAGCAAGGCTAGGCAGGTCTACTCAGAAGTAGATCCCATTACAGTCAGTGGGTCTTCCTCTCAGGAAAGTGTGGACAGGGTGCATCCTCAGGGAGCAAGGGTAGGCAGGTCTATTCAGAAGTAGATCGCATTACAGTCAGTGGGTCTTACTCCCAGGAAAGTGTGGACAGGGTGCATCATCTGGGAGCAAGGCTAGGCAGGTCTACTCAGAAGTAGATTCCATTACAGTCAGTGGGTCTTACTCCCAGGAAAGTGTGGACAGGGTGCAGCGTGAGAGCCCCATTCTAAGCAGGTCTACTCAGAAGTAAGTCCCATGACAGTCAATGGGACTTACTCCCAGGAAAGTGCCTGGCACTGCAGCCTGAAGCCTCCCCCTCCTCTGGGGTGCCTGTGACCTGTTTTCCCAGGACATCTCCACTGGATATCGTCTCCCCAGCTCAGTGCCAACCTCATCCTCCTCTGGGGTGCCTGGACTTACTTCTGGGAAAGTGTGGATGGCACTGCAGCCTCAGAGCCCAATCCTATGGAGATCTACTCAGAAGTAAGTCCCATGACAGCTAATTTTATTATTTTTTTTAAAATTTTTTAAATTAAAAACCTCCCCGCCCGCCCCCTGACCATGCCCCCTGACCCTGGCCACACCCCTGACCCAAGAACTGGTTCCCTGGAAGTGGGCGGGGCCAGGCCGGGCCCACCATTGGGTATGATGCACATGGGGGGTTGATGTGCATGGGGGATAGATACACCGTGGTGTCATGGCATATGGGGGAATTTCACTCCTGCAACGCGGGTACACTTTTCGCTAGCTGTCAATCAACAGATTCATAAACCTTGGCCCTGGTACTGTATTTGTGTGTGGGTATTTTCTGTACCACTGAAGACCTTTTTTCCTTTTAAGACCAGAGCTTTTGGTCCTGAGCAGGAATGAACATTTCCCCATCAAAAAGATCTCTCCATGTATCAAATGGCACCGCAGCTCTTCATGAACCGCTATGTGGGGTGGTTATTTTCCGTAGAGCAGACTGTGATGAGCAGAGTGTGCACATGTTCAAAGGATATCCACACGTAAAACAATACTTCAGTACTTTCAGTACTTCTGAAAATAACTCTCTTGTTTCATCTTTTTTCTTGGGTGCCGCAAGGCAGGGTGGATTGGCTTGGATGAACTTTGGGAAAGTAAATTGAAGGATATAAAATGAGTGGCACTGAGGGGTCGGGATCTGTATTGAGGAAGTTCCCCCTTGCTGAGTCGGACAAAGGGTTGTGGTGAGGATGAAACCCTTATTGTGGTGTGCTGTGGCAGTCCTTGTTAATGTGCTCCAGGTGGATGCTGAGACGATACCCTTACAGCGCGACTATGACTGTGATCAGGTACAGCTAATGGTTTCTCCAAATTTTCCAAATTGGGACCTCCTCCTAGGAAAGTTATAGATTTCCTCTTAGGTACTATCGGTAATTGCAACACAATTATTAGGACTAAACGCAGCATATCAAAGTTTGCAATCAGTCAATGTTTTTATATGAGATTTTATGTATGTGTTTATATATTGTTTATATATGTTTATATGTTTTTATATATGTTATATGTGTTATATACGTTTATACGTGTTTATATATTGATTTTACTGACTGTATCAATCAGTTGTGTTTCTCGATAACAGGCTAATAATAAACTCTCTTTCTAGTTCATGGGCAAATGGCATTCTATTGGATGGGTCATGCGTGGAGGATATGTGAAGAGTAAACTGATCCATTACGTTATACTGAGCCCAGAAGGCAATGGAAACGTACTGGTTAAAAGATTTTTTCCACCGTAAGTTACTTTGAGCAACGGTAATCCCAATTTCCCTCTTGAAGTGATTAGTTATCTATCTAATCCTTCCCTCACTTCTGTTCTCACGGGATGCTGTTCTTGGCTGACATGGGACCCACATAAAAATCAGGGTTTTTTAATGCCTAGTGTTCCTTTAGTGTTCCATTTTTTTGCAATTCAAAAAAATTGCAGCCTAAGGCATAAAAGGGTGAAAGACCCACTAGTGGGTCCTGACTCACAGTTTTGGCATTGCTGGCCTGTCCAAGAGCCATGAGTGAGGAAGGCCTTTATTCCCAATAGTTCATAGAATCATAGCGTTGGAAGGCACCTAGTAGGTCATCTAGTCCAACCCCCTGCCTGCAGCAGGAAATCCCCCTAGAGCATCTCCGACAGGTGCTGGTGGAGCCTCTGCTAGAAGATCCCCAGTGAGGGAGAGTCCACCACCTCCCTTGGCAATCTCTTCCACTGCCGAACCACCTAAACCATCAGGAATTTTTTCCAGATATCCAAGCGGAATCTCCTTTCTTGCAGTTTATACCCATTGGTTCTAGTTCTGCTTTCAGATGAGCCCCTTCCTCCCTATGACAGCCCTTCAGGTATCTGAAGAGGGCAATCATGTCTCCTCTCCGCCTCCTCTTTTCCAGGCTGAACATCCCAAGTTCCCCCCACCTTTCCTTGTAGGGCTTCCCTTCCATCCCACTGATCTTTCTTGTCGCTCTCCTCTGGACTTGCTCCAGTTTGGCTGCATCTATCTTTAAAGTGAGGTGTCCAGAACTGAACACAGGACTCAAGGTGAGGTCTCACCAATGCAGAATAAAGAGGAACAAGAACTTCTCGTGACTTGGAAGCTCCAGTCCTCTTAATGCAGCCTAAAATGGCATTTGCCTTCTTTGCAGACACATCACACTGCTGACTCATGTTCAGCTTGTGATCCACAATGGCGACTCCAAGATGCTGCTCACATGTTGATCTGCCAAGCCAAGTATTCCCCATTTTATACATGTGTTTTTGGTTTTTATCGCTTAAGTGCAGAACCTGGCACTTCTCCCTGTTGAAGTTCATTCTATTGGTACAGCCCAGTCTTCCAGTTTATCCAGTTGCCCATCAGTTGCCCATTCTCTGAGCAAATCTCTGAGCAACCTCTGAGCAAATTGTAGCAAATTGATGGGGAGAACATGGGCTGTTTGGAAAGCATTGTGATCTTTCTTTTCTTGCCAGAAGGAAAAACTGCAAAGTTTCTGAGTTCCAGCTAACAGCTAGTGGTCGGCCTGGACAATATATAACTCCTTGTAAGTGTTCCACCAACCTCTTCATTACAACACCTACATGATGCTTCCTGTTTTTTGTCCAGTTGTTTGTTGTGCTTTTTACTGTATTGGGGGATTGGTACACAAGAGAATAGACATCTGTCCAACCTGTTATCAATATTCTAAATACACAATTAACATCTAAATGATCAATATTCTGTTTGTTTCACCTGAAGCTGGGATAATTGTTCACGTGGTGGAAACGGATTATGACAATTATGCCATACTGCATTTTCAAGTCAAGGGAAATTGGCGCCTTACCTGTTCGCTGTACCTCTTTAGTAAGTATCATGACTGTTGGAGGGAGGGTTCCAGGTTTTTCATGGTTCCAGGGTTCCTGATTTTACAGGGTCAGGTGAACCTACTGGTGTTGACCCCATACAATTTTAGTGAGACCAAGGAAGCCTTTTCTCATTGCTCAGAGTTCAACATTGATCCAGCTGAAGGAGGGGTCCTTCAACTCCCCTGCTCCAAATCACCTCATTTCATAATAAACTTCATGGTTTTGCATCACATTTTGATGGATTGATTTTTGTGGAATACAGATACCATGTTTCCCCGATAATAAGACACTGTCTTCTTATTATTTGGTCAAAAAACCATAGGTCTTATTTTCAGTGTAGGCCTTATTTTAATTAACATTGACAGCAAAATGTAGGACAGTGAAGCAAAAATGTAGGACACCAGGACAGGAGGCTAAAAATTGAGACAAATCTAGTCACATGGTCACCCTGGGCACAGAAGTAAGTCCCATCCATCCCCAACACACTCAAAGGGCTTATTCCCAGGAAAGTCTGGCTGAAAGATCCCTATTCTGTGTGTGTGTGCACAGAAGTGTTGGGCTTTGAGGCTGCTATCCCATCCACACTTTCCAGGGAGTATGCCCCACTGATTATAATGGGGCTTACTTCTGAGTAGACTTGCATGGGTTTGGGCTTTGAGGCTGCAATCCTATCCACCTTTCCCATTGAAGCTAATTGGGCTTACTTCTGAGTAGACTCCTCAGCAGACTCCTCAGTAGACTGCTCCTGATAAGAAGGCAGATGCACAAGGAGGAGTAGCAATGCAAGAGGCAAGCTTTGCAATGCAAGGATCCTATCCACCTTTCCAGGGAGTAAGCCCCATTGACGCTAATTAGGCTTACTTCAGCAATGGGGATTTTAGACTCCTCCTGAGACCAATGGGGATTTTAGTAGGTCTTCTTTTCAGGGGAGTTCTCATTTTCGACCCTACAGCAAAAGTATGGGTAGGTCTTATTATCGGGGAAACACGGTAGCTGGATGATAGGAAAGATCATTGAGTGAAGTTCACAGTTTAAAGTATGCTATGTTGGGCATCGCTGTCGGGGCATTCTTCATTAACAGATGCTACTATCTCCTTCCTGTGGGGTAGCCAGTGTAGTGGCGAAGTTGGAGTAGGGAGTCCAGCCATGAATATCCTGCACCACCCATTTTTCCCCCATGCACAAACTGTTGATAGGAGCAGATGTAGGTTTCCCATCCCAAAACATAAATGTCTGTTGTTGCCAAAATTTGTTATTCATTTTGATTCTTAAGCCAGGAGACCAGAAGCAACAAGAAATGAGAAAAGAAAATTTAAGACTCTTGTTGAAGAGCTCGGATTCAACCGCAGTAAGATTTCTTACTTCAGTAAAAAAGGTAAATTCAGATGTTTCAAAGGAATTCTCATTTCCTACTCTGGGGAAAGTCTATGATGAGGTTTCTCAGGCCTGTAAAGAGGAGGAAGAAGGAGGAGCTTGTTCCCCGAAGCCAGTGGTCAGCAAACTCATTCGTCAATGGAGCCAAAAATCAACAGTACACCGACTGAAATTTCTGCTGAGAGCCAAATTTTTTAAACTTAATCTATATGGGTAGGTACACTGTTATTAACATAATTAGGGTCCTCCAAGCTGACCATGTCAAACAGGGCACCTAAAAAATATTTCATCTTATAATAATAAAGCCACCAACACAAAATAATTCCAATTCCTAAATTGATAACAAAAATACTCTCAGGAAAGTGTGGCTGGGAGGGCAGCCTGAGCTGGTCTCCTCCTCTAATGGAAGAGCCACACGCAAGTGGCCAAAGAGCTTGGTAGAGTTCCCGAGGCCTTTCTCCCTACATCTTCAATCTTGTTCATAAACTCATTTACAAACACAACAAAACAATATTTAAACAATATCTAATAGCTAAACACATTATCTTTAAAGCCTGTTCCTGCAACTATCTACTGGTACCTCTTCTACTGGTATACTGGTATCTAACTACCAGTAACAAGATGTCAGTCTATGCACATAACAGATCAAGGAGGGATGGGATGTATTGAGTACTAATTATGCAGAAGAAATGGCTTTGATTTGTGGATTCTGTTCCTCGGGATTCAACATCTTGAGATGATCTCAGATTTCTTTTCTTCCACAGCTTCATGTCCACGAAGATGAATTACTGAATACTGGATTTCCTCCTACTGTGATTTGGGGTTTTCTGAAAAAAATTCTGAGACAGAAGTCTCAGAATCAATAAATAGAATCAATAAATAGAATCAATAAATAGATTTAGAAATCACTCTTATATCCTTGTGTGGTGTATATATTTTTGGGGAGAGGATGAAGAGGGACTATAATGTACAGTGGCACCTCACATAACAAATGCCTCACGTAAAGTATGTTTCACATAACAAACAAAAATTTCTCTAGGATTCTGCCTCATGTAACAAACTGTGCTTCACGCAACAAACTCCTTGGCAGTTGGGGCAGACGCGCTGGCCGGCAGCCCTTTTCAAAAGCGTCAGGGCTGCCTAGTGCGCCTGCCCATAGCAAAAACAACACTTCCACGCTGTTCTTCCTGTGGCTGGGCGTCCGCTGGGCAGAGGGAGAGAAGAGCAGTGGGGAAGAGGAAGCAGCTCAGGGCTAGCCGGAAAGGAGCAGGCTCAGGAGGCTCAGGAGAGAGAGCAGAGAGCTCAGAGAGAGGCTCAGGAGGAAGAGGAGGAGAAAGTGGGGAGACACTTGGAAAGGGTCCTTGATTGCAGCCTCATAACCATGTCTACCCAGAAGTAAGCCCTACTGTGTTAAATAGGGCTTACTCCCAGGAAAGTGTCTTTAGGATTGCAGTCTAAGTAGAATTCATAGGATCGTGCACATTGAACTCATGTTTTGAGTTCAGTCCCAGTGTTTTGTCATCATTTTTCCATCCAGTTAATATTTTTATATGAATATTTTGGGGGTTGTGGAACCAATCGTCTGAGTTTCCATTATTTCCTATGGGAAAATCCGCTTTACATAAAGAACATTTCATGTAACAAACATGCCTCCGGAACTAATTAAATTTGTTACGTGAGGCACCACTGTATAGTGTACTTCTGGATTGATGGTGGTGGTGATGATGATGATGATGATGAATATCACATGCCGAGGGCTCTCTTAATTTTCCGCTGTGTATGGATGACCAGAATGGGTTACAAGGATACTTAAGAAGACGACATGTTGGTCTGTTCCATGAGGGTTCTTCTTATTAGCAATGATGGATGTGAGTAGAATACTCATTTACAGAGACAGTCAACCTCTCAGTACTGTTTATACTGAGGATAAACCCAGGAGGTTTATGGATATATTGACAGGACACTTAAAATTAGCAAGGCACACCAGCAGTTACAATGGAAAAGACACACAATGTTGCTATTACGGGGCTCACATGCCCCCATTGGCACTATTAATAGATGTCTTTCTCCCATTCTTATGGCACACGAGTGCCATGGCCATGCTCCGTAGCTGCTCCAGGATTTTTAATAACTGGCCTTCCACAAAAAGAACAGAAGGTGCAGCCAAACTGGAGCAAGTCCAGAGGAGAGCGACAAGAATGATCAGTGGGATGGAAGGGAAGCCCTAGCAGGAAAGGTTGGGGAAACTGGGGACGTTCAGCCTGGAGAAGAGGAGGCTGAGAGGAGACCTGATTGCCCTCTCCAGATACCTGAAGGGCTGTCATAGGGAGGAAGGGGCTCATTTGTTCTTGGCTGCCTCTGAAAGCAGAACCAGAACCAATGGGGACAAACTGCAAGAGAGGAGATTCCGGTTGGATATCCGGAAAAAATTCCTGACGGTTCGGGTGGTTCAGCAGTGGAAGAGACTGCCAAGGGAGGCGGTGGACTCTCCCTCACTGGGGATCTTCAAGCAGAGGGTCGACGAGCACCTGTCGGGCATGCTCTAGGGGGATTTCCTGTTGCAGGCAGGGGGTTGGACTAGATGACCTACTAGGTCCCTTCCAACTCTAGGATTCTATGATTGGATTTGTCTGGAAGAGCAGAGTGCAATGCAAAAATGAATTTGAGGTTGCACCTTCCTATTGAAAGATATGGCCAAAAAACTAAAAAAAAAAACCCAAATATGTGAATCACAGCTTTCCTCGTGAGTAGGTGAAGGTGAACGTGTCATAGTCTGCTGGAAAGGGCAGGCTGAAAGGAATCCAAGGACAGTAGAAGGGTCCTTATCCAATAAACGCAGCCCCCAGAAGAAAGTTCCCTCCTTCAAATTCCCCCTTGCATTGATCCCCATTGAAAGTGATTCTGCACAGCCATGTTTACTCGCAAGTAAGCAAACGCTTTGGTTGGTGTGGAAGGTCAGTCCAGGGAGTGCGAGGTCTGTCCTGTCTTCATCCCTCTGGGGTTTAATTAAGGCTGTTTTTATTTTTTTACCAGATGTCCTCTTTTTCCAGGACATGTGCTCTTTTTAGCCTTTTGTCCTAGAAAAAGTCTCCGTTTCCTTGTGAGCAGGCTGTATGTAGCGTGCTTGTAATTCATAAATTATATGTGATAAATTATATTAAATATTTCCAATATAGTGTTTAAATTAACCACTTGAAAGCAGGACACCCAAGAAAAATGTAGGACATGAGAATGGAGAAGATAAAAACTGTTTTCTCACCTCTGTGGGTAGTATATGTGTGTGTTATCCTCAATATCGGGTCCTCTACCAGAGGCCTGGGAGTTTGAGGGTTCTGCGCAGTATCTTAGCTGTTCTTCCCACCCGACTGCCCGTTCCTGCCCTTTTCCCCTTTTAAACATCTCTCCCCCAACCTCCCCTTCCTTCATTTTCCTTCCAGGGCAGGTATGGCACACCTCCTGCATACCAATGGGGGGATGGTCCTACAGTGTTTCCCCTTCGAGGTCAAAAACGTCCACTGCCTCTGTTCCTCAACTCCATGATCTCCTCCAGAGACCAGACCTCCGCGGCATCTGGGAAGTCCGTAATGTCTAAGGGAGGGTATGGGGGTTGATGGTGCATATACAGAATCACCACTGTATATATGCCCAGAGGCTCCATGTTGTGGTTCTCCCAGTCCGCCACACAAATGCAAATACAGTGCGTACTGCTTAGGGCATTGCTACACGAGAGGAGGTTCATCATGGTGGTGCCCTTCTGTAGGGGGTGATGCAAACCCTAATGATGCTACGAGGTAAACCGCCTGAGGTTTATTAGATTATACCACGAAAAGTATAATGTATATACTCGTGCATAATCCAACCCACATATAAGCCGAGGCACATTTTATCGCAAATACTGGGAAAACTTATTGACCCGAGTATAAGCCAAGCGTGGGAAATGCAGTAAAAGCAGGAAACTGTGGCTGGCCTTGTAGCCTCAGGGCCCAATCCTGGGCATATCTACTCAGAAGTAAGGCCCACAAAGAAGTACCTGAGTCTGAGGAGGGGCTTGGCTGCAGTGGGTTCCATGTCTTGCTGCTGCGTGCCTCTTCCCGGAGAGCTGGTGCCAGCAGCTGGAGAGGGTGCAGAGCCTCTGAGGGCGCACGCTGGAGGTCGCGCCCACCTTGTTGTGCCGCTGCGTGCCTCCTCAGCAGCCCGGAGAGCTGGTGCAAGTGGCTGGAGAAGCTGCTGAGCCTCTGAGGGCGCATGCTGGAGGTCGCGTCTGCCATTTTTCTTAATTTTTTTACTGACCCGCATATAAGCCGAGGTGGGTTTTTGGGCTCATTTTTTGTGCCCCCAAAACTAGGCTTATACACAAGTATATATAGTAATATGAGAATAATTAAGCAGGAAAAGAAGCATATAGTTGATTGAATGACGGCTGGTGTGACCGAAAGTGGCGAAGGAGAAAAAGAGAGATTTCAGTGCTCCTCTCCTGTACACCTGTTTTACTCTTAAAATACTACTTGGCTTTATATGTGAACAGGATGGACACATGAATGATTCCCCCACCACATCCGGTTTGGCTCAGAAATAATTATTTTTTCTCTCCTTCCTCTCGCCTTTGATTGTCATTCACCAAGAACGCTTTTTTGCCTTTGAGATGCGCTCTGGACATGTGGAGTTCTGGAACTTTTTGTTCCGAGTTTTCGTCTCTCCGATCTTGAGAGCTCAACCTATTATTCTGTCTGTTGTACTCAACCTCCACCTAACGGCTTATCAGTCTCCATTACTCAGACGAGTTGAAACAAGTTACTCAGCACCTTGCCGTGGGATGTGCCGTGAGTGGGATCAAAGCCTTTGCTGGGAGCTATGTAGAAACCTGGACTTGAATTGTGCCTGTTTTAGATGATGGGGGGTAGGAAGGAGCCGATGGGTGCAATCCAGAGTAACTACGGGGAGTCCTTGCTCTGGTGTAAGAACAATTTGCTCTGGATTGCAATATAAATTTCCCATAGGTTTTCACTTGGTGGTGCAGTAACTACAGGTACCCGTAATGTCTCTTACGTGCTCCTGTAGTTACTCTGCATTGTAGGGTAAATCATATGCAGTAGCATAGCTAGAGAAGCTGCAAAGCCCTAAATTCTGCAAGAAGTGGCCCTTTCTCTTCAGAGCAGGGTGACCATATGACTGGAAATATCCGGACTTGTCCTCTTTTTTAACCTCCTGTCCGCGTGTCCTCCAAAACGACTTCATTGTCCTCCTTTTGAGGTTTGGGCATCTGCTGACCCAGAGTGGAAGACTGACGGTCCATATTTAAGTACTGCGGTGCCTCACATAAAGTGCTTAATTTGTTCCAGAAGCCTGCTCTTTAAGTGAAACACTCTTTAAGTGAAACAGATTTTTCCATAGGAAATAATGGAAACTCAGACGATTGGTTCCACAACCCCCAAAATATTCATATAAAAATATTAACTGGATGTAAAAACGATGACAAAACACTGGAATTGAGTTCAAAACATGCATTCAAAGTGCATGATCCTATGAAGTCTACTTAGGCTGCAATCCTGGGAGGAAGTGCCATTTAACACAATAGGGCTTACTTCTGGGTAGACATGGTTATGAGGCTGCAATCAAAGACACTTTCTTGGGAGGCTTACCTGGGCTGTTGCTGGAGGTTCCAGGTGGTCAGTGGGGGCACTTGGGGGCAGTTAGGGGCAGCTGCCTCTGGCACCCCCAGGCAACTGCCCCCAAGTTGGGGGCAGTTAGAGGCAGCAGCGTTTGCCAGCAGCCCTTTAAAGAGTCTCCATGCGGTGTGTCAGGGCTGCATAGCACACGTGCCCTTAGCATGCTTGCTTGTTAAGTGAAGCGGAACTTGTTATGTGAAGCAAGATTCCTTGGAAATTTTTCCTTGTTGTGTGAAACGCTTGTTAAGTGAGGTGCTTGTTAAGCAAGGTACCACTGTACGTGTTTAATTTCTGTGCTGTGTGTTGGTGCTTGCAGAAATCCTGGAAATTTAAGCCCATTTATTTAACAGTTCCATTTCCAATGCATTTAGTTAAATTTATTAAATTTTAAATAGTAAATATTTATTAAATTAATATATTAAATTAATAAATATGAAAATATTCAATTAAATATTAATTTTTTATATTTATATTTTTCCAGCCCTCCAGATTGTGTCAATATTTGATGCAGCTCGTTGGCCAAAAAATCTAGAGACCCCGATCGAGACCTCCAGCATCTCATTTTATATAGGAAAATAAGGACACAATCCAGAGTAACTACGGGGAGTCCTTGCTCCGGTGTAAGAACAATTTGCTCTGGATTGCAATATGAATTTCCCATAGGTTTTCACTAGGTGGTGCAGTAACTACGGGTGCACGTAAAGTCTCTTACGTGCACCCGTAGTTATTCTGGATTGTAGGGTGAGTCCCTGGGGGTCCAATGTATTGCAAATTTATACCTCCTGCTTCCCTCTCTGTCATCTCCTTCCAGTTTGCTCCCCCCCAAGTAGCACCTTTTAAAAGCTCGACAAGCTGCTTCTGTCGGCTTCTATTCCTTCCGCAAATTAGCCCAACATCGAGCTCCTCACGTCCTCGCCCCGCGTGCAAAAAAAAATATATAATCATCTCCATCCTTTATTGTTCGGCTATGAAAGAGATGAGCAGAATAGTACAAGCCCTTCCTATTCATCAGCAGATTTTGAAATTCTAATCAGGAAAGTGGTGGTGATGGTGGGGGGCTGGTTGGGGGGGGGGGGAACGACAGGAATTATCCAACCTGCCATATTAGGTTTTTTCAAGAGCCTCACAATGGGCACCAATTATAAAAAAGAGAAATTTGGAGCACTGGATTTGGCCTGCATACAGTACAATCCTAAGCAAGTTTCCCTGTAAAATGCGAATGCAATTTTAAAAAACTATTATTATTTTATTTTTACGACGGCGCGTTTGCAGGTAGCGCCATCGTAGCTCGCAGGGGCAACCTGGACCGCAGTTTCTATGACAACAGGGAGGCTGCCGTGCCTGACAGCGAGTCCGTCTCATTTCCCACCCGTTTGGGATTTTTGATTTTTAAAAAATCTCCCTTTAATATAATCAGATAAGCTTACGTGGTTCAGCGTTCTGTATCCCTTCGATTCTAGCAGATGCCACCAGAATGCCCACAAATTCCTGGGGGTGGGTTCCCCAGCATTCAGTGGCATAGCTAGAGGGGGGCAAAGCACCACGTTTTGCAGGGAGCCTCACTGCGACATGCAAGCGGACACTCACTGGAGCCGTTTGAATGCTTCTGTTTGCATCCATTCCCAGAATGGGACACTTGTGTGTGTCTGCAACCCTAACCACACTTTCCTGGGAGTACGTCCTATTGAACACAATGGGACTTAGAGCACAATCCTACTACTCAAAAGTCAGCCCCATTGTGTTCAATGGTTCTTACTCCCAGGAAAGTGTGTTTAGGATTGCAGCCTTACTTCTGAGTAGACATGCTTAGGAGTGCACTGTATGCCTGGATGCAGGTGAGTGTGCGTTGTTCTACGGGCAGTTCATAGGACTCTCCAGGTGGAATCCCTGAAAGCATGGTCAGCATCTCATCTGGCTTCAGGGAATGCCTTCAATGAATGGATGGATGGATGGATGGATGGATGGATGGATTGACGGACTTTAAAGCTGCAATCCTAACACACTTTCCTGGGAGAAGGCCCCTCTGAGTACAATAGGACTTACTTCTCAGTAGACAGATGTAGGATTGAACTGTTATTGCCATAAATCTGGGGTTACGACCCAAAAGGCCTTGCACCTCCCTTACAAGAAGGCAGACTCTGAAGCCAGTTTTCTCTGAGTAAAAGGATCTGGTTAGTCTCCCTTCCTTTCAATGTTTGGGCAGCAGCAGCAGTGATACTCCTTGAGCAGCTATTTACACCTTTCCTGGAGATGTTAACACCTCATTAACACCTCGTTTTCCCATTGTGGTTTTGATTGGTTTAGTAAGAAAAATAAAAGAGGAGGGTGAGCTGGAGGGGATCAACTGGAACAGCATCAAGAGCAACCAAAGAGGAGCTTAATGTGTTTATATGTATGTATGTGTATGTATGTATGTAGGTACGCACGTATGCATGTATGTAGATATGCATGTATGTAAGTAGGTAGGTAGCTATGCATGTATGTAAGTAGGTAGGTAGGCATGTATGTAGGTAGGTATGCATGTATGTATGTAAGTAGATAGGAAATAGGTAGGTATGCATGTATGTATATAGGTAGGTATGCATGTAGATATGTATGTAAGTATGTAGGTAGGTATGCATGTATGTATGTAAGTAGGTAGGTAGGTACGCATGTATGTAGGTAGGTATGCATGTATGTAGGTAGATAGGTGTGCATTTATGTATGTATGTAGGTAGCTATGCATGTATGTAGGTAGGTAGGTATATCCACTGCTGACAGTTGGAACCCGTGAGTGGAATTAGCCACGGTAGACCTAGAAGCTGCACAATTGAGTAGCCTGGAGAAAATCATTTGGGATCATCTCCAAAATGTCCTTCAGCCCCCAATCCATTACTGTAACCATCCACTTTCACTAAGAAAAATAATAAGTGCCCAGACTTTTAAAGGAAATCGGTGTCCCATTATAATTGCCTCATTACCATCGTGGCACACCACCCCCTCCCTCTCACACAGAGCCCCGTTGGGGGAGGCCGTGCAAGCCAATTAGGTTTTCCCTTCTCCAGCCTGCACAGATCTCCCCAGATCCAGCCCTTCCTCGCCTATAATTGCCTTTCGAAATGGGCACTCAAACTTGTCATTGGGTTTTTTTTCTCGGGGCAAAAGCTTCCCTAATCTTATTACTGCCTTGGCACTCAGAACAGACCTTCTTTTTAATAGTCACCCTTTGGGGACTTTTCTTTAGAAAAAGCCGCGGATAATTTTTGTAATTGCAAGACCATCTGCGTGATACATACACATGATACATCCAGATCCAACTTAGTTATACACTGATTTTTTTATATCCAGATTTGCCTCAACATGAATGGCCAT
This sequence comes from Cryptoblepharus egeriae, assembly GCA_030015325.1. Lineage (NCBI taxonomy): Eukaryota > Metazoa > Chordata > Lepidosauria > Squamata > Scincidae > Cryptoblepharus > Cryptoblepharus egeriae. The sequence continues at coordinate 28,566,620 of JAREYC010000012.1, forward strand.
TGCAAGTCACAGTTTTAAAAAACTGCTTTTTTACTGTTGTAATGACTGAGGCAGTTATGCAAGCAATCATTCAGTTTTTAAAAACCCGCTTTTTTACTGTTGTGGAGACTATTCCTACAATCCAGAGTAACTACGGGAAGACGTAAGAGGCACCTACTCTGGATTGCTCTATGCATTTCCCATAGATTTCCCATAGGTGGCACCGTAACTACGGGCGCAATCCAGAGTAACTACGGGGAGTCCTTGCTCCGGTGTAAGAAAAATTTGCTCTGGATTGCAATATGAATTTCCCATAGGTTTACACTTGGTGCTGCAGTAACTATGGGTACACGTAATATCTCTTACGTGCTCCCGTAGTTATTCTGGATTGTAGGGTACATTGGTATAAAAGGTCCCGTAGTTACTCTGGATTGTAGTCTGAGGCAGTTATGCGATCATTACATTCTTTGGATGAACCAAGCAAAGGATGGAGGGCCTTTGCATTTTTAATTGCTGACTTCCTGTCTACAACAGTAAGAAAAGCTGTTTTTAAGGAACACATTTTATTTTTTAAACTGCTTTATTTAATACAGTTTTTAATCACATTTTTTAACTCTGTTGTTCACCTTTTCAGTCCCCTGCCTCAATTCATGTGAGTGCCAGCAACGGGGGCATTTTTGAACTGTAGGGGGCATTTTTGAACTGACTTTCCACCAAAGATCCACCAAATGGATCACAAATAATTGATCGTAGCAATTGATCACAGATATCTGATCTGCAGATACAGGGGAGTGCCTGCAATTGGGGGGGTGGGTCGAGCAGCGCTAGATGCAACTTTGCTAATCAATGCCCAACCGGACCAGCCTGCATGATATTACAGTCTTATCCCAATATCTCAAAAACCCTACACTTGAGTAGAAGCCCCATTTCCAGAAGTTGGAAAGCCTGCCTCGTTGTGTATCATTGTCCCAAACAACAGGCATGCCAGACTTTAAGAAAAATAAATTGTATTTATTTCTTCGACGGCTGCACAAAAATACCCTGCGAAGAAGTGTAATCGCTTGCAGGCTTCCTAATCAACACTTACTTCATCATTAAATAATTACGCATGGTGGATCTGAAACACATCCATGCCACATCGCATCTCCAAGACATCGATCAAATATGAGTCATCGCCAGAGCCATGGTAGCCGACGTTAATTAAGCGGGAACCACTGCAAATCTCGGCCCCATTTGGGGTTATGTCGACCTTTCCGCAAACTGGGCCCAGCATTTCCAAGACTGAATTAAACGAGGTGTAAATTGCATGAAACTTAATTTTTGTCCAGGTGTTCTTCCTCCACATCCCCCAACTTGGATGCCTTAGAAAATGGGACATTATGATCATAGGTACTTTGGTGTGTAATCCAGGCTACAATCCTAAATAAGCTTTCCTGGGAACACAACGGGGCTTTCCTCTGAGTAGACATGGTTAGGATTGTTCTCATAATCTCATTTTATTCTGACCTTTCCACCAAAGATCTGTTGCCATCTATTTGGATTTGGTAGAGCAAATTCTTACTGCAAGGACATGAAATCTGGAGGAAAGGTCTGGAGATTGCATTGCCTGACCAACCTAAGCAGGGTCGGCCCTGGTTTTACTTTGGATGGGTGACCGGGTTGAAGTTGGTGGAACCAACAGAGACTTGTGAAGAAACATGGAGGTTTGTGGACTGTGGAAGTGTCTACTGGCAAAATAGACAACATCTTGAGAACCTGGAGTAGGACCTGATTTGTGGCCACTTTTGGAAGCTTGGAAGGCTGAAGCTGCGCAGTTCGGATGAACCATGGATTGTATCAATTGCTCCCATAAAGTTAGGCTGCAATCCTAAAGACGCCTTCCTGGGAGTAAGACCCCTTGAACACAATGTGGCTTACTTTTGAGTAGACATGGTCAGGGTGGTGCTCATAGACTTGTAAAAAACCCATTTGAAAAGGATGGGTTATGGTGCCTACCTTGAGTCTATGAGATGATTGCTGCAATCCTAAAATCATTTTCCTGGGAATAAACCCCACTGGTCTCAATGGAACTTACTTCTGGGTAGATCCAAGTAGGATTGCACTGGATGAGAAAGATTTTCTGAAGTGGGGTCACCTCCTCAAACAGAAGATGCTCAAGAAGAAACCATCTTCTACTGACTGGGACCATCAAGCACCATATTGTTGACATTCTCTGGAATCCTGAAGACACTTTCCTGGGCGTAAGTCCCATTGAACATAATGGAGCTTACTTTTGAGTAGATATGGTCAGGATTTATCCAATTGTCTAGGAGAGTTTTGTCTCTTCTAACTGGCCTGACATTCATTTTTTGTCAATGTATCTCAATATGTGTTACATACACAGACTATATATGGTCACCTCATTATTCTAGACTATATATTGTCACCTCATTATTTTAGACTATATATGGTCACCTCATTATTCTAGACTATATATTGTCACCTCATTATTCTAGACTATATATGGTCACCTCATTATTCTAGACTATATATTGTCACCTCATTATTCTAGACTATATTGTCACCTCATTATTCTAGACTATATATGGTCACCTCATTATTCTAGACTATATATTGTCACCTCTTTATTCTAGACTATATATGGTCACCTCATTATTCTAGACTTTCTGAGTTTAGGGCTGTAATCCTAATCTCCAGTTGGGCTAGCCTAAGTCCCGGCATAAGTCCTGTGCTGACTTGGGGGTGTCACCAAAGTGCCGTAAAACATTTCTACCCCACTCCTGGGAGAGGGTTAGGCAGGTATACTGACATGCACTTGCCTTCCCAGAAATGGGAAGACCAATGAGTTGTGCCAGCCCAGGTTGGAATTGCACCCTTGCACCCTACTTCTCTCTTCCGCAACATTCGTACACAGCAGCTCCCACCAGACCGCGGCAGTTCTTTGCTCATCCATGGGTGATCCTGAACCCTCAGACACACACACAACTCGGCCTCAGCTGTGCCACTGAGCCGGCCTCATTGCCACCCAGTAGGAGTAAGTGGCAATTAGTACAGCGTACAAGTTTCCAGCAATTAGTATATGGTACAATTAGTACTTGACCCAGTATTCTATTTTTGACAGATAAGATATACCATACTTGCAATTCTTTTCTATTTTAACTGTGCTTAATTAATTAATTACATCGTTATTGCCTTTTTTCTAGATTGTCAACCTCTCAGCACAGGGACCGGTTGCTTTTCCTACTAGAAAGTGCCAGGCTTATTGATGCTCAATGAAGATATGTCCTCTTTTTCCAGGACATATCCTGTTTTTTTAGCTTGGTGTCGTTGGGGGAAAATTTTTTTATTGTCCTCCTTTTCTTTGTGAGCATGCAGCAGGTAGCTTCCTTACAATTAATAAACTATATTTAATAATTTTAAGATTAATAATAATATAATATAAAATATAAAATAATAACAATAACAATATATTTTATATCCCACCTTTTCCCCGAGGTACTCAAATGCTGCAATCCTAAAGACACTTTCCTGGGAGTAAGACCATTAGACACAATTGGGCTTACTTTTGAGAAGACATGGTTAGGATTGTGCCCAAAGCGCCTAATAATGTACTTTATTTATGTCCCTGTATTACTTGGGCTGCAATCTTAAAGAAACTTTCCTGGGAGTAAGACCATTAGACACAATTGGGCTTACTTTTGAGAAGACATGGTTAGGATTGTGCCCAAAGTGCCTAATAATGTACTTTATTTATGTCCCTGTATTACTTGGGCTGCAGTCTTAAAGAAACTTTCCTGGGAGTAAGACCCATTGAACACAACAGAGTTTACTTTTGAGTAAACATGGTTAGAATTGTGATTTTAGGCTGCAATCCTACAGACACGGTCCTGGGAGTAAGACACATTTAACACAATGGGGCTTACTTGTAAGTAGACATGGTTAGGATTGCACCCTTAATCTAGTTATCAAGTAATCTAGTGTTTAACTGCGTTAAAGCAATACTTATATTTACTCGAATCTAACGCTCACCTTTTCTAGCCAAATTCATTCTCCAAAATCAGGGTGCGCAAAATCATTAATTGATGATTAATTAGATTTGAGTAAATATGTTATTTTGATTATGAGTATATGGTGCCCATTAGATTCAATGGCACATTAGATTTGAGTAAATACAATGTATATATGAATGGTTTTAGCTTTTATTTTGTCATGTCCTACTTTTTCCTTTGGTGTCCTCCATTTCGAGTGGACCACGTCCTCTTTTTTCGGTTACGATAGATGATCACCCTGCATTTAGGGTTGCCATAATTCTCTTCCACAAAATCCAGACAAGACCCTCTGTCACACTTACCAGTATGTGCACACAATCCCAAAAAATGGGGACTGTTCCTATTTTGGGGGACACGTGGCAACCCTCCCTGCATTGATGGCATCATTGCAATGCCCACCACCACCGAGCGATGCCCTTTCAAGATGCCCCAGAAAGTCTACAGTCTCTAATTATATATATATTTTTGGTTCTAATGCCTTAAAACCAAAATGGTTAAATGTTGATTTAAAACCCAAAAAGGAACATAAAAGACCTTCACTTCTCCTCTGCAATGCATGGCATTCTTTTGAAGCGGCCCATGTATTCTTCAAACCATTAGGGATCTCCGGCAGTTCAAAAACAAAGCATCTCGTCCTCTTTGAAAGATCTGTCTTGCATCCTTCCCGAAGAAGAATCCTTTCCTGGTTGGCATTTATCTTGTCATCTGTATTTTTTGTCTTTTTGGGAGTCCTTGATGTGGGAGAAGTTGCTTTTTTATCTTCGGAGACGCATAAAGGATGTCGTCCATCTCACGTCTCCCCCACTTTTAATACTCAATTCCATCTCTGTGCTCCACTGACCGCACAGATGTTCTTCCCAAAAGGACTGATGGGAGAAATTAGATCAATGGGGCTGCAATCCTAAACCGGGGTGACCATATGCTGGCACCCAAAAAGTAGGACTGGGTCCTTGAAAAGTCCGGATTTTCCGCTGAATATCCGGACATTTAAAAAAAATTGGGGGGATTTTTTTCCTCTTTTTTTCAGTGCCAGCATATGGTCACCCCTTACTCAGAAGTAAGTCCATTGACTTAATGGGCTTACTTTTGAGTAAACATGGTGGATAGGGGTTTACCTGGCGGCTGCTGCCTGCTGACTGGAGATGGCTGGTGGGAACATTTGGGGACACTTATTGGCCACCGTGGCATGGTGTGGCTAAGCCATGCCAGCTGCGGCAGCCATTTAAATTTGACTGTGCATGCTGACTGCATCGCGCTTGCGTGGTGGAAGGAACACTTCCTATCCCTTCTGGCCATGCGCGCCTCCATCATCAGGTCCTGTAAGGTCATCATTCCGCCTCCTGACCTTACAGGATCTGATGCAGTGGCCAATAAGTGTCCCCAAATGCCTCCACTGGCTCACGCCCTCCTAGAATTGGCCGGACATGGCCCTATTGGACCGGACAGGCTGGTCCAATAGGAAAAAACAGGACATGTCCGGGCAATTCCGGCTTTATGGGAAACCTGTCCTAAATCCCACTTAGGCTAGCATAGGTTTGTGGCTGTCGCAAGAGTACTGTAAGCCACTTATGCACCACTCCTGTTGGGTTAGGACATGCACCAGCCTCCCCTCACCACCACGGGAATGGGGAGCGAGTAAGTTATGCCAGCCTAAATTGGTTAGGATTGCATTGCCCATCAGTTTTCAGGGCTATTGTTTCTCCATGCGCCTCGAAACACAGGCCTGCCACAATCGCATGACACACCCCACAAGTGTTTCATCTCACAAAAACAGCTGCAGTGGTGTAGCTGGAGGGGGGGCAGAGTAGTCAGTCTTGGAGGGAGTCTCGCTGTGGTGTGCAAGGGGTCCTTCTTCCTAGAGTGAGCCAAAAGGGAGTTTCCCCTTGCATGGCGTGGTGAAGCTCCCTCCAAGACTGACTGCTCTACCCCCCCAGCTATGCCACCATATAGCCAAGTCAAGAATTAATATTGGAAAAAATGTTCTACGCACAGCAGGTCACTGCCTCTTCCTTGAGAATGATTGCGATCCAAGGCTTGTCTTCCGCCTAAAGGTGGTGTTTGTGTGTGTATGTTTGTGGGTTTTTTATTTTTCTAGAAGTAGCAAAAAGCACGATGGATATTTTTGTTCGGAGTGGCTTAAAACGTCTATTACCCTGGCGGGGATTCCCAGAAAGTAGAGACCGCAGTCAAAGGAAATCGATGTTTGCTGAAGCCCCGTGCAGGGAAAATTTCGATTAATAAGTCCGTCCTTGGTGATATTTCTCAAGTAACCAGACCTGATCTCAAGGACCAGTGACCTTCCCAGTTTGCAGGGATACGCTGTCTAAAGCGACCAGTAAATAATTTTTTTAAGGCACGCCTAGGATGCCCTTCGGGGAAGAAAGGCGAAATACAAATCTAATAAATAAATAATAAAATAAATTAATATTTTATGCTGCCCTTTCTTCCAGGGAAATTAGGGGAGCGCGTACACATAGTGCCTCCGCTCCTTTAGTCTTCACAACAACCTTGTGAGGAAGGGGGCCCGAAAGAGAGTGATTGGCCCATGATCATTGTGCGCCTAGTCCCCAAATCCAGAGTAACTACAGGAGCACATAAGAGAGTTTATGTGCACCCGTAGTTACTGCACCACCTAGTGAAAACCTATGGGAAAGTCATATTGGAATCCAGAGGAAGTTGTTCTTACACCGGAGCTAGAACTCCCCATAGTTACTCTGGATTTTGCCCTTAGGCTGCAATCTTTTCTGGGAGCAAGTACTATTGAACTCATTGGGACTAACTTCTGAGTAGACATGCTTAGGTTTGCACTGGAAGTGGGGATTTGAACCCAGATCTTCAAGGTCTAAGGCTGCAATTCTAAAGACACTTTCCTGGGAGTAAGTCCCATTGAACACATGGGACTGTGTTTGAGTAGACATGGTTAGGATTGTGCTCTAATCCTACAATCCAGAGCAACTATGGGAGGACGTAAGAGACATTACGTCCACCCGTAGTTACTGCACCCCCTAGTGAAAACCTATGGGAAATTCATATTGCAATCCAGAGCAAGTTGTTCTTACGCCAGAGCAAGGACTCCCTATAGTTACTCTGGATTACGCCCCATGTCCAACTCCTGAACCACTATGCATCCCATCTCCATACATGCAACACTGCTATTTTTTGGCACCACCACCTCTTCCCTTTCATCCAGTCCATTCGTAATCCTAACTTCATAACTTATGACTCTTAAGCTGCAATCCTAAAGACACTTTCCTGGGAGTAAGACCCGTTGAACACAATGGGGCTTATTTTTGAGTAGATACGGTTAGGATTGTACTCTTACAGTGCAATCCTAAGCATGTCTACGCAAAAGTAAGTGCCATTGTGTTGAATAATACTTACTCCTAGGAACGTGTGGGTAGGATTGCAACCTATGAATCTCCAAACAAGAGATCTAAGAGCCTCGCTGGAGTGTTTGTGATGATCCACCACATCTAGATATGAAATCTACCACATACCAAATCTCGACGCAGGGCAGGATTAGTCAATCCAGCCCAACTAGCAAAGGGCTGGAGACTTAACTTCAATTAAAGTTTTCTTTCTCCTCCACTAATGTTCAAATATGGTCTTTATTGTGGTTCCTTTATCGTTATCATTCAAAAGCCATTCAGCAAGAGGAAAATTTCATGTTCGTTCAATCATGAAGTCGGCTTAATTTTTTTTCTATTTTTTGCGACAATGTCTAGCTCCGTGAAGTGCGAAAATATAACGCACTAATTAATTTTCTGCATCAGTGAAATGGAGCCATCATCAAAGCAGAGGGGGAGGGGGTTGCGTACAACCTGCAGACAGACAGACAGACAGACAGACAGACAGACAGACAGACAGTTAGGCTGGGATAAGTCCTGGGACAAGACCCATTTGGGCTTGGGGGTGTCACAAGGGTGTCATAAACATTGACCATATGTCATAACTTAAAAAAGAGGACAAGAACTCCCCAAATTATTTATATATATATTATATAAACAAATTATATATATATATATATATATATATATATATATATATATATATATATATATATATATATATATATATATATATATATGTGTGTGTGTGTGTGTGTGTGTGTGTGTGTGTGTGTGTGTGTGTGTGTGTATATATTGTATAAATTGTATAAATTGTAATATATATATATATATATATATTTGTATCCCACCTTTCCTCCCCTGCAAGAGGGAGCTCAAGGCGGCTAACATCAGGAAAACAAAACATCATTAAAATAAATTATAAATAAAGATTAAAACACAATTAAATACAGTTAGATTAAATAAACTGAGAACAATTAAAACATGCAGACTAAAAAACATTTGTTAAAAACAATAAAACAATAAAACAACTGTCCCCCCATCTCTGCCCCATTTAAAAAGCTTTTTTAAAATACTCCCGTTCTCTATTTAAAATACTCATTTTTAAAGTACTCCCTTTCTCCCCTTTCTCCCATTGTGTTCAATGGGAGTGAGACCCATTAAACACAATGAGGCTCACATCTGTGTATACGTTGTGTCCTAAGTACGTTCCTCCTAATTCGGAGAAAGCTGGTAGACGTTCCTCCTAATTCGGAGGAAGCTGGTAGACGATGAGCACAATCCTAACCATGTCTACTCAAAAGGAAGCCCCATTGTGTTCAATGGATCTTACTCCCAGGAAAGTGTCTTTAGGACTGCAGCCTGAGTGAGGTCTGGACATGGCCCCAGATGAGTAACTGTGGCATCCCACAGATTTAATCACCAGTGGATTTCCATATCCTTGGTGTAAATATCTTGGAATGGATCCTCTGTGGAGATCAAGAACCACTGTACTGTATTGGTTTCGCTTCCCTATATATGAATATATCCCTATATATAGCCCTATATATATCCCTATATTCTGCAACATTTTAATGAACAAGCATCCATAATTTTACTTATCACCCATTTTTTCCCATTGCAAAAATCCCTAATGAGCAATTTTCAGACATAAGTCTGTGCTTTTCTTGAGAATGCAGTTTTTTTCTCCAATATCAACAGAGCTGATTTATTTGGTCTGGACTGCTTTCGGAGGGGCCGCCATTAATTAGCCCTATAGGGATTCCAGTGGCGTTGCACCCAATCTATACATCCATCAGATGACTGGGGGAAAAAAGGACTGGCCAGGGGTGTCTTACCCTCTTTGTGGATGCTGTTGCGCTGTGGCAATCAGATTCAATACAATATAGTTTGTAGCAAAACAAGAATTTAAATAAATTGCTTTGGGTTATTTGAAGGAAGTGGGTCTAAACGGGGTGTATGTGCAATCAATAAATCAAGATTTCAAAAGGCTACTGAGAAAATCAATCACGGCACCATCTCTATCATATGTAGCAGTATATAGCAGTCTTATCCTACAATCCAGAGTGACTATGGGAAGACATAAGAGGCACTAACTCTGGATTGCTCTATGCATTTCCTATAGGTTTCCCATAGGTGGCACCGTAAAATGTCTTCGATCCAGAAAAGCGCATTGCTAGGAACAGCTAAGATACTGTGCAGAACCCTCAAACTCCCAGGCCTCTGGTAGAGGACCTGAGATTGAGGATAACATACATATACCACCCATGGAGGGTGAGAAAACAATTTATATATATTTGCCTTTGGAAAGGCACCTGGGAAAGATAACATCACTGTTGAAATCCTGAGGTGCTGTAGGGGGACCATTCCCACTGAACTATATGAAATCTTCTGTCTCTGTTGGAGGGAAGGTGGAGTACCACAGGACATGAAGGACGCTAATATCGTCACACTGTACAAGAACAAAGGCGACAGGGGTGACTGCAACAACCACTGTGGCATCTCTCTTCTTAGTGTTGTAGGGAAGCTGCTTGCCCGTGTCATACTGAAGAGGCTCCAGGTGTTTGCAGAGAGAGTCTATCCTGAATCACAGTGTGGATTTCGAGCCAACAGGTCCACCACTGACATGGTATTTTCCCTTCGACAGTTGCAAGAGAAATGTAGGGAACAAAGACAGCCACTCTTTGTAGCCTTCATAGACCTTACAAAGGCTTTTGATTTGGTTAGTAGGGATGGCCTTTTTAAAATCCTCCCCAAGATTGGATGCCCACCCCAGCTCCTCAGCATCATCAGGTCCTTTCACGATGACATGAAGGGCACTGTAGTTTTTGATGGCTTAACTTCAGATTCCTTTGACATTTGAAGTGGAGTGAAGCAGGGCTGCGTCCTCGCACCAACTTTATTCGGGATCTTTTTTGCTGTCATGTTGAAACAGGCTTTTGGAAATGCAACAGAGGGAATCTATCTCCGGACCAGATCCGATGGAAAACTCTTTAATCTCTCTAGACTGAGAGCAAAGTCCAAAGTCCAGCTGAAATGCTTGCGGGATTTCCTCTTCGCTGATGACGCTGCCGTTACTGCTCACTCTGCCAAAGACCTTCAACAACTTTTGGACCGTTTCAGGAAGGCCTGCCAAGACTTTGGACTAACAATCAGCCTGAAGAAAACACAAGTCATGGGACAGGATGTGGATTCACCCCCTTGTATAACTATCTCTGAACATGTTCTGGAGGTTGTGCATGACTTTGTGTACCTTGGCTCAACTATCTCCGACACTCTCTCTATAGATACCGAGCTGAATAAACATATCGGTAAAGTGGCTACCACGTTTTCTAGACTTACAAAGAGAGTATGGCTAAATAAGAAGCTGATGGAACATAAAAAGATCCAGGTCTATAGAGCCTGCATCCTGAGCACACTCTTGTACTGCAGCGAGTCTTGGCCCTTCCATGCGCGGCAGGAGAGGAAGCTGAACACCTTCCATATGCGCTGTCTCTGACGTATTCTTGGCATCACTTGGCATGACAAAGTTTCAAATGGTGCAGTCTTGGAACGTGCTGGAATCCCTAGCATGTACACACTTCTGAAACAGCGACGTCTACGCTGGCTTGGACATGTCGTGAGAATGGCCGATGGTCGGATTCCAAAAGACCTCCTATATGGAGAACTAGCGCAGGGAAAGCGCCCTATAGGGAGGCCACAGCTGTGATATAAGGACATCTGCAAGAGGGATCTCAAGGCCATGGGAATGGACATCAACAACTGGGAAACCCTGACCTCTGATCGTTCAGCGTGGAGGCAAAAGACGCAGCATGGCCTTTTTCAGTTCGAAGAGTCACTCATTCAGCAGGCTGAGACAAAGAGGCAGATCCGGAAACAGCGAAATCTGGGGGGCTGGGCAGGGGACTGACTGTATCTGCCCTCAGTGTGGAAGGGATTGTTGCTCTTGAGTTGGCCTGTTCAGTCATAAAAGACACTGTCTTAGGACCTCCACCTCTGAGCCTGTTTAAAAAGCGTCAGGGCTGCCTTGCGCACCTGCCCATAGTGCCCATTGTGTTCAATGGGGCTTACTCCCAGGAAAGTGTCTTTAGTACTGCAGCCTAAGTAGACTTCATAAGATCATGCACATTGAATGCATGTTTTGAATTCAATCCCAGTGTTCTGTCATCATTTTTACATCCAGTTAATATTTTTATATTAATATTCTGGGGGTTGTGGAACCAATCGTTGGAGTTTCCATTATTTCCTATGGGAAAATCCGCTTCACGTAAAGAATGTTTCACGTAAAGAACATGCCTCCAGAACGAATTTAATTTGTTATGTGAGGCGCCACTGTATGTATATGTGTGTGTGTGTGTGTGTGTGTGTGTGTGTGTGTGTGTGTGTGTATATGTACACAGGAATATATATATTTGGTAGATAGATAGATAGATAGATAGATAGATAGATAGATAGATAGATAGATAGATAGATAGATAGATAGATAGATTTGGTAATATAGATGTAGATATAGATACGAGTATATATCATATTTTTATACCTAGATAGATATAGATATAGATATAGATACATACAAACATACATACAGCTCCTCTCTTTTCCCTCCCCTTCAAGTACCTTTTCTACTTCAGGCACAGGATCTGTTCCAATCTGGGAATCTGATTTAGAGTGGCTAATCCTTGAATTAGTAAACAGACTGGAAATCTTGGAAATCCTGTAGCATGAGGAATATTTTGCCCACTTTGGCCACGTCGGACCACCCTATAAAACACCTACTGCATATTGTCATTGACACGCCATTGCCGAACCCCCCCCCCCCCCCCGCCTTTAGTTTAACCTGTGCCATTAAAAGGACGTAAGGACACATTTCACCTACACGAGGTGAAGCAGCTCCCTGGACCCATAAAAGTGATGAGAACACCTTCCCGTTATTAAGTTCTCCCCTGTAGCAAGGAGGCAAGTATCGATCCAACCCCAGGTTTAATTTACAAACTGTATTTATACGATAACTCATACCGCGGGCTGCGTGGACGAGGGGCGGGGATGAGGAATTATGCCAGGCACTTCAGCATGCAAGTCCATCTTGCAGAGAATTTTTCTCTGGAAAAATAAGTTATCACTCCGTGCTGTTTGTGGGCTACTGTCTATTAGCGGGAGACGCGGCGCTCAAGCCTGGCACCGGGAAATTTATTGCTATCTGACTCATAGCGCTGCCTGAGGGCATCCGGAATTGGGGCCCAGGAGCACAAAATATGATATTTGCTGACCCAAGGAGACAACAAATTGCATCCACGGCTGGAAGGAAATCTAGCAGGAGGCGGCGGAGGAGCACCCGGGACTCTGCAGGGTGGCCGCTTTCAGTCTGGAGTCAACACTGCCACTGTTGCAGACACTCGGGGATGTGGTGGCACAAGTGTTAAGACACTGTGCCTGTTAACCAGCAGGCCAGGGTTCGAGTCCCGGGTACTCACAAGGCAGGGTGAACTCCTATCTTTAGCCCAGCTTCTGCCATGTAAATGCAAGTAGAAGGTAACAGTGTTTTGTGCACCTTGGCGTCAAGTCATGCCGGCCCCATGACCATGGAAGTGTCTTTGGACAACGCTGGCTCCAAAGGCTTTGAAATGGGGATGAGCACCGCACCCTAGGGTCGGACACGACTGGCAGTTAACCTGCAGGGGGACCTTTACCTTAAGAAATTAGGGCAGTGGTTCTCAAAGTGGAGGTTGGGACCCGGGGGGGGGAGGCACATAAAGCTGGGTGCTTCTATCTTGGAATCTGGTACTGGGCACAGCTGTCTTGGAATGGGGCACTGTGGCTGCAACCCATTATTCCCTGGGAGTAATCCTAGGGATAGTGGTTAGGACCCACCGTAGTGGATTCCACTGTAACACAATAGGGGCAAAATCCAGAGTAACTATGGGGAGTCATTGCTCCAGTGTAAGAACAATTTACTCTGGATACCAGTATGAATTTCCCATAGGTTTTCACCGGGTGATGCAGTAAGTACGGGTGCACGTAATTATGTGCTCCCGTAGTTACTCTGGATTTAGGGGTAGGTCTTTCTTTCAAATAAGTAAGTACATAAGTAAGAGCACAATCCTAACCATATCTACTCAAAAGTAATCCCCATTGTATTCAATGCATCTTACTCATACGAACATTTCTTTGGGATTGCAGCTTAAGTAAGGCTTCAATCCTAATCACACTTTCCTGGGAGTAAATGCCATTTAATATAACGGGATTTACTTCTGAGTAGATAAGAATAAAATTATACTCTAACCCTACAATCCAGAGTAACTATGGGAGCACATAAGAGGCATTATGTGCACCTGTACTTACTGCACTACCTAGTGAAAACCTATGGGAAATTCATATTGCAATCCAGAGCAAATTGTTCTTACACCAGAGCAAGGATTCCCTGTAGTTACTCTGGATTGTGCCCTAAGTAAATAAGTAAGTAAGAGAGGGATCTGTTTTAATTGGTTTTTAGTTGGTTTTATCCAGGTTGTTTTAATATTTTAATATATGATGCTTGAATGTTTTAATTGTTTCTAATTTCTGTATGATTTTAATTTCTAATGTATTTATTCTTTTATTGTTAGCCTCCTTGAGTCTCCCCACATGGGGGGAGAAAGGTAGTTTATAGATAGATAGATAGATAGATAGATAGATAGATAGATAGATAGATAGATAGATAGATAGATAGATAGATAGATAGATAGATAGATAGATAGATAGAAAAAGAAAGAAAGAAAGAAAGAAAGAAAGAAAGAAAGAAAGAAAGAAAGAAGGATGGATAGATAGATAGATAGATAGATAGATAGATAGATAGATAGATAGATAGATAGATAGATAGATAGATAGATAGATGGGTGGATGGGATAGACAGACAGACAGAAGATAGATAGATATGGTAAGGAGGGATGGATGGATGATAAATATGGGAGGCAGGGAGTGATGGATGCATGGATGGATAGATAGATATGGGACAGAAGGATGTATGGATGGAGGGATGGAGGGATGAACAGACAGACAGACATGGAGGAGCTCTGACATCAGTGATGTCACTTAAGATTCCTTGCCACTTAAGGCCATGACATCACTTCTGGGTGGGGGTCCCGGACAGACTATCATTCTCACAAGGGGGTCCCGGTGTTTGAGAACCACTGCATTAGGGGAAATAATATATCCTAAATACCTTCTAAAGACCCTTTACTTCAGGCCCATAAAGGCCTGAAGGTCTAGGCAGGGCTCAAACATGCGCTTATTACTGTGGCACCCGGAACTTTTGGCTCCGTCTCTGCAGCCACTGAGAGCAAAGAAAGGAATCAGATCACCCCATAAAGGGCAGCCAGGCTGCAAACCCCATACAGGAATGTTCCCCACTAGACATTATTGATCTGAGTGAGTGATGAACTCCCTGATGCAATGAATGAAGGTCAACACACCTGTGGCTCCATCTGTGACAGTCAATATTGCTTACTTTGAAATATTGCCTCTGATTTCTTTTTTTAGAGAGATGTGTAGAAGCCGAGATAGTGTCAATTTCCATGATTAGTTTGTCTCTGCCACAAAGTTCTCGTCTTGCCATCGCACAACGCAAGTTCCACTGGAGTCGGATCCGGTCCAAGATCTGGAAGCGGAGAAGTTGTGCTACCTCCAGAACTCGATGAATGGGCAGCATGGAGGTGGGGAGGGGCATTTTGGGAAGGGGATGGCAGAATGGGGCGGATCAGACCCTGTAAGATTTATTTAACATGTGTGCCATGTCAAGATTTAAATACGATATTATTAAACCCATTAAATGTAATTTATAACATTTAATTTATGAATTACAAGAAGGCTACATATTGCCTGCTCGTAACGTAAAGGACGACCCTGAAGACTTTCTTTTTAGGACCGGCTGAAAAATAGGACATGTCTTGGACAAAGTGGACATATGGTCACCCTGATGTCTTCTGATGTGTCCAGCCACATGTTTGCTTCGCATGGATAGTCATATGCACCAAAAAGTGTGCACCAAAAGCCCACCAAAGGCACTGCAGGAGCAACTTCTAATGAGCTTCACCTTGGTTTTCAGGAGCACATCCTGAATCTGTCGGAAGAGGAGATTTGTCAAAAGGAAGCTACTTCATCACCATTGGCGGCTTTTCATTATCCCATAAGAAATGGCGGCATCGATGCCGTCCACCTCCCCGCACGTATGAAGCCTGGCCCGGTTGATTGCCTTTGCCTTTCATGAGCACATAATCTGGTGCAGGAGTCAGTGCTCCCCAAAGATGTATGGGCACAAGCGCCGCATCTATTTGTCGCACTTCAGCGAGGCATTAATCCCAACTTGGCAAGTGTCACATTCGCAATGGGAACCGACTGTCTAACAACCCCGAGTCGGTATCGGCCGGGTAGAAATACCACCTCTATTAGCATTAAGGTGGTGCTCGGAATAGAGGTGCGCATAGCCGCCGTGCGCCATTTCCGGCTAAGTAGCGGGTCAGGGGGGTCAGTTCCAATAACGTTTAGCGCATAGCAATTTTCATATGCCCTCTATCCAAATCGATGTGACAGCTGAGGCTCGGCTATGGTTCAGAGGAACCAAAATAGGCTGTGACTGATGACAAATGGGGAGAAAAACACACTTCAATATGCAGACATTTCGACTGTCTGGGCGTTGTTGGATTGCGTTGTTGGATCCCCCCTTCTCCATTTTGAGATTTTCTTTTTCCTGTTTTAGAATTTATTTTTTGGGATGTTTTTTAAAATATATATATAAAGAAAACAAATTGATATTTTACACCTTGTTGCCTTTCGTTCAAAACAGCTCCCCAACGCTCATAAATTCTCCAATATCCACAAATACTTTTAAAAAAACATTTATTTTAGTAAATCACGTCATGATCTCCTCGTGAGAAGTTTATGCACAAAACAGAAAAAATAAATGTAATGAGATGTAGAGAATAGGGATTGGTACTATTTATATTTTTTTTAAAGAGAAAGGGAGCTTTTCTTTGTAGCACAAGCTTATATTCAGAACTCCCAATGAGTTTTTATGGAAATGTTTCTGCTCAACCAAATTCTACTCACGAGCAATCGAACAGGGGGAGTTAATATTTCAAGCTCGCCTAGGATAAGGATTGAGAGCCCCATCCTAGATGTGTCTACTCAGAAGCAAATCCCATTGTAGTCAATGAGGCTTACTCTCAGGAAAGTGACAGATGTGAGGACAGATGTGTGGACAGAGGTGAGGCTGGCATAAGTCCAAGGGGTTGGACTAGATGACCTACTGGGTCCTTTCCAGCCAGGGTGAGCATATGCTGGCACCCAAAAAGTAGGACAGAGTCCTCAAAAAGTCCAGATTTTCCTTGAAAATCCGGACTTAAAATTTTTTTTGGGTGCTAGCATATGGTCACCCTTTACTCAGGAGTAAGTCCATTGACTCTGGCAGTGCTAGCAAAAGGGGATCAGACAGAATAATGGAAGAAAAGTCCATCAGAGAAGACAAGCCATGATGGATATGTGCAAACCGCCTGGTTCTAGGGGTTGGCAAGTCAGAAAGCCGTATGCCAGGTGGTGGCACCAGAATGCAGGTCCTGGAGGCATCTGGTGGGCTCCTGTGAAAGAGAGGAGGCTGGGTTACATGGATGGGTCTTTGGCCTGATCCAGAAGGTCTCTTCTGATGTCCTTCAAGCTTGCAACAACTCTAGTCTTCAGCATCCGCAAAAGTGCGCATAAGGTTTGTGGAATACTTCTGAGCGAAACAAGGATAAACAAGCAGATGGGTGCCTGGCGCATGTGGAATCGATGCTCGGAGCTCCAAATTACAGGCTCAAACGTTCTCCCTCTTTGATCAGCGGGAGATAAAATGTATGGTAATCCCTCCTTCCTTTCTGAAAGGTACATCTCATTCATACAGAAGAAACGGATGGTTACAAGCATCAAACGCTGGCGCAGAAACACATTACCTGGTTGTCTTAAACAGGCATTACCGGGGCAATGAGTGACATGAGACTTGGTTTTATTTCTGCTGGAAATTTGCACCTGGCGAGATTCTACCCCAAAGCTGTCTGTAACGCGGCGTTTGTCTCGGAAAAAAGAGAGGAAGGAAAAAAAAATAAACAGAGAGATTGATTTGAACATATTTTCCAAATCCATCAGCTGAACATTTAGACTCGGCGATGACATTGCGTTGTCGCATTTGCCCCCGCCCGGCTCCGGAGACGTCTGTCACTTGGACCGCTGTAGAATGCCTAATTTGCTATTAGGTATGTAGGTATGTCTGCGCGGCTGTTTGGTATTCCTGAAATTGGAGTGATGAGATTTTTTTGCGCAATTTGTGTGGTGTCGTCACCGGCTCACCATCTGTTCTGCCCGAAGAGGAACGTGTAACTCTTTGGTAGAGGTCTGAAGTGGCGTCTCCAACCTCCCTTGTACCTTGAAAATAGATAGATAGATAGATAGATAGATAGATAGATAGATAGATAGATAGATAGATAGATAAACGAACAAACAAACAAACGAACAAGCGAATGAATGAATGAATGAATGAATGAATGAATGAATGAATGATGGGTGCTCAGGAAAATGCAGAACCAAAGATAAAACATTTCCGACCTCTTGGGGTAGTTCTAACGGTTATCACCAACTCATACATGGTTCACAACACCGAACATCACTCGGAGCGCACAACAACAGTGATGTCCGTTTCTATTTTCAGACTCGCAGAGGTGGATCTGGGCACAAGCTATGACACCGCAGCACTCAACGGCTGAACATTTAATTATATAATGCACTTGGCACCACCACCGGGTGCATTACGCCTCCTCCTCAAACACTCGCAAACTGTCAAAGCAAACCAGCCGAGGCAGCGTTTTTCGTTTCCTGAAGCAGCTCGAAATCCAAGAGCCAGCACCGTAAAATAAATAAATAAATAAATAAATAAATAAATAAAATCTATCTATCTATCTATCTATCTATCTATCTATCTATCTATCTATCTATCTATCTATCTATCTATCTATCTATCTATCTATCTTCCTTAAGGAAGGAAATCCAAGGCAGCTAGCAATGTTTAAAACAATAAATTACAATTAAAAAACTAGCCCTACAATCCAGAGTAACTACGGGAGCACATAAGATACATTATGTGCACTTATAGCTACTGCACCACCAGTGAAAACCTATGGGAAATTCATCTTACACAATCCAGAGCAAATTGTTCTTACCCCGGAGCGAGGAATCCCCGTAGTTATTCTGGATTGCACCCTAGATAGATGATGAGCCGAGGCAACTCAAGAAAATTGTTTGGGGGTCTGTAACCCCCCCCCCAAATTATTGCTGAGCCTATTGCTTGAGATGGACAATTCTTCTTGAAATCTGTTCAATCCCCCTTTGAAAGGCATTGAGACCAGATGCCATCGCCACATCCTGTGGCAAGGAGTTCCACAGGCTAATCATATGCAGAACTGAGCCAAACCGGGAGCAACGTTAACCTACGGCTCCGTTTTGCTTCCCCCCACCTGGAATGGCTCCGAAGGGGTGAGACTCCCTCCAAGACTTGACTGCTCCACCCCCCCTAGCTATGCCACTGATGGCGGACCCATCAATCCACATCATCGGAATCGAGACAGGCAGGACGATTTGCCGTGAAACCGCGCCGAGTTTATTAAATTGTTTATGATGTGAAAAAGAAACACGGCAAGCCAACAGCTTAAATAATTGACGGTAGCTTCGCTGCCTGGCGAGACTCCTTCTTTGAACCTTAAACAAGCACAAGTTAAATGTTCAAGGCACGGGGAGTGGTAGTTCTTCCGCTCCTTACATGAAAGCAAAACAGAGGATATTCCTACATGCAGGTGGGCTCCACTTAGTACCCCGTCTCTTCATTTACCTGGCATTTTGTCCCAAAAAGGGTACCGGCTGCTTCTGAAAAGAGCGCACTTGCCGGATTAATACTCTAATTAAAGGCCCTGGTTTTGTACTCTCCTCTAATTCCTCAAAAACCTCCTTACTGATAAAAAGATGGGACCTCCAAACAGGGTGTACTAAACCTAAAAAGGAGGACAAGGAGCACAATCCTATCCAAGTCTACTCAAAAGTAAGCCCCATTGTGTTCAATGGGTCTTACTCCCAGGAAAGTGACTTTAGGATTGCAGCCAAGGTCTTGGATTCCTCTCAGCCTGGCCTTTCTGGCAGACTGACCCTACAATCCAGAGTAACTACGGGAGCACGTAAGAGACATTACAAGCACCCGTAATTACTGCACCGCCTCGTGAAAACCTATGGGAAATTCATAGTGCAATCCAGAGTAAGTTGTTCTTACACCGGAGCAAGGACTCCCCATAGTTACTCTGGATTGCGCACGTTTGCCTACTCACGAGTAACGCCATGATATTGGCCACATTCACTTTCCCGTAGAGCTCAATTCGTATTTTTGATTTTTAATTTTTTGGGCACAACATTTGATAGGAAAGAGATATTTCAAAACTGATTTTTGCATTGGATTCTGCTCTTCAATACGAATGCAACGACATGTGACACGATGGGTTCTGCACACCACTGCAAATTCCAACATGAAGGCCAAATGGAGGACAATGAAGCCCTTTTGGAGGACACCTGGACAGAAGTCTAAAAAAGAGGAGAAATCCGGAAAAATACAGTCATCTGGTGACCCTGCAAAGAAGTAGCAAAAATAATAAACAACACTTATACCCCTAAAAGTTGCAAGGCATAGCTCTGTGTTATCTGGCTAGGAATGTAGTCTTCCTCGAGAGTAGCATTTCTTAAACCATGGTTTGGATGCCGTAAGTTGGGCTGTGTGCAAATTTCTGGTGGATCACACAGCAAATGGCTCAGCCACAACTGAAAATTACAGTATTTACTCAAATCTACTCCATTTTACTCCAATCTATTTAAAATTTTACTCAAATGTACCTTTTCCAGCCGAATTTACGCCTCCAAAATCAAGGCGAACGTTAAATTTGATGCCGCATTAGATTTGAGTAAATGTGGATATTTGATTATAAGTACAGGTCAATATTTAATTAAACAGTTGAGTATATTGTAATAAAAATGTAAAATCAACCCATTGCTGTATAGAGTAGGGGCGCAATCCAGAGTAACTACGGGGAGACTTTGCTCCGGTGTAAGAACCATTTGCTCTGGATTGCAATATGAATTTCCCATAGGTTTTCACTAGGTGGTGCTGTAACTACGGGTACATGTAATGTATCTTACGTGCTCCCGTAGTTACTCTGGATTGTAGGGTTCTTCGGTAAAAATCATAACATAAACCTTGTATCTCCCATCCAGAGTAACTACGGGAGCACGTAAGAGACATTACGTGTATCCGTAGTTACTGCACCACCTAGTGAAAACCTATGGGAAATTCATATTGCAATCCAGAGCAAATGGTTCTTACACTGGAGCAACGTCTCCCCGTCGTTACTCTGGATTGCACCTGAAGTCTTATAATTATTGCCATATGACACATGGTTTTATGCAGTGAAATGGAATTTTACCCATTTTGCAGCTGAGCATTACAATTGCCAGCGAACATTTTTATAAAATCTCAAGCCTTTTAAAATCAGGGTGCACGTTTGATTTGATGGTGCTTTAGATTATAGTAAGTATGGTATTTGTGCTGCATTATGGGATCTTTGGCTGATCTGGTATAGGTTTGATGCCTAAGGGCACAATCCAGAGTAATTATGGGGCGCCCTTGCTCTGATGTAAGAACAATTTACTCTGGATTGCAATATGAATTTTGCTAGGTGGTGCTGTAACTACGTCAATGTAAATGTCTCTTATGTGCTCCCGTAGTTACTCTTGATTGTAGGGTACGGCTGTTTCCAAATGGATATGCTGGTTCAATGGGGAATTGAGGTCTTTTGTGAGAGTCCAGATGCACGTCATGTGCCGGAAAACGTCCACAAGTGTGGACAGATCAACTTGTTTAAACTGCAACCTGAAGTTTTTAATTAAAAAAAAGAAAGTAAAAGCACATCTTGGAATGTAGCATGAAGTGCCAATGAGATGCTATTTGGGGTGGAAAAAAAGACGTAGCTGATATTCTCTATCCTGAAGAGATAAAAGACATAAATAATTACGGCTCTTCCTCTTTCTTTGAAGGATCTGGGTTATGGTTGCTGAAAGGAGAATTCTGTTTGTGCTTCTTAATGTATAATTTAATTTACTTCGGCTTATCTCCAGCCCCCATCCCCCAATGTTGCATTAAATTATTAAATTTAATTCATTAAATTATCTGCACCTGATTTGGTCCCTATAAAGTTCGGGTTCCTAAAATGTTTCAGCATTGAGATTCCCCTTTAAAAAAAAAAGTTTGACTCCGCCACTCAAGTAATGAAGACTGAAAGTTATTCACTAATTCAGTAGCATAGCAAGAGGGGGGGAAGCACTCAGTTTTGCAGGGAGTCAAACGGCAGTGCGCAAGCAACCTAGAAGTACTCTGGATGGAGGTAGCAAAACGGATGTGTTCGCCTCTGTGAGATGTGAGCCTTGGGTCTGTAAGAGGAAGGCAGAATATAATTATTGTGAGTAGTGGCGCAATCGGTTAAGACGCTGTGCCTGTTAACTAGCAGGCCAGGGTTCGAGACCTGGGTCGGCCCCACAAGACAGGGTGAGCTCCTGTCCTTAGCCCAGCTCTGCGACTCCAGCTGGATCCAATCGTATTGGCTCTGCCTTTCCATTGGACTAATTCAGTGGGGTGGAGAGGGGGGATTTGCTGCTTGGGTAACAGCCCATCCTCCATAACAATCCAACCCAGGTTTTCATGCTTCGCATGCAGCGTATGCAGTGCTGAGCACAATACCATAGCCTTTCAAGACTGATGGAGGCTTGCTGCTATTGCAATCCTAAAGACACTTTCCTGGAAGTAAGACTCATTGAACACAGTGCGGCTAACTTTTGAGTATATTTGGTTAGGATTGTGCTCTACCAGAGCAATCCTCTTTGTGCCTACTTAGATGTAAGCTCAGAGGTGGGCCCGGCCTGGCCCAAGATCCGGTTCGCCGGAAATGGGAGGGGCCAGGCCAGGGTCAGGAGGTAGGGCGGGTCAGGGGTGGAGCTGGGGTGGGACAGGGGCAGGGCGAGGGGCAGACAAGGTTGGCACCTGTGCAGTGCCTGCCCTTAAGCGGGCCGGCCTGCTTCAGAACAGGCACTGCACAAGTGTCAACATTGGCGCTTGTGCAGTGTCTGCCCTGAAGCGGGCCGTCCTGCTTCAGAGCAGGCACTGCGCAAGTGCCAATGTTGGCGCTTGCGTAGTTGGCGCAAAAACATGGCTGCCGGCCTGAACCGATCTGCTATGTTTTTGCGTTTCCCCGCCACTGCCGGTTCGCCAGCGGCGGGGAAATGGGAAGATCCGGTTCGGGTGAGTAGGCCCGAACCGGCATCTGCCCACCTGTGTGTAAGCTCCTTTGAGTTCAATAGGGCTTACTCCCAGGAAAATGTCTTTAGGATTGCAGTCTAAGTAAGAAAGTACCGTAAGACAGTAATGCTGCAATCCTAAAGACACTTTCCCGGAAGTAAGACCCATTGAACACAATGGGGGTGACTTCTGAGTAGACATAGTTAGGATTGTGCTTTGTGATATAAGGTGGCTTATTTGGACTGGCAACTGGGACATATATACATACATACAATACGGTATAATACAATACAGTACAGTACAATATATAGTATAATATAATATAATAAAGTAAAATAAAATAAGGTGGCTCATCTTGACTGGTAACTGACTTCTGAAGCTGCCATTGCGGAGTACCAGCTTTTCTGTCTCCAATTAAATGTAAGGATGGACATTCATATAGGATTCCTATTTTCCTACTTTTGCAGGTAAAGGTGATTATAATTTACACAAGGAAGTAGAGCAGAGGTTATGACGCTACTATGGCTGGTAACTCATTAAATCCTTGTCTCTTCTTGTCTGTTTGCTCAGCTCGAACAAATAGCATCCTTTTAGCCCTAGACGAATATTCATGGAGTCTTAGCAGACCTCAGAACATGGCGGTACCATCAGCGGGAAAAGAAAGTACCTCAGGAGGAATGAAACAGGTGGTTTCCCCGGAGCGTTGCCTCCTTCTATATGAGACTGCTAATATCCAAATAATTGAGTTTGAATTAATTTAATTTATTGCATGGGGGTTGCTGAATCTCTCCTGAAACCACAGATAATGTTTGCAGATATTGTGTGATGCAAAGGCGATCGGAGCCTGCGCGTCATCCGATGTGGGGGCACAGCGCATCACCCCCAGGATGTGCGCACTCCCCAGGGATCGCCCCTTGTGACAGTGCGCATGCATCAAAATTGGTGCAAGCACAGTGTTGCTTCTGAATCCAACTGGCTTCAGAAGAGCACTCCACACGTGTCAAACATGGCGCATGCGCAAACTGAAGCCAGTTGGCTTCAGAGGAGACTTCCTCCTCTCCAAGGAAGTTCCGCGCCTCTGCGCGGCCATTCGGCCTTGCTAGAGAAGCACAGCAGGAGGCAGAAGCTGACACACTGCCTCTCTAGTGATGCCAAATGGCCGCGCAGAGGGACACACTGCGCATATCCAAGACTTCGGACATACTCATTGCATCTGCGCAGCCATGTGGCCTTGCTGCAAAGGTGGAGCAGCTGGCTCCACCTTTGGAGCAAGGCCCAATGGGTGTGCAGAGACACATTGCGCATGTCCAAAGTCTTGGACATGTGCAGTGCGTCTTTGCGCACAGCAGTCTCTGCCAGCCATTCTGGGGGCAGCTGGGGGAGTGTCAAACTCCTCCGGCATGTCACCCCTAGCAGGCGCATCACCCTGTGCTGACCACACCAGCCGCACCACCCTGGTGTGATGTCTGGCATTTATCTGGTGCGGGCCTACATAGTTTTATATATAGTAATTCATTAAAATGATCTTATTTATTCAGACATTTATAGTAAGATCTATTGGAGAAGTATATGTCGGATGCAAAATTTCGAACCCCTGGATAAAATTGCACCTCAAAGCCCTGATCCGGGCATCCCCAGATAATCAAACCCATGGAAGATGAGGTCATAGAAAAGGGTGTCCCACTCTCTGTGTGTATGAGTTGTGCATGTATGAGTGTGTAACGTAGGGCGCAATTCAGAGTAACTACAGGGAGTCCTTCCTCCAACATAATAACAATTTACTCTGGATTGCAAGATGAATTTCCCATAGGTTTTCACTAGATGGTGCCATAACTACATCCATGTAAATGTCTCTTACATGCTCCCGTAGTTACTCTAGATTGGAGGATTTGGCTGCAATACTAAAGACACTTTCCTGGGAGTAAGACCCTTTGAACATAATGGGGCTTACTTTTGAGTACACATTGTTAGGATTGTGTTCATAATGTATTAATAAAGAACATTATATACAATTTCCAAGCAGGGCTCTTAATATACGCCTGCGGTGCTTTCTTTAACTAGGGCTTGCAAACATAGATATTGTATTGTCAAACTTGAATTCCAAACTTCTTTATCCTCCACCAGATCAAAATACTGGATTTACTCAAATCTAACGCTCACCTTTTCCAGCCACATTTAGGGCACAATCCAGAGTAACTACGGAAAGTCCTTGCTCCGGAGTTAGAACAATTTACTCTGGATTCCAATTTCCCATAGGTTTTCACAAGGTGGTGCCGTAACTACAGATGCACGTAATGTCTCTTATGTGCTCCCGTCCTTACTCTGGATTGTAGGGTAAATCTCCAAAATCAGGCTGCATGTTAGATATGATGGTTAATTAGATTTGAGTCAATAAGGAATTAAAAGTATTGGGTGTGCATTAGATTCGATGGCGCATTACATTCGAGTAAATGTGATCCTCCCTTGATTGATTAGAACTGAAAAATTATTTTAATTTAGTCCCTTCACAAAAATTTTAATCTATGGGTTGGAATAATATTCTAAGACATTATAATGCTTTCACTGTGGACATATAGGACATCCATAAGCAAAGATATTATAATCCCATCATATATAGGACATCCAGGCCATACCTTTTGGCCCTTGGTCTGATTCAATTTGGACCCAAGATGGGGAAATTGGATTTCTGAAGGTTTCCAAACACCCAGCGAAGCACGACGTTCTTTTCCGGAGCATCTGGCAGTGAGATCCTTGATGTGGGTTAATCGGGGCATGGAGGCAGCCTGGTGACTCCATTTGCTCCCCGCCCTTCACTGGAAAGTGGGTTGTGGAGCTGAAAATATGAAAGGTGACCGGGAGAGTAGCAGATCTTTCTGCTTCACCGCTTTCCAGTGTTTTCATGGAGGCTGTAATGAATCTGACGTGAAAGGTGCTTTGATTGACAACCTGAGTACGGTGGCGGAGCTTCTATGCATTTGTTTTGGGAGCTGGGAGAGAATCCGCAGGCTCTGGTTTCCATTTTTCTGTTCTGGTTTCAATGGTGAAGCCGGAGAGACGGAGATCCAGCACCATAACTCACACACAACCCCACAGGCTTCTCAACAGACAAACCCCTTCTCCATAAATA